>JAHLGO010000140.1:4303397-4352372 GCA_020615895.1 Ceriops decandra
GCGCTTTTGACAAAGACCGATATGCAATTACCGGCGGCATAACTTTCTGGAATGCCTCTGCGCTTCACGTTGCAATCCGCACAGGCGCTCCGGTACAGTTCATCAAGAACCTTGTGGGCTTGATGTCCCAATCGGATTTAGAAACCCGGGATGCGTCCGAACAGACGGCTCTCCACTGTGCTGCCGTTGTGGGTTACACCGAAGCTGCAAGGATCTTAGTAGACAAAAACCCAAGCCTGACCAAGTTTCGCGAACAGAAAGACCGAACCGCTCTTCATGGGGCTGCGCAGTATGCCCATAAGAAGACAGTTTTGTTTCTTTTGCCGGTGACTCGCCTTGAGGATCCAAGTGCCTTCGCTGGTAAAAATGGTGCCTTGCTTCTCACAAGCCTCATAATGGCTGACTTCTACGGTGGTTACCTCCCCTCGTTATCACTACTCTGGCCCAGACTAACAGTTTATTCTCTCGTTACCATACTTTCTTATTGATTCTTATTTTTTTTTTCTTGAGCAGACATAGCTATTTATTTGCTGAAGTGTTATCCCGACTTGGCAATTCGGAAGAATAGGTTTGGAGGCACTGGCTTGTACCAATTGGCGAAAAAGCCTGATTCATTTTTCAGCGGAAACAAACTCAACTTTCTCCAACGCTTGCTGTACAAATGTATGTATCAAATGCTTGCAATCTATAAGTAAAAAAAAAAAAAAAGTATCTACTCTAAATTATCATTATTTGAATCACCTACTTTAAAATTAAAATTCCCTACTCACAAACAAGTTTTAATATACCACAATATTAACATGCCCCATTTCTTTCCTTTTTCTCCATAGATATTTATGTGGAAAAAGTTGATGACCGCCACAGAGAAGATGTAGAGAATCCTTCAGCCCCTGAATATCCCGCACATGAACCAAAACAAAGGAAGTTTAAATTCCTGCAACATGTACACGACACAAAGCTGATGCACGTCCGAGCTATTCAACTTACCAAAATCTTGTGCGCAGAAATTGTAAAAATAATGCCTTCAGAGAAGGGCAACTTATTGGTGGATCCAATCTTATTGGCTGCTTCATTGGGGATTCATGAGTTGGTATGGGAGATCGTGAAGGCCTTTCCTGATGCAATATGGAGTTGGGATGAGAATAAACGGACCATATTTCACCTAGCAGTTGTTTACCGTAAAGAGAAGGTTTACAACTTAGTGCATCAAATGAGTTTGGAAAAGCATTACATGATGTCATATACCGACAACTCGGGGAACACCCTCTTGCATGCGGCTGGAATGTTGGGGCCATCGGATAGGGTCTCCGGAGCAGCGCTTCAAATGCAACGAGAGTTGCAATGGTTCAAGGTATTATTCTTCAAATTTAATAATAATATATATTCTATTCTACTTTAAACTTATTTCGAATGATTTCTTTGAATGTGACTTGAATAATTTCTTGGTTATTGATATGTAAATAAGTTTATATATATATATTTGTTTCACTAACTTGAAAAATTTATCCTCCTAATATAATTGAAATCAAGTGTTCCCAATTAAATAATTTTTTAATTATGTTAAGTTAGTTTTGTCTATAATTATTCACTAAACTGCAGAAATTTTCTATTGCTGTAATCTATTGACTGTCTTGGTATGATCGGATAACTTCTCTTTTTCTCTATTTCTTTTTTTAATTTAACAACATTATCTTTCCTCGTTTCAGATTGATTTATGTTTCTTTCTATAGGAAGTAGAAACTGTTGTCCAACCATCATTTAGAGTGCTAAGAAACAATGACGGAAAAACTCCAAGGGAGGTGTTTACTGAAGAGCACAAGGATTTAGTAAAGAAGGGAGAGGAATGGATGAAGACCACAGCTACTTCATGCACGGTCGTTGCTGCTCTCGTTATAACAGTGGTTTTCGCCGCTGCTTTCACCTTACCAGGTGGAAACGACAGTGAGGGATTCCCTATTTTCTTGAATGACTTGTCGTTTATGATCTTTGCAGTCTCCAACGCGTTGGCCTTTTTCGCATCTTCTACCTCAGTGCTCATGTTTTTGGGCATACTCACATCGCGATATTCAGAAGAAGATTTTCTGAGGGCATTGCCAATGAGGTTGTGTATTGGCCTTGCCACTCTGTTCCTTTCAATAGCGTTCATGTTGGCAGCATTCAGCTCGGCTCTTCACATCGTCCTTGTTCATCGGTTAAGTTGGGTTGCATTTCCAATCATCGCTCTGGCATGTTTCCCATTGACACTTTTTGTGTTCCTGCAATTTCCCCTCCTCATTCAAATGACTACTTCAACATTTGGGCGTAGCATTTTCCGTCGACAGGGTAAAGAAATTTTGTTCTAGTTCACTTGGGGTGGAATGTTACTCTCAACCATGTTTGATGAAATGTTGAGTGATTTGGTTTACGCGCTCTTCTGTTCGGCATTGAGTGGGTTACCTCAGGCATATTCGGTCTCCAAGAAAATTATTTGTACCAATAATTATTGAGCTTGACGGGGGAGCTCAATGTATCAATAAGCTAGTCGTCTGACTCTTTTTTAAAATTTTCAGTAAGAGAGTTTAATATATTATAATTTTTATTTTTATTTTTATTTTTTTGTTAGATATAATTTGATAGTTTTCTATAATTTAAATTTTCGCAAATAAAGTAGATTTACTTTTTTCTTAATGAGTTCAAATTAATAGACTTACTAAGTAAAGTCACTTGTTCAAATTAATAGACTTATTAAGTAAAGTGACTTGTTCAATTTAATACATATAGGGTAGAGGAAGTGAAGGAAAAAAAAAATATAGTGACAATGAAGCCATGATGAAAACCTTGATTTTGGTTTAGAAAAAAACAAAAACAAAAAAACAATAAGTACAGTGTACAACCACCGTCAGGCAATAATGGTTTGAAATGGAAAATATTCTCTCTTTCGATTATGTTGCTGTTAAAGGTCAGGTAGTGTGGGGAGACTCTTAACCTCGACAACGAGAGATTAAGCTTTGACACTCGCGAATTGTTTGAAGAATGGTGCGATAAAAGCATATCTAATAGGTTTTTTTCTTTTTTTTCTTTTAAGCTCACCTATGCCTTCGTAATGGAAAAATATTTTCTCAAAGTTTAAGTCTATGCTTACGTATGTCCGGTAGACGTTTCAAATTGGACGCAGGGACCAAACGCAAAAGCAGTAAACCCTTTCAGGGAACAGAAGCATCATGGGGCCTCATGCTTTTTGGGCCATGCTTAGCCTGTGTCAACAAGTTTGTTTTCATTCTTTGCTTTAACCGATTGGAAAAAAAGAAAAAATAAACAGTGAGAAAATGAATTATATATACATGTATGTATGTATTACACATTCATTTGATTAATCAAACAAGACAAGAGATACCAATTCAGATTAAATAACACAATTCGCTGTACGATAGTCTGCTCTAACAATTCCTAAACGCAAAGGATGTGGGCGTCACTTACGTCGAATCATTTTGTTAATTAAAATGATTAAAACAAGAACTATGATACAACAGAAGGAAGGAAAGTGATTGGCATGTGGGAAAGATGAGAGGAAATTTGAAATTCTATTCATGCCACCGTCTGCGTTCAAATTTTATTCATTCGTTCGTTCTGAAAATTTAACTATTAAATAAGATCCAAAATTTCGTTATATCCTAAATTCTAACAATTTTCTCCGTTCCACGTGGCAACAAAAATGAAGGGTCTCATTTTTTTGGGGGGGTCGCATGGATTGGCCCTGGTCTCTTCTTCCACGTCTGTGCTCATGTTTGTGCCATGCCTTGGCCTTTAGATTAACTAAATGGTTACGTTTGAACAATACAACAACGGATGCGCTCTTCTCCATTTTTGTTCCCGATCATAGTCATTGAATCAGAACTGTACATCGACTCGGACACAAAATTTGGTCAGTATGTTACTAGTTCAACAATACCGCCAAGTTAGGCCGAACCTCTAACCCAGATCCTCAATCCCGATGTGTTTATTGTTTAATTTTTTGCTTACATAGGTCCGGTAGATCAAGCACAAAAGCGGTAAACCCTTTTCGGCCCCAGCAAGCATCATGGGGCCTTGTGCTTTTTGGGCCTCGCTTAGCCTGTGTCAACAGGTTTGTTTTCATTCTTAGCTTCATCGACACCTAAAAGCAATCATAAAAAAATTTCATATAGGCATCGCTATGAAAGGATCAATCTTCTTAAAAGCAATAAACCAGATCCAAGACGGCAATAAGTGTATAAAACTGAAAGGTGCCCCGAAGAGAATCATATTTTTGTTTTTGGAAACTTAACTTTCTTCCAAATTTTTGGTGTGTGAAGAAGAATGAGCTGCTAAAGATAGAAAAAAAAATTGCATTTCTAATCATCTGGTTGCTAGGAAGGAGAATATGACTTGCTCTTATTTGCTAGAAAATTAAGTGTTGGTGAGTCTATTTGTTTGTATTATTTGGAAAAATAAAAAGGGAATTGCCAGGAATTTGCGATGAAACTCTGGATGCTCTACTCTTGTTGGGGTTTTTCTGATGAAGTGAGGGGGCGTCTTACAGCCAAATAAAATAGCCAATGTGGTCGTCCATGTGAATGCAATTGTCCCAGTTGACTAGTTGGCAGGAAAACAACTGAGAAAATAAACAATGACTTGTCTTCTTGACCCACTTTGGAAATGAGGTGTAAATTTACATCAATCAAAAAAAAAAAAAAAAGTGGAAGAAAGGGGCTTAATATATGCATATTGAATTGTTGTTTGTGGTCCGGAGTGAGGATGCTTTGACCATTGCATTATTTGTGCGAGTAGGGTCAACCGCGACGTTCGGCCCTGCGTCGGTATTGTTTTCCTACTACACTTTCTTATCGATTCTGTTTCTTTTTTTATTGTTTTGTTTCCTTGAGCAGACATAGCTGTTTATTTTCTATCGCGTTATCCCGACTTGGCAATTGAGGAGGATAAGGAATGAAACAATGCCTTGTACCAATTGGCGCAAAAGCCCAATTCATTTTTCAGCGGAAAACACCTCCACTTCCTCCAAAGCTTGCTGTGCGAACGTATGTATCCAAAGCTCGCAATCTATAAATGAAAAATAATTTTGTATCTACTCTAAATTATCATTATTTGAATCACCTTCTTTAAAATGAAAATTCCCTACTCATAAATTAAGTTATAATATACGGTGGGTATGTAACCTCATCATCACTACTCTGGCCCAGATTCACTCACTACTATACTTTCTTATGGATTGTTTTGTTTTTTGTTTTCTGAGCAGACATAGCTATTTATTTGCTAAAGCGTTATCCCGACTCGGCAATTCGGAAGGATTGGAATACATCTACTGCCTCGCGCCAATTGTCGCAAAGGCCTGATTCATATTTCAGCGGAAACCAACTCAACTTTCTTCAACGCTTGCTGTTCAAACGTATGTATCAGAGCTAAAAGTCAAATAATTTTGTATTTGCTCTAAATTATCATTATTTGAATTACCTTCTTTAAAATGAAATTTTCCTACTCACAAACAAGTTGTAATATAACACAATATTAATATGCCCCATATCTTTCCTTTTACGTCGAAAAAGGTAATGCCTGCCACAGAGAAGGGGTAAAGAATCCTGCTGCAGAATCTAAATGCCCCTCGCACGAACAAAAACAAGGGAAATTTAAATTCCTGCAACATGCACAAGACATAATGCTGGAGCACGAGCGAGCTCTTCTACTTACCAAAATGTTGTGTGAAGAAATTGTAAAAAGAAAACCTGTCGATGACGATGACGAGGAGTTATTCGAGAAACCAATCCTAGCAGCTGCTCGACTGGGAATTCATGAGTTGGTAGACGAGATCGTCAAGGCCTTGCCCGAGAGTAATGGAGTAAGGATGAGTATGGTCGTCACATATTTCACCTAGCAGTTTTGTACCGCAAAGAAGAGATTTGCAGTTTAGTCAATCGAATAGGTGTGGCAAACCGTTTAATGATGAAATGGGAAGATGAGTCTAGGAACAACATCCTGCATATGGCAGGCATGTTGGGCCCATCGGATGGGGTCTCCGGAGCAGCGCTTCAAATGCAACGAGAGCTGCAATGGTTCAAGGTATTCTTCTTCAAATTTAGTAATAATATATGTTTTGTTTCACTTTGAACTTATTTCGAATAGTTTCTTCCAATCTCTTAATTTGAATAATTTCTTAATTGTTAATATCAACAACAGTAAATAAGTATATATATATATATATATATATATATATATTTATTTATTTATTTCACTAATTTAAAAAATTTATCTTTCTAACATATTTAAAGTATAGTATTTCCCAGTTAAATAAAATTTTAATTATTACTAAATTACTGTTATTTATAATTATTCACTAAACTGCAAAGAAATTTTTTGCTGCTGTACTCTATTAGTTGTCTTGTTGTGGATTCGGATTATACATCGGATAATTTCTCTTTTTCTCTATTTCTCTCTTTAATTTAACAAAATTATCTTTCCTCATTTCAGATGAATTTATGTTTCATTCTATAGGAAGTAAATGTTGTCCCAACAGCATTTAGAGCGCGAAAAAACGATGACCAAAAAACTCCAAGGGAGTTGTTCACTGAAAAGCACGAGGATTTAGTAAAGAAGGGAGAGGAATGGATGAAGACCACAGCTACTTCATGCACAGTCGTTGCTGCCCTCGTTATAACAGTTGTATTTGCGGCTGCTTTCACCTTACCAGGTGGAAACGACAGCAAGGGATTCCCTATTTTCTTGGATGGCTTGTCTTTTATGATCTTTTCAGTCTCAATTGCGTTGGCCTTTTTCGCATCTTCTACTTCGATGCTGATGTTTTTGGGCATACTGACTTCACGATATTCTGAAGAAGATTTTCGCAGAGCATTGCCAATGAGGTTGTGTATTGGCCTCGCCACTCTGTTCCTTTCAATAGCATTCATGTTGGCAGCATTCAGCTCGGCTCTTCACATTGTCCTTGTTCATCGGTTAAGTTGGGTTGCAGCTCCAATCATCGCGCTGGCATGTTTCCCATTGACACTCTTTGTGTTCCTGCAATTTCCCCTCCTCGTTGAAATGGTTTCTTCAACATTTGGGCGTAGCATTTTCCATTGACAGGGCAAGAAACTTTGTTCTAGTTCACTTGGGATGGAATGTTACTCTCAACCATGTTTGATGAAATGTTGAGTCATTTGGTTTATGCGCTCTTCTGTTCGGCATTGAAATGTCGAGTCACTCTAGCTTCCCCTTTAATTTAAAAATATGATCACTTTCGCCTTGATCCATGTTTTGGTCAATACATGTCAAATGTTTTCTTCTCTTGCTACTGCTCCTGATAGACAACGTTCTTAATTAAAAGATCCTATGCTAATTATCTCCGTTCATACGTTCTTACCTATGATGCCTCGGCGTGAGATTAACTAATAGGTTGTGTTTGAACAATTACAGCAGTGGATTGTCACGGACGTACGAATTTTTTCCACGACCGTGCAACACTTAGTTTTCCTTATACCTTTTGCAGAAGTTAAATTAGCCTTACCCTTTGGATAGTGAAGAAAAAGTAGAGCACCACAGAAAATATAAAAGAGAATGATGAGAGATCTAATCTAACTGCTATAATCAAAGATCTATAGAATTCTACAAAGATTTATACAAATCTATCTAATCAAGAAAATTTTAGAATTAAGTAGAATATTCTATGATCCTATTAAGTCCTTAATGTTACGAGGATACATTGATATGACCCAATCATGTATCTTTAAAGTGCAAATTTGGGCCAAGACCCAAACCTCTAAGGGTTATCCATCCCATTTGCTACGGAATGTCCTAGAAGCCCACAATTGCTTAGAGAATTCTGGAAAGGACCTTATCTAGAATAATACCTAGAATATTCTTTATTTAAAATAGTCATTGCATATGCTAAGATTATTCTTTTTTAGGTGCTTCTTTTGAGTTGTATAAATAGACTACTCATTTTATTTGTAAAGTACCATCCTTTCAATTCAATATAAGTTCACTTGCAAAGTTCTCTTGTGCTCTCTCTCAAGTTATTCCAATTCGTTCACTTGCTTCTCACTCGTCTTCTGTTGATTTTCTCAAACTTTCAAAGGCATCTTCGTGCCAAAGTGGGGAAACTTGCGGAAGGAGATCCTCAAGGAATATCACGATTCTCTATGAGCTAGTCACCCAAATATGGCAAGAACCCTTACTCTTGTCCAACAACATTACTTTTGGCTGCATATGCATACAAATGTCGAAACTTATGTGTGGACTTGCTTAGTTTGCCAACAAGACAAGTTAGAACAGTAGCCACCAGCCGGCCTACTCGAGTCACTACCCACTCCCGAGAAGCCGTGGGAAAGTATCTCAATGGATTTTATTGTAACTCTACCTAAATTTGAAGAATGCGAAAGCATTATGATTGTAGTTGATCAGTTTAGCAAGTATAACACCTTCATTCCAAGTCCTGCTGATTGCAAGATAGATGAAGCTGCTTGCTTATTCTTCAAGAACATAGTAAAACTATGGGGTGTACCAAAGAGTATAATCAGCAATAGAGATCCCCGCTTTAAGGGTAAATTCTGGTGCGAGCTATTCAAGTTACTGGGAACTGAGTTAAACTTCTCGACAAGTTTCCATCCTCAAACCGATGGGCAAACTGAGTGAGTCAATACCTTGCTCGAATAATACTTGAAGCACTATGTTAGTACCCACCAACGAGATTGGGCAAAGCTACTCGACACTGCCCAATTCTCATATAACCTTCAGAGGAGCGAGACCACAACCAAAAGCCCGTTTGAGATTGTCCTAGGATAAAACACCAAGTGCTATTACCTCTCCTTGCACTAGCAACAACCTGTCTGTCTTCAAGTTTGCAAAAGAATGATACGAGGAAATGAATATAATGATGGCTTGCCTTGACAAAGTGACCAAGAAGATGAAACGATAGGCTGACGTTAAGTAACGCCCAAAAGACTATACTGTAGGAGATATGGTGATGGTGAAGTTGTTACCCAACCAGTTCAAATCTCTACGCAAAGTACATAAGGGCTTGGTACGGAAGTACAAAGGACCATTTTTTATCATCAAACATGTTGGGAAGGCTATCTATCAAGTCCAACTCTTTCTAAAGTTAAAGATCCAAAACATTTTCCATGTAAGTCTTCTAAAACCTTTCTATGGAGACGAAGAGGATCCAAGCTGAAACGAATCAAAGCGCACACCAACAACTGTGGTCACCAAATTCAACAAGGAGGTAGAATGCATCCTTGCTGACCGAGTGATCCGGAAAATAGGAGTTCCCAACTATATCGAGTACTTAGTGAAATGGAAGGCTTTACCAAACCACGAGGATAGTTGGGAACGAGAAGACCAGCTTTAGCAATTTGCTAACCACATTCGGCAATTTAAGGTTGAAAATGCGACGAGTACATCGCAAGATTGAGTGGGGAGGATGTCACAATGATACATTAATCCGGCCCAATCATGGATTTTTAAGGTGCAAATTCGGGTCAAGACCCAAACCTCTAAGGACTGTCCAGCCCATTTGCTACGGAAGGTCTTAGAAGCCCACAATTACTTAGAAAATTTTGGAAGGAAACTTATCTAAAATAATCTGTGTATATGCCTAAAATATTCCTTATGTAGAATAGTCATTGCATATACCAAGAATATTTCTTTTTATGTCTTTCTTTTGAATTGTATAAATAGATTATTCATTATATTTGTAAAGTACGCATCCTTTTAATTCAATACAAGTTCACTTGCAAAGTTCTCGCTCTCAAATTTTTCCAATTCATTCCCTTGCCTCTCACTCGTTTTCCGCTGATTCTCTCAAATTCTCCAACGGTTATTTAGTGTCTTCTCTCGCAAGATCAACTAAGTACCGTGTGAATTAGTACTTCTGAAATACATCTAAAACTTAACTCCCTGACATTAAGCTCCTCTAAAAGATCCAGGGCGACTCTTCTATATTTTTGCTCCGGATCATAATCATTAAATCCGAACGGTACATTGACCCACGCACAAAAGTCGATCATGGAGTCACAAGTTCAACAAGATTCTCAATCCGATCCGAACGGGCAGGTTGGGCCAAACGTAATAACCCAGATTCTCAATCCTGATGTGTTTGTTGTTTAAGACTATGCTTACATATGTCCGGTAGATGTTTCAAATTGGACTCAGGGACCAAGCGCAAAAGCAGTAAACCCTTTCCGGGCACAGAAGCATCATGGGGCCTCATGCTTAGCCTGCGTCAACAAGTTTGTTTTCATTCTTTGCTTTAACCGATTGGAAAACAAGAAAAAACAAACAGTGAGAAAATGAATTATATATATGTATCTATGTGTGTGTGTGTATTACACATTCATTTGATCCATCAAACGAGACAAGAGATACCAATTCAGATTAAATAACATAATTGGCTTTAACAATTCTTAAACGTAAAGGATATGGGGGTCACTTCAAATCAATTTGTTAATTAACCGCTATGAAAGGAGCAATGTTCTTAAAAGCAATAAACCAGATCCAAGACTGCACTAAATGTATAAAGCTGACAGGTGCCCCCAAGCCAATCATCTTTTTGTTTTTGAAAACTTTCTTCCAAATTTTTGGTGTGTGAAGAAGAATGAGCTGCTGCTAAAGATAGAAAAAAAAAATGCATGTCTAAACATCTATGTATTATCTGGAAAAAGAAAAAAGGAATGGCAAGCAGGTTGCGATGAACTCTCGATGCTCCACTCCAGTTGGACGGCGTCTTACAACCAAATAAAATAGCGAAAAATATGGGCTGGTACATGTGAATACAGTTGTCCCAGTTGATTAGTTGGCATGGAAACAAGTCAGAAAATAAACAATGACTGGCCCTTTTGACTCACTTTGGAAATGAGGTGTAAATTCACATCAATCGAAAAAGGTGGAAGAAAAAGGTTTAATTTATTCATATTGGATTGTTGGCTGTGGACTGGAGTGAGGATGCCTCAACCATTGACTTCGCTAAAGAAAATTATTTGTACTTTTTTTTTATTTCATTAAAATAATAAATTTTTAATTAATATGAAAAACATGCACATGATAACATATGATATATACAAAAAATAATAAATTAATTCTCAATTCAAATGTATGTATTTAAAACTAGTTTTATTAATAAAAAGGTAAAAAATTGAGTGTAAATTTATATTATTCAAATTTAATTATTAATTTTAATTAATTTAATATTCATAAAAATACATATCAATCATAATTAATATTTAAAATTAAATAATATAAATTTACATACAATTTTTATGTTTTTTATATATATAATATATATGGATATAAAGAAATAAAAGAGATGCCAATGTCAATTAAATTATATAATTTACGATTATAAAAAGAAATATGCTAGAGAGGAAGGGAAGTCATTAGCAAGTGGGAAAGATTGGAGGAATTTTCAAATTCTACTCATTTTGAGTAGACTTGCTCGGCTCCATTTATAAATAAGAAAAGAGATATAAAGATGGGTTTACATTATAGTTATAGTTACAAAATTAAGTTGCGTTAATTTTATTAGTCAATCGCACAGTCACCTGCATGATAAAAAAATATGTACATTATTTGTACTTTTCTTTCATTTTATTAAAATAATAATTTTTTAATTAACATAAAAAATATGCACATGATAACATATGATATGTAAAAAAAAAAAAAGTAAATTAATTCTCAATTTAATTTCAATTATATTTTTTAAAATTTTTTAAAATTTTACAAAATTAATTGCTAGTTAAATTATTTAAAAAAGATATCATTTTATTGAAACGTATATATTTATAACTTGTTGTATTAATTAAAAAAATAAAAAATTGAGTACAAATTTATATTATTTAAATTTAATTATTCATTTTAATTAATTTATTATTCATAAAAATATATATCATAATATATGTAAATAAATTTTATGTTTTATATATAAGAGATATCAATATCAATTAAATTACATAATTCGTAATTACAAAAAGAAATATGCTATAGAGGAGGGGAAGTCATTCGCAAGTGGGAAAGATAAGAGGAATTTTCAAATCCTACTCGTTTTGAGTAGACTTGCTCGGCTCGATTTATAAATAAAAAAAATTGACTATGAATATATATATATATATATATATATATATGGGCTTACATTATAGTTCAGTAGGGTCGTGCACGTTGTTCTTTCCAACGTTTCTCTATAAAATTCGGCTGTTGACACCAGACAGACGGGAGCGGAAGTCCATCTTCACCCCAACAGGCTTTGCGCCATGGACCATTATCCAGATACTACTGACCTGCCCAATTACGAGGAAAGACCACTTCTTCCCCAGATTAATGGCTCCCCCATGAATGCAGAGCATGCCATAGGTACATTACCTTTTCTTTTTTGTCTCTGTTTTTTTTTTAACTCTTTCCTCTCTTTTCTCACATCTGTTCGGTTCATGGTAAGCTTCTCAAATGCATTAATGAGCAATTTATTATTATTATTTTTTATTTTTTATTTTTTTGCCAGAAATAGAGAAAGATGAGTTGAAGGAGGAGGAGGTGATGACTGATGTGGTGGAGTGTCAAGGAGTAAGAAGAAGAAAACAGGAGATGGGAAAGAAAAAGAAGGAAGAGGAAGAAAAGAAGAAAGAAGAGGAGGAAGAAGACGAGAAAAGAAATAAGGAAGATGATGACGAGGAGGAGGAAGTGATGGCCGATTTGGTGGCGAAAATACTGAGTATACTAGAGAAAAAGGAGATGAGGCGAAAAAAGAAGAGAGAGCAAGAAAAGAAGAAGGAGGACGAGAAAGAGGAAGAGGTAGCGAAAAGGAAAAGGGAAGATGATGAAGGGAAGGAAGAAAAGAAGAAAAAAGAGAATGAAAAGAAAGAGGCGGAAGAGGAGAAGAAGAAGAAGCACCTTCTACGCTATAACCAACTATACAAGGACATAAAAAATGGTCATTGGAAAAACGCAGAGAGCGCTTTTGACAAAGACCGATATGCAATTACCGGCGGCATAACTTTCACGAATGAATCTGCGCTTCACGTTGCAATCCGCACAGGCGCTCCCGTACAATTCGTCAAGAACCTTGTGGGCTTGATGTCCAAATCGGATTTAGAAACCCGGGATGTGTTCGAACAGACGGCTCTCCACTGTGCTGCCGTTGTGGGTTACACCGAAGCTGCAAGGATCTTAGTAGACAAGAACCCAAGCCTGACCAAGTTTCGCGAAGAGGGAGACCGAACCGCTCTTCATTCGGCTGCGCAGTATGCCCACAAGAAGACAGTTTTGTTTCTTTTGCCGGTGACTCGCCGTGAGGATCCAAGTGCCTTCGCTGGTAAAAATGGTGCCTTGCTTCTCACAAGCCTCATTATTGCTGACTTCTACGGTGGTTATCTCACCTCCTCATCACTACTCTGGCCCAGACTAACAGTTTATTCTCTCGTTACCATACTTTCTTATTGATTCTGATTTTTAATTTCGTGAGCAGACATAGCTATGTATTTGCTAAGGTGTTATCCCGACTTGGCAATTCAGAAGGATGAGTGGCGATACACTGGCTTGGACCGATTGGCGAATAAGCCAGATTCATTTTTCAGCGGAAACCAACTCCACTTTCTCCAACGCTTGCTGTACAAATGTATGTATCAGAAGCTTGCAATCTATAAGTCAAATATAATAATTTTGTATCTACTCCAAATTATCATTATTTGAATCACCTTCCTCAAAATGAAAATTCCCTACTCACAAACAAGTTGTAATATACCACAACATTAATATGCCCCATTCTTCCTGCTTTCTTCATAGGTATTTATGTAGAGAATCCTGCTGCAGAACCCGAATATCCGCCGCATGAACCAAAACAAAGGAAATTTAAATTCCTGCAACATGTACGCGACACAAAGCTGAAGCACGTGCAAGCTCTTCAACTTACCAAAGTCTTGTGCGCAGAAATTGTAAAAGTAATGCCTTCAGAGGAGGGCAACTTATTTGAGTATCCAGTCTTATTAGCTGCTCGAATGGGGATTCATGAGTTGGTATGGGAGATCGTCAAGGCCTTTCCTGATGCAATATGGTGTTGGGATAAGAATAAACGGACCGTATTTCACCAAGCAGTTGTTTACCGTAAAGAGAAGGTTTACAATTTAGTGCATCAAATGAGTTTGGAAAAGCATTACATGATGTCATATATCGACAAGCTTGGGAACACCCTCTTGCATGCGGCTGGAATGTTGGGGCCATCGGATAGGGTCTCCGGAGCAGCGCTTCAAATGCAACGAGAGTTGCAATGGTTTAAGGTATTGTTCTTTAAATTTAGTAATTATATATGTTCTATTCTACTTCGAACTTATTTCGAATGGTTTATTTGAATCTCTTGACTTGAATAGTTTCTTGGTGGTTGATTTCAGTAACCGTATATATATATATATATATATATATATATATATATATATTTTTTTTTTTTTTGAAAAATTTATCCTCCTAACATATTTGAAGTCTAATGTTTCTCAATTAAATAATTTTTTTATTATATTATTAAGTTAGTGTTTTTTATAATTATTTACTAAACTGCAAAAGAATTTTCTACTACTGTTGTCTATTGGCTGTCTTGGTGTGGATTTAGATTATGCATAGGATAATTTCTCTTTTTCTCTATTTCTCCCTTTAATTTAACAAAATTATCTTTCATCATTTCAGATTGATTTATGTTTCTTCTATAGGAAGTAGAAACTGTTGTCCAACCATCCTATAGAGAGCGAGGAAACGATGGCAGAAAAACTCCAAGGGAGGTGTTCACTGAAGGGCACAAGGATTTAGTAAAGAAGGGAGAGGAATGGATGAAGACCACAGCTACTTCATGCACAGTCGTTGCTGCCCTCATTATAACAGTTGTTTTCGCGGCAGCTTTCACCTTACCAGGCGGAAACGACAGCATGGGATTCCCTATTTTCTTGGATGACTTGTCTTTTATGATCTTTTCAGTCTCAAATGCGTTGGCCTTTTTCGCATCTTCTACTTCGATGCTGATGTTTTTGGGCATACTGACTTCACGATATTCAGAAGAAGATTTTCTGAGAGCATTGCCAATGAGGTTGTGTATTGGCCTTGCCACTCTGTTCCTTTCAATAGCGTTCATGTTGGCAGCATTCAGCTCGGCTCTTCACATCGTCCTTGTTCATCGGTTAAGTTGGGTTGCAGCTCCAATCATCGCGCTGGCATGTTTCCCATTGACACTCTTTGTGTTCCTGCAATTTCCCCTCCTCATTGAAATGACTACTTCAACATTTGGGCGCAGCATTTTCCATCGGCAGGGCAAAGAAATTTTCTAGTTCACTTGGGGTGGGATGTTACTATCAACCATGTTCGATGAAATGTTGAGTCATTTGGTTTTCGGGCTCTTCTGTTTGGCATTGAATGGGTATCCCAGGCACATTTGGTCTCCATGAAAATTATTTGTACTAATAATTATTGAGCTTGAGGGGAGCTCATTGTACCAAAAAGTTAATTGTCTTATTTTTTTAAAACAATTTGTTGCGAGAGAATCTAATATACTGTAATATTTTTTAATTAAATATATTATTTAATAATTTTTTACACTTTAAATTTTTACAAATAAAATAAATTTATTTTTTATTGATAAGTTCAATTTAATAAACTTGCTGAATGAAGTGACTTGCTAGAATTTAATACATAATTAATTTTTTAATCTTCTCTAATAATTTTTAGTTTTGAGTTAAATAATTTCTTGATAATATATATGTTATTTCATTTTGAATTTGTCTCAAATAGTCCCTCAAATTTTTTTAAATTGAGCAATTTATTAGTTAGTTAAATTAGTTAATAATGTTTGAGTTTATATTTTTTTCATTAATTAAAATTGAATTTTCTATCAAAATATAAAATTCTAATTCTTTTAAAGTTAAATGATTCATTAACTATTCACATTAGGTTAGTGATGTGTTAGATTAATCATTTTACTATAAATTGCAAACTACGGATACACATTCAAATTGTGTGTTATTTAAGGATAGTACTATTGATTGTATTTCTCTTGCTTCCCTTTAATTTAAAAGTACGATATCATTTTCCCCTTGGTCCATGTATTGGCCAATACATGTTATACGTTTTCTTCTCTTGCAACTGCTCCTTATAGCTGACATTCTTAATTAAAAGATCCTATGCTGCGTTGTTTCGTCGTAGAATATGTTGTCCTCCCATCATGTAAAATGCGAAGAAATAAAGACCAAAAAACTCCGAGGGAAGTGTTTACTTATGAAGAGCACAAGGATTTAGTTAAGGAGGGCGAGGAAAGGATGAATAACACAGCTATTTCATGCACTGTTGTTACAACAGTTGTTTTGTAGCTGCTTTCATCTTACCAGGTGGGAAAATTAGTGATGGATATTCAATTCTCTTCAACGACTTGTCTTTCCTAATCTTTTCAGTCTTAAAACGCATTGGCCCTTTTTGCATATTCTACTGACATCATTAGAGAATCAACTAATAATTAAGAAGGAAATAATTGTACAGTGAGGAGATTGACTTGGAGACAACCACCTGCTGCTTCTTCCTAGTCAGATGGCCTTCCAGATGAAGGAAACATGCCGTATCTTTCTTCGCACTTGCTTTTACACGACAACAAGGAAGGTGACATTTCTACAGGATTTGTGGAATTGATAGTTCCATGTTATTGCCCAAGTAAGTACCTTTGAAAAAGTACACATAAGAATATCGAACGATCAAGCGATTCAAATGGGACAATAATATAACGAAGACAGAATTATTTCGACTATAAACGGGACCAACTTAGCATATGGGTCAGAGCCACAGAATCAACTAATGAACAACCCTAAACCACTGCAAAGAATGTTGCAACTGTGCCTATAGGCCCATTTTGTTGGGTGCGTATCTGACTACTTGTGAATTGAAACATTGAGGACACGACAATTGCCGAGCTAACCTCCCAAATCCTAAATGGTCAGGCCCATCTATAACAAGAAGCAAAATATAGCCTCACCCCGATAGACTGAGTTGGGAAAAGTTTGACTTTGGAAAGTTGTTGCCGCAAGTCTTAAATGAAGTCTACTTGGTGCCAACAATGACAAGATAGACCCTTAGTGGTTTCAAAATATGGGTCTACTTGATCCATGCTCTCTCTCTCTCTCTCTCTCCTTAGATGCCAAAGAAAAAAAATGGTTTTGTGCGGAGTTTATGCTATCTTTTCTAGTTCTGTTAAATCCATTAGCGCGCCGTGTAGCTGGAGATAAAAAGTTTGGTGTAAAAGTAACTGTTACTCCGTTGCATCGTGAAAGTTATAGGTTCGAATAACATTTTTTTTTTTGGGTTAAAAATGTGAATAAGATTGTGAACATTTGACTATTTGCAAATTCTATGGGACCTCATGCGCTGGAACGTTCAATTCATAATACATCCAATATCAATACCACTTGTCAGACGATGGAAACAGTGATAACTAGTAGTTGAGTTGTTTTCGTAGTGCTATGAGTTTAATTAAATCAATACTGTTTCATCCAAGCATTTAACTGACTCAGTAAGCCTGGCCCCAGTCAAAAATAAAAAATAAAAAACATTCCAGGTTAGCAGTAGACACAAATCTGTCAAACTGGAAGGACTCAGGCTACAAATAATTCGCAATAAGAGAAAGACTAACATGGAAAGTGGTGTATTGAAGGGAATTTGATTGTGGAAAATATATTGGGTTAATGAATGAAAAGCTGAGTTAGTTGAGAGCACAATAAAGGAGGTGAGGCATCTGTCTTGCCCCATAGTAAGAGAAAACAGTGAACTGTCCTCACCTCTTCCCACCACCCCACCTCAGAGTGCACTTTCTTGACACTTTCTGTAACTTTTAACAAAATAAGAAAAATGGGCTTTCAATTACTAGAAAACAAGTCTAGACCTCTATTTAACCAATAAACTTTCACTCGCACCATTGTGGTATCCTAAGTGAACTTATCAATCTGCAATCTGCACTCTTCTGTCTCACTGCCTTCCACGTTTTGTTGGATAGGTGATTCGGATGAACTATAGGAGTAAATACTTTTTCTGTGTTGCTTTCACTTCGATTCATAGTTTTTGTGAAGACCAATTTCAAGCTGTAACGGTGCGCAAGTTTGCAGAACTGATGGAATTTCACACTCGAACGTCACAATAGTAGCATTTTTTGTCAATGTCAAGAACTGTAGCGTTGTGTACGACTTGATGGAAAATGTCATCATTATAAATGGAAATGCTTATAACCAAGTGATTATAGTACAAACAGCAGCATAATCAGGATCAGCCATTAATAACATGATGCATAATTTAATCAAGCAATTGATAATTCCTTGATCATCATGGTGGCTAACAATGGTGACCCAATTTCGGAGGATGCACATATCTTCTGTTGATGTTATCATAAGAAGCACAAGATAAGAACTTTCTCCAATTAGAATATGTAGGACAGATTCGCATCGATTAAATATAAGCTCTACAGTTCATTATATAAGTAGGAGAATAGTTTTGTTAATGGCTGAATGACACTTAAAACTATCATCATATGATATTGGGTACTAAAAATATCATCATAAAACATGGTATTCTTTTATTAGTTAATATAGTTACGAAATTGAAGTGCGTGACTAAAGTTATCCTATGGTAATTTGAAAATTATAAATTTAAGTTGGTAAAATTTTTTTTGTGAAATGAAGTATGAAGTTATGTGCACATTTTTTTTTTTCAAATCCCATTTATGAGAAAGTAAGTATAAAATTGGATATATCTTATCTTTCCTAAATCTCCTGGGCGGAAGACTCATGCACGCCTTGTTTTTTCAATGGACGTGAAATTATTGGTGCAGTGGTACCCGTTACGTACCATGACGGGAGATATGTAGCAGCCCATTGTGGTACCCGTATCATCCTTGTGTGCACTCTTACCCTCTGTTGATCTCACAAAATATCAAAAATAACACCACATGTCCTCACTCAACTTTATGTAATCTAGAGGTTCAAATAATAGCATGGCAGTCATTTCCAAGTCCATGATGTGGTGACAGCCAAACCAAAGGTGCACCCGAAAGGCTAGCCCCACAAACCTGTATTAGATGCTCTATGTTTTTCACCACTTAAAATGTAAACCTGTTTGTGGGGTTTATGTTAGATGTCAGAGACAAGGGCAGCAACAAATGCAGCTCAGCGCAGGAGGCAGAGGTGAGGTCATTATGATAGCAGACTAGCTCAGTACTTTTGAGGGGAAACAGAGGGAGGGGGAGTGGCAACAGTTTTATATCAGAGCTTTTAGATTTATACATGTAAACAGAGGGAAGATTCTGCGAGGATATGGACTCTGCTTGAACAACTTATTCAAACTAGCAGGCCCAGCAAGAAGAACAGCTAAAAATAATTCCTTCTTTTTCTGCCTGTGAAGCACTTCTGCTTCTTTTTGGGTCCATTTTAAAAATCCCCATCTTTGTCTGTTGTACTCTAAGGATGCTGAATGCCGCAAGCACAAGAAATAGGTCTCCTTTCACTGCAACTCAAAGGCAAGAACTTGAACATCAAGCTTTAATCTTCAAGTGCATGGTGGCAGGTGTCCCTATCCCACCTGAGCTCCTATATTGTATCAAAAGAACATTAGAGTCCTCTCTGAGCCCTTCAACGCTCTTCCCTCATCATCAACAACCTGGTACAAAAAGAACTCAATTAAATTATGATTTTTTAAAGTCTGTATTTATTTTATGTTTCTGAGTCAGAATCTGAAAGCTGGGAAATCTCTGGTTTCTTGCATTTGGGTGGGGTTGCTTTCAGGTGGGTTTTGGCAGCAAAGCAGACCCAGAGCCAGGGAGGTGCAGAAGAACAGATGGGAAGAAGTGGAGGTGCTCAAAGGAAGCATGCCCTGATTCCAAGTACTGTGAGGAGCAACATTGTCTGTGAAAGCTGTTTTTCATAGTAACAACCTCCATGTTGTTTGCTACATTAAAATTCATGTTTTCAATTTGGATTATCCAGTTCTTGCCATGGGTAAAATGCTAAATTATGTATCTAATGTTAAATTTTCAACATATTAGTTATATTATAAATTTTTTCTTTTAACATAGCCATGATTTTTCTTCTATCGTGCTTGCTAAAAATTTATTGGGACTCAAAACACCATTGCCATACTTTTATCCATTAGATTTATGGTTACAAGGAACTTATTGAATTAAGTTCTTGGAAAGCAAGAATTACTTGTATAAATAATAACTTTAGATAAGGAATAAATTAAACTTTTCTTTATGATATAAGGGATGAAGGGTAAGGGCATATCCTCAGTTTAATATAAATAAAGCATTTACTTTTAGTATGATGTGATACTATTAAAGCACGATATAGTATATTTATTATGTTATGACCTGAAGGTTAATGATTCAAATTATAAAAACAAACTCCTTGAAAAATTAAGGGTGAGAATACATAAATGGAATATATAGTAGTTAAGGACAAAAAGAAATAATTAGAACTAATACAAATTTTTGGTGAAAGTTGAATGAATATCCATATCACATGCTAAGATTGATACAAATTACTCATAGAACATCCATTAAAAACTAGATTAATCCAGTAACTTAACATTTGAAAATTAGAGTGATTAAGAAGGGAAAATGTTCTATAAAGCCTAACTAGTACCACTCAAAACATTTTTGAGTTTCTTCACTTTAACAACATCAAGGAAAGTGGTTTCCTTTACCAAGGCAAAGGGCTTGTTATTAGCAAACAATGAAAAGTCAAGGATTTTGAAGCCAAGGTCAAGAGTGTTGAAATTAATAATATCCTTAATAAGGGTTTAGGTTGAATGTTGGAGCTCTTTGCTAATTGGAAGTGAAGGTTTTAATTTGGAACATAATTTTAAAAATTTATTATCTCAAAATTGCAATAAAGGAGTTGGTGTTCAAGACTAATGTTCCACCATCTTTTAGTTTGTTTTTAAGTTCATTTTAAAGTTTAGTTATAAGATACAGTTTGGATTTAACCAGATTTGTTTTTTTCCAACTAAGAAATTGTCCATAATATTTCAAAATATGAACATTGCTTGTAATTTTAGTTTTGCTTGTTGTAAAGTAAAATTTTTGTCCATTATTTATAAAAGCAAGGTTGATTTGTACTTATCTATGGGTTGATTGTATTTCTGTACTAAGATTTTATAAGTGCTTCATATAAAACAAAGATTATAAAGAAATGAAATTGATTTTTATCCCAATCTCTCTTCTTTTTATGCATTGTCAAATTTTTGGTTATATGGCAAAGCTCTCTTTCTTAATTCGTTTTCTTTCTTTTTGGCTATCTATTATTGAAACAATTGAAACATAAAACAATAATAACCTTTATGTCTATGTTGTTTGTACCATTAAAATTCATCTTTTCAAATTGGATTATTTAATTCTTGTTATGGTGTTGTTGCTACAGCCTTGTATGAGTTATAATTGTTGTCAACTAAGTTTATGTGTGCAAATAAATTGAAGCCACATGTAAGGACAAAAAGGTAAAACCACACGGAAGGGTAAGAAAGTAAATTCACCCCATAAGCCCTATTAGGGTTTCATGGAGTAGAGTATATAATAATCTTGGAAGATAAAGAACAAAAGAGTTTGTAATATTGAGCATTCAGCAAAAGGTAGACAACCGACCATCCAAAGAGAACACCAAACTCTATACAGAAAAATATCACTTACAAAAGAAAGAGTAGTCGTAGTGAACAATTTTATCAAAATTGAATAGTGTTGTCAAAAATTGAATAGTATATATGGCAGGGCAAAACCTAGAGAGAGAAATTGTCAAACACTTGGAAGAAAGAGAGAAAACGGTAGCCATCGATGGGAAGGAGAGAGACAATCTACGACTGGGTTGAACGAAGAACAAAGGTGGATGACCAAAACAATTGAGCAACTGTCGACAGGAAGGAGAAGAAAACGCAGCCATCAACAGTTGGAAAATAGAGCAAAAATAGCAAATATGTTGAGAGAGAAGGAGGCGGCTGAATGTTGAACGTAAGACAGCCGAAAGGCAGATCAGGAAGGTGACGAGAGAGTGAAAAACCAAACCATTGGAGTGAGAAACCTGACACGGTTGGATGGCCGAAGGTGGGTGGACGGCAAAGACCTATACGGCTAGGTCAGGAAGAGAGAGAAACCCGATAGCCAAATCGGAGCAGACTGGTAGGAAGAAAGAGAAACCTGATGGTGAACGGAAAAGTGAAATCTAGTAAGAGAGAGAAATTTGGTAGGACAGTTAGAGAAATCCGACAGTAAGCGAGAGAAATCCAACTGGACAGCAAGAAAGAGAGAAATGGACAAGCGAGCTATGAGACAGTGAGATCGTGAGACAAGGAGACGGGTAAAACCGTAAGACGGTAAAAGTAGGAACTTTGTGATACAACCTAGAAAAGGAATTTAACGAAACATTGAAAGAACTCAACGTATTTCTAGACTTCTTCAAGAGAGATTAGATAGTGTTACAGTGAACTTCTAAGCGGTAGTACAGTAGTCTTTCAATTCAACAGAGGCAAGACAAGTTAAAAAAAGGGTAGACATAGTAAATGACACTCTTTGTATTGTACTTATTTAGTAATTGCAATATTGAAAAGAGCAAAGAATTAAGACATCCATTGTAATTAAAATTCTTAAGTATAGTGGATAGTGTAGATAAGGGAGAGTCTCTATCACCGTGGATGTACATCACGTTGACGGAACCACGTAAATCTCATGTGTCCTTAATTTGCTTTACATTTTTTATTTTGAATTAAATTGTAAACACAGCTAAAGTATCAGCTAACCCATAACCTAACGAAAATCTAAACAATAACATCTGAATTGTCTATTAGGCAAGGTGTTTGAAAGGTAATTTTGGGGACTATTATGATTAGTAGGTAGCAATAGATCCACCTTAGTCAAGTCTGAGAAAGAGTTCGCTTTTAAGAAGAAATTAAAGTTGTTCACTTATCTGTGAATTACGAATTGTGGTGATACTGATTCATCCCCCCTCTCAATATCACAAACTAGTAGATCTTAGGAAGAAGTCAGGAACTTCAATGGGTAAGACAATAAATTATTTATCTAATATTAAATTTCAACATATTAATTATATTATGAATTTGTTTCTTGAACATGGCCACGATTTTTTCAATTAAAACTCTTTCATGCTCTTAACATTGTGCTCCTCTACTTTTTTAACTAACAAAGTGGTATTAGAAAGTAAAGAGATTAGAGGAAAATATCAAAAGTTATGAGATAAACTTTTGTGACATTTTTTGTTGTAAAACCAGACTAAAAGAAGTAAAATGGCCTATGTAAACTTCACACCACTTCTACTAGTTAAATTTTTTAGAGAGAATTACTTGCAATGGATTGTGATGATGAAGACATATAATCTTTAGGATATTATTGAACAAGATGAAGAACCTTCAATGGTTCTAATCAATCCCATAATATCTTAGTTTAAAAATTACAGTAAGCAAGTGGCAAGACATTTCAAGACATTTTCTTGTATTCAAATTGCTATGACTAAGGCTATATTTAGCATAATCATGACATGTGAAACACCTTAAGAAGCCTAAGATAAGTTCAAGATGGAATGAAAGCATTGAGAAAACTAGAATTATGCAACTATTAAATCTCAATTTAAAATTTGAGGTTTTGAAGATGAAAGAAACTGAAATCATCAAAGGATACAGTGATAAACTCGTGAAGGTAGTAAACCAAGTGAGACTACTTAGAGATAACATTTCAAATAGAAGAATTGTTGAAAAAAATACTTGTTTGTATCCTTGAAAGATTTGAGGCAATGATTTCTTTATTAGAAAACTCTAAAAATCTTACTAAAATCATAGTTTGAGAACTTTTTAATGCTCTTCAAAACTTAAGAATAAAGAAGATTTTTTAAACTAGAAAATAGTTTTAAAAAGGAAGTTGCGGATTAAGGAATATCAAAGGGAGCCTTTAAAGCAAACTTCAAAGGCAAGTGGAAGAACTTTATGTAGCAACTAATATCACAAGTAGTAAAGGTACTGATCACCACATGTCACCAAATCTCACAGTATTTAAAACTCTTGACAGGTCCTATACTTCCAAAGTCAAAATTGGTTATGGATTAGCAGAAATCAAATTTAATTATATATACACCTTGCTAATAGTAGGCTAATGTTCTTTAATAACAATTTCGGGAGCACATGTGTTGACTAATGTTCATGAGGTAATGAATGAACATTATTTATGTTAATAAACACCATAATCTCAAGATGAATGAACAGTCCATTGGCAATTTGAATCAACTTACATGAATTCCCGCGTGTTGAGCCTACTACTTCAACAAACTAGCCAGAATATGTGACTTTAGGACGTTGAGAAACTTAGGAAACAGAGTAACAACCCTTTTTTTTTTGTCTTTCCCCAAACATAAATAGTTAAATATCCAAACCATTCAGGGCTGTTGTTAGAAGATATTGGTTAAACATGATGGTAAGAAGCCCAGCAGAACCATTAAGGAGATTCCCTAAGCCTGTCTTGATTTGCTCAAATAATTTCACCATTAAGCATCTCTTTTAAGTTTGTCAAGATTCATTTCTCGTCTGCTCAAAGCCAGAGGAAAGATGAGTTAAATATCATGGAGGCGATTCACATTAATGCACCATTACAATTATGGTTTGAAGTTCTTGAGCAATAGGCCCTCCTTATGGGAAGAAAAAGACGTTTATGTAAGGGACTCCCCCATTGTGGGGTGTAAAAATCTTAAAGTTAGTGTCATTTGTGCTGCATTTTTGCTTTATGAGTTTACTGGTTACTTCTGCAGGAAGCTTCCCTTTCTATTGGTGATAGTTACAAATCTATTAGAGAGCTTGTTGACGAAGAAATCAAATCAAATTCTTTTGCTAATCATATAATTCATTTTGAAATATTTTGAATAAAAAAGATGTTACTTGTTAACTAAGTAATTGTAATTATTAGAGAACTTTATTTTAAATTTGAAAGTTTGTAATTTACATTTGTATTTGAATCTACTAAAGTACAAGCCTCACATATTAGAAGTTTAATGATTAATGAAAGATTACGTTCTTTTAACAAAAATTTCTTGTCTAGGCTTTCAAGCCTCTGTCATCCTTGTGTTGCTGGTCTCTAGTTTGAACTTTGCTGCAACCTTCATTCACCTTGACGTCTAGGAAAAATACCAACAAAGTGAGATAAAAGGAAGGCTAATAATTTAATGAATATAGAAAGGCTATGTATGACCAACGTTAAATGATTAACGAATTGCCAACATTCATTAAGACCCTAAGGATATCTAAAATCAGATTATCTGGATCTCAACAAAACATTTGGCATTCTGTGCTCCTGGCATCTTCAATTAGTAAAGAGCTTTCGTAGTGATAAGTTGTGGTTGTCCATATGGCTTCACCTGCGGCTTCTTGTCTGCTAAATTCATTGCCAATTGATCCCTTGTCCAATCATCTTTAACATTTAAAACTGCATTGTAAGCTCCTATATGTGTATTTCCTTGTCTAGTTGTCTTCAATTTATTTTTTTCTCTTTGTCCAAGGTTTTGGTGTTCCAAACTACTAACTATATGAGCTTAGTTGCATGAGTTGCTTTATTTTCAGCAGATTTCAAGCATTTTTCTTTCCTTAATTTATGCAAACTATTTCTTTTATTTTCTCAACTAGTTTTGCATCAGCACTCGCAATATATGGCATGTGAGGCAGAAATTTGGATGAGAATCATGAGATAGAGAGATGCAGTCTTGAATGCCAGACGCGACTCTAAAAAGGCTTAAGGAAATAAAATAGCGCCTTTACCAGCAGCTCGAGCTTTTGGTGTCATGGATGTCATTGATCAATTGGCCTTCCTTATAGGCATACGAAAATAAATAAATAAATGTTCGAGACTTTCACGTTATAGAGTGAAAAAGTCAGATAATACAAAAACTAATAATTTTATGAATATATAAAGACTATATTTTACCTACTTTAAATGATTAACGAAGTGCCAACATTCTTTGAGACCCTAAGGATTGTTAGGTTTTGTATATGCTGCTCTTACGTTTGTGCTTGCTGCAATTAGGTTGATGGTTCTATTTTTTCTTTGATACGCATAAACAATGGCTTACTGTTGAAGCAAGCTTTCTGGTTGTTAACTGAAGGCACGAGGAAGGAAAGGAGCAAAGCAATTTAAGGCCGCCAGAACCTTAATTTTCATTATATAGGAAGATTTAAAAATACAAAATTTAAAATAACAATAATTAACTTTCATGTATACTTTAAATATCATGTGAATTATAAATTATGGATTTTAAAACTTGAATTTCTGATAGGAAGGTTGATTCTTTAGAGTAGATGTATTGGAACTGTTGTAACTAACTTAATTAACTTTCAAATTCTGGTTTGCTTCCATCCTGTGCATCTTTGTTACCAACTTCCTTGGTTCTATAAAAGAGAAGCACCACTGGACCTTCAAGCATATCTAAAATCAGGTTATCAGGACTGTTGTAACAAATGATAAATCAAAGAAGAAAACAATGCCAGAATTTTACGTGGTTCGGTCTATGTGACCTATGTCCATAGGAAAGACAGAGGGAATACTCTTATTAGTAGAGAAAGTGTGTTACAGGATACAAAAAGTGTGGCTCACCTCTCAAATCTCTCTTAATTCTCATAACCCTATTATACCTATATATATAAGAATATAAGAAGGGCAAAAAGATAATTTGGAATACAAGGCATATTCCAACAAATCTCCACCTTACATTGTATTCTCTAAATACACAACAAAATAAAATCCTTCTATCTCTCCTCCAAATAGCTCCTTAGAGCCAATCAATTAAAATGAACACCAATCAAGTCCAAGCAATGCTTGAACTTGCTACGAAAAATTAGTTTCGTCAACATGTCAACTGGATTGTCTGCAGTAGCAACCTTTTTCACTGAAATCAAACCTTGAGATATAACATATCGCAAGAAATGGTATCTGACATCAATGTATTTAGTCCTCTTATGATACACTTGATTTTTGGTCAAGTGTATAGCATTCTGACTGTCACAGAATACAGTGGTAGTTTCCTGTAATAAACCCAAATCAGTGACCAAACCTTTCAACCAAATGGCTTCCTTGACTGCTTCTGCTATTGCCATATACTCAGCTTCAGTAGTGGAAAGAGCAACTGTTGATTGCAATGTTGCCTTCCAACAAATGGCACTGCCTGAAAGAGCAAAAACATAACCAGTTGTTGATCTTCTTCTGTCAAGGTCACCTACATAGTCAGAATCCACAAAATTAGTAATCAACCTACTGCCTCTGCTGAACATCATTCCTACCTCTGTAGTGCCTCTAAGATACCGAAGTATCCATTTAACTGCTTGTCAATGTGCTTTCCCAGGATTAGCCATATATCTACTGACCACGCTGACTGCCTGCGAAATATCTGGACAAGTGCAAACCATAGCATACATAATACTACCCACTGCACTAGAGTATGGAACACGTGACATATATTCCTCCTCCTCTAGGCTATTGGGTGACAAAGAGGCTGAAAGTCTGAAGTGTGAAGCCAAAGGAGTACTTACCAGTTTGCAACTCATCATCCCAAAACGATCAAAAACCTTCTCGATGTACCTTTTCTGTAAAAGGCGCAACTCTCCTGCTTGCCTATCTCTGATGATCTCTATGCCCAAAATCCTCTTTGCAAATCCCAAATCTTTCATCTCAAAATCTTTACCAAGTAGCTTCTTCAAACTATTGATCTCAGATATACTTGTAGAGGCAACAAGAATATTATCTACATATAGTAGCAAATAGACAAATGATCCATCACGCAACTTCCTATGGTAGACACAACTGTCATACTCACTCCTTGAATAACCATGACTTACCATAAAGTTGTCAAACTTCTTATACCATTGTCTAGGAGACTACTTTAAACCATATAGAGATTTCTTCAACCTGCAAACATGATCCTCCTTGCTCTCAATTTGGAAACCCTCAAGTTGATCTATATAGATGACTTCTCAAGATCGCCATGTAGAAAAGCAATCTTCACATCAAACTGCTCTAGTTCCATATTATACATAGCAACCATAGCGAGAAGCACACAAATGGAAGTGTGCTTAACAACTAGAGAAAATACCTCATTGAAGTCAATCCCTTCTTTTTAGCTATAACCCTTTGCAACTAGATGTGCCTTGTACCTTGCATCCTCAACTCCTGGGATTCCCTCCTTCTTCTTGAAGATCCATTTGCAGCCAATAGTCTTTTTATCTTGGGGAAGTTTCACTAAGTCCCAAGTCTGATTCTTTTGCAGGGACTCAATTTCCTCAGTCATAGCAATACTCCACTGAGAAGATTTGGTACAAGTGACAGCCTATGAGTAGTTTCTAGGTTCATTGTACTCCACCTCTTCCGTTACTGCCAAACAATAAGCAAAATCTGAGTTTGAAAACCTGACTGGTGGCTTGATAGTCCTTATGGGTCTGTCTCTGGCGATACTGTACGGCTATGCCTGTTGAGTATCTAGAGTATCCTCATCTGTTTCTGAAGTGTCAACTCGAATCTGTTGAACTGACTTAGAAGGAATATCACTTTCAAACTCCACCTGCTGTGTGGAACTCCCACTATATTCATCATTTGACCTTAAGACTTCTTCTTTTGGATGCAACATAGCGGATTCATCAAATGTCATGTCTCTGCTGATGAGGAATTTTGGAGACTTAGGGTCTGGACACCACAACCTATAACCTTTCACTTCAGAAGCATAGCCAAGAAAAATACATTTCTTACCTCTCAATTCAAGCTTTCCTTCATTAACATGAGCATAAGCAGAACAACCAAATATCTTCAAATTAGAATAATCTGCAGGTTTGCCTGACCACACCTCTTCAGGTGTCTTACACTCAATGGAAGTACAAGGAGATCGATTTACCAACCAACAAGCTGTATCAACAGCTTCTGCCCAAACCTGCATTGGATAACAGACATCTAGTTTTCTCTATCAGAGTCTTGTTCATGCATTCTGTAACTTCATTCTGCTGTGGAGTTTTTACAACTGTGCAGTGTCGTACAATGCCTTCAATTTTGCAAAACTCATTAAATTTGTTATTGCAAAATTCAAGGCCATTATCTGTTCCAAGCCTCTTAATCTGCTTTCCAGTCTGTTTTTCAAGTAAAGTTTTCCACTGCTTGAAGGTTTCAAACACTTGACTTTTATGTTTCAAGAAATAAACCCAAACTTTACGAGAAAAATCATCAATGAAAGTGAGCATATAAGCAGCACCCATACCTTTAGAGAGAACCTGAGAAGGACCCCAAAGATCTGAATGGATATAGTCCAATGTTCCCTTTGTTTTATGGATGGCTATACTGAAACTCAACCTCTTCTGCTTCCCAAAAACATAATGCTCACAAAATTCTAATTTTCCAGTGTTCTGACCACATAAAAGACCTCTCTTACTCAAGGCAGCCATACCTCTTTCACTCATATGTCCCAGCCGCATGTGCCACAATTTCATCACGTCTGAATCTGAAACTGAAGTAGAAACTGCAGTTGAGTCTGTGACTGTCGAACCATGAAAGAAATACAATGTGCCAATTTTGGCAGCCTTCATCAATACAAGAGCACCTCTGGAAACCTTTAGAACTCCACCTTCACACCCAATCTTGCAGCCATTCTTCTCAAGAGTGCCCAAAGAAATAAGATTCTTCGTCAAATTTGGAATGTGTTTGACCTCAGACAACGTCCTAATGACACCGTCCTGCATCTTGATCTACACTGTACCAATCCCAGTAACCTTACAGATGTGATCATTTCCTAACAAAACACCACCATTAATTGACTTGTAAGTGGCAAACCATTCTCTATTATGAGTTATATGTTGCGAGGCTCTAGTGTTCATGATCCAAGTATCCTGAAATCTGCCTTGGCCTTGTGTAACACAAAGCAGATCATCACTTTCATTTGCTGCCATATGAGCTTCTCCTGGTGTATGGTTCTTCTGATTACCGTCGTTTATTTTCTGCTTGTTTTTCAACTTGGAACAATCAGACTTAATGTGCCCTTTCTTCTTGCAATAATTGCAGGTCAAATTCTTATGTCTTGATTTATCTGAATTCTGACCTCTCTCCGTTGATCTTCCTCGATCAATAATCAAACCAACACTCTGATTTGATGTCTCAGAAAATATCAAACTACTATCAATTTTCTCCTTGGCCTGCAAATTAGTCTTGACATTCTCAAGGAAAATATCTTCTCTATTATAAATCATAGTATCTTTAAAGTACTTGTATGAAGGAGGCAAAGAGCACAATAGTAATAAAGCATGATCCTTATCGTCAATATGAATGTCAATCTTACTCAAATCAGTAACAATTGAACTAAACTCTCCAATATGTAATTTCAAAAAAGTACCTTCTGACATACGAAGAGTGTAAAGGCGTTGCTTTAATCGGAATCTGTTGGTCAAAGATTTCGTCATGTACAGACTTTTCAATTTTAGCCATGCACCAGCTGCTGTTCTTTCACCGAGGATTTCTCTCAAAACTTCATTTCCCAAACTGAGTTGAATCAAGGAGAGAGCTCTTTCATCCATATCATCCCAATCTGCATCAGACATTGACTCTAGTTTCTTCTCCTTGCCATGTAGGGTCCTTTTTGTACCTTCTCGCATCAGGATTGTCATCATCCTAACTTGCCACAGTGCAAAATTGGTGTTTCCATCGAACTTCTCAATTTCAGACTTCACCATTGATGAAGATGAAAAAGCGATTGCAACAAAATACTCACCACGAAAATTGAATTGATGGCCCAAATATCAATCCGCTTCCAATGCTACAGCACCGTCCCGGTGCTACAGTATCTCCAGTCAATCTACAGTACCCCCGCGATCTACAGTGCTGCCGACCCGTTGAAAATAGATCTATTTCTTTCTTCCGTTAGATCTGCTCCATTTTAGTTCGCTCGATGTCCCAGATAGTACTTTGGGAGGTGTCGAACCAATGGCAATCACTCCACCTCCTTCTTCCGCAGCCTGTCTTTGAACTGTGGAGCACACGCGCTTCTTCTCCTCCTAAACTCGGTTGGACCACCATAGCCGCTGCTTCCTAGCCGCCAATCAACCCTTAACACGATAGTTAAGGGTTGAGAGAAACAAAAAATAATTGCCAAGGAGGAGATGCTGTGGGTGGTCGAAGAGGAGGAGAAAAAAATTTTTTTTTTTTTTTCAGATTGATGCAGTGGTGTGATACCAATTTGTTGTAACAAATGATAAATCAAAGAAGAAAATAACACCAAAATTTTACGTGGTTAAGTCTATGTGATCTATGTCTACGGGAAAGACAGAGGGAATACTCTTATTAGTAGAGAAAGTGTGTTACAGGATATAAAGAGTGTGACTCATCTCTCAAATCTCTCTTAATTCTCATAATTTTATTATGTATATATATATAGGAATATAAGAAGAGTAAAAAAATAATTTAAAATACAATACATATTTCAAAAGGACCGTAACTGATAAACTGACCATGAATCTCAACAAAACATTTGGCATTCTGTGCTTCTTGCGTCTTGAATAAGTAGGAAGCCATCGTAGTGATAAGTTGCGGCAGTCCATAAAAGGATACTGGCTTTACCTGTAGCCTGACTCCAGCTTCTTGTCTGCTAAATTCATTGTCAATTGATCCCTTGTCCAATCATCTTTAATATTTAAAACTGCCTTGTAAGCTCCTATATGTGTATTTCCTTGTCTAGCTCTCTCCATTTTGTTTTGTTTTCTTTTTTCCTCTGTCTCTAACGTTTTGGTGTTCCGAACTTCTAACTATATGAGCTTAGTTGCATGAGTTGTTTTACTTTCAGCAGATTTTAAGCATATTCCTTTCCTTATTTTATGCAAACTATTTCTTTTATTTTCTCAACTAAATTTGCATCAGCGCTTACAATATATGTGAAGGTCCAGTGGTGTTTCAAAAATTAATGACGACCATTGCATCTCAAAGCTCTGGAGCTGCATGGATCAAGCTGCAACCTTTTGTATTGATAAATACTCTTTTGAATGGCTTGATTTGCATTTGAAATATCCCACATGCATACTTTTCAATCAATTATAATTGTTACTCTTTGTTTGAATTTTAATTTCAATTTCAATTTTAAATTGTAAAAACTGACAAATGTATCATCAAGCCTTTCAAATTTTGTATGTATGAAATTCTTCTATATAATGAAGGAAAAGGATATGTAATATCCATTTAAGTGAAGTTTATTACAAAAGGTTCTACTTGTGCTCCTTTCTGCCTTGCCTCCCCACCGTCTCCTTCTTCTTCCTTTTGTTGCAAGCAATCCTGTCTAGTTGACAGAAACCAGCACCTGCATTTGTGCTTCTTGCTCAAATACCTTCCATAAGGCTTGTCAGGCAGGAATTTGGACGAGAATCATGAGGTAGATAGATGCAGTCCTGGCTGCTAGATGTGGCTATAAAAGGGCTAATAAAATAGTGCCTTTACCAGCAGCTCGAGCTTTTGGTGTGATGGTTGGCACTGGAGAGGGATCAGGGGTTCTGAGTCTTCCAGCTAATTCTAGGAGGAAGACTGCCAAGTGAATACTAAAACCTCCATTTCTGAAGGCCGCTATTTTCAGAATCCACAAGTTGGTTATGGAGACTATCAAGGGGTCCCTGATTCAGTTGGGATTCTTTCATTTGATAATTCTCCATCGTCAGAAGAAAGCTTCAGGTCTGCTATATCAGATGAGCTTGGAAGAGCATTACCACTAGCAATTAAACTCCTGGCATGCAAACGGATTAAGGTAACCAATGAATCTTCCCAATCTCGCTGTCCACTAATTATGACCAAGATATCAAACAAAGCTGAGCGTAGATGGCTTTCTGCTCCACAGCGCTTAAATTTCAAAATTAATCGTGTACTGGAACATTTATTGAGAGGCCGATTAATTGTAGCTTCATTATAGAATTAATGCTTAGGCTGCCAACACTCTCTCTAATTACACGCTTAATGACACTTCTCATACGCTGCAACGTCCCATTTTTCTTGTTAGGTATAGATTAGATGGCATTTCATATTCTTGAGGGCAGTAGAATTGAAACCCAACACTTATGTCGGTAATAAAATTTTAATACCTGCCAAGTTAAAAAATCATTCATTCTAAAAACTTAATCTATTAGTAAAATCCAGGAATTCGTTATATGCTAAATTCTAACAATTTTTTCCGTTCCACGTGGCAACAACAATGGAGGGTCTCAATTTTCTCGCATGAGCTCTCTCTTCCATGATTTTTTGCGGCGTCACAGGGATTGACCCCGGTCTCTTCTTCCACGTTTGTGCCATGCCTTGGCCTGAGATTAACTAAAGGTTATGCTTGAACGATACAACAGCGGATGCACTCTTCTACATTTTTGTTCCCGATCACAGTTATTCAATCAGAACTGTACATTGACCCGGACACAAAATTTGGTCATTAAGTCACTAGTTCAAGTGATACCGGCAAGTTAGGCCGAACTTAATATCCAAGATCCTCAATCCTTATGTGCTTTTTGTTTAATTCTTTGCTTACAGAGGTCTGATAGAAGTTTCAAATTAGACGCATGGATCAAGCACCAAAGCGGTAAACCTTTTTCGACCCCAGCAAGCATCATGGGGTCTTGTGCTTTTTGGGTCTTGCTTAGCCTGTGTCAACCGATTGCTACATTGAAAAAAAAAGAGAAAATAAAAGACAGTTGTAGATATATCTATAGAACACATTCACCTAGTCTCCACGTTCAATTCTCTCATCGACACAAAACATTTTTATCCTAAAAAAGCTTGTTGGTTATGGCTTTGATACCACGTGTTAGGATTTCATTTTTAAAGATTTGGGTTGCGTTGCGTTGCTACTAATAAAGGTGTTTGATTCTAAAATCAAATTGATTCTATGTTTAATTTTTTATTGGGTGTGCATATGTTACATAATAGATAAAAAAGATATATAATTATTAACAATTATATATGTAAAAGGTTGGATTAAATTTTAAATTTCAAAAATAAACTGATTTTATGACTGATTTTATATTAGACATCGGTACAAAGAAAAATAGGTAAAAAAATATATATAATTATTAGTAATTATATGTGTAAAGATAAAGTTCAACAATAAAATTAAGTTTTCTAAAATTGCTGTGAGAGGTAGTGGTAATAAGAAAGGAAAAAAAAAACAGATTAAAAGAACTTATTACTATAATAAAGAAAAGAGGTATAAAAATAATTTCTTCTCATTAACACTAATTTTCATTGTATAAAGATTTTTTAAAATACAAAATTTGAACTTAATATGCTTGTCAAACTTTTAACATATGTAACTTAAAATTTAAAATTTAAAATTTAAATGATTATACATAATTATTTTTTTAATTAACACTAATAGACTTTTAAATTTTAAACTAAAATTGCTAGAACTTAATAAATCATTATTATTTGTTGAAACCTGATACAACAGGCTAGAACTGGACAGAAGATGCAGTTTTATGGTACCATGGTGAGCTACAATGACAACTTCAATTCTCTTCCTCAATGATAAAAGATTATATATCAAGTTTGCTTGTGAACTCCTCAATCCTTGATCTTGGCAAATTCTTTGTTAGAAAAAAGGCTTTAAGCAATGCAATAGCATAGTTTTCCATAATTTTTTGGTATCAAAGTTTTGCATACCTTACACATTTTCTAGTTTTTAAAACTAGTTTTCAAATAATTTTTTACTCACATAGAGTCTTCAAATTTGTTAGCATTGGGTCAGTTTTCAAATGGTTTTGGCTTCTTCAAAGTCTTCAATTTTTTTCTGGTTGAGAAACCAATTTTCAAGGATATGGTTTCTTTATTTTCCATCTGGTTGAATTTACAATGGAGGATTTAAGGATGAATTTTTTTTTTTTTTTCTTGAACTTACAATGAAGAGTTTAATGATGAGTTCATTATTTTTTTCTCTTCTTTGAATTAACAATGTAAGACTTTAGACTACTTCAAATAGGATACAAAATTGTTGAAAAACAAAAGTTTTTCTATTAATTTAGTGAGAAGCACTCTTAGTTGCACATGCTTCATTTAAACTTCATTTCTTGTTTCTTTCAAATTTCATGTTACTTAGATGTAATATTGCTCTGATACTATTATTAAATTTTAATTTTTGGAGATTTAAGTTACTTTACTGCTAATAATGGTGTTTGGATTCTAGAATTGAACTGGTTCTATATCCAATTTTGTTAGGCACCAATTTATAATAGAACAGGTAAAAAGGACATATGTAATTATATTTGTAAAAGATTAGGGTGAATTTTGAATTCTATAAATGAACTGATTCTATAATCAATTTTATGTTAGGTGGTTATATATGGAAAAATAAGTAAAATAATAATAATTATATATGTAAAGATATGATTTAACAACAAACTTTAATTTTTGAAATTATAGTGAATGGTAGCTGTAATTTGAAAGTAAAAAAATATATTGAAAGCTATTATAATAAGTAGAAGAATTATAAGGATAACTTCCTCTTCTTCTTCTTCTTATTAATATTAATTTTTATTATATATAGATTCTTTAAAATATAAAATTTAAATTTGATATACTTATCAAATACTTAACACATACAACTTAAAGTTTAAATTTCAAATGACTAAACATAATTATTTTTTAAATTGATATTAATAAATTTTTAAATTTTATAAATATCATTACTTGTTAAAACTTAATAGAGTAGATTGAAATTTGATAGAAAATGCAATTCTGTGACGTCGTGGTGAGCCGCAAACAATAGCTCCAAAGCCATTGGTATTATCTTTTTTACACAATCATAAAAAAAAATTTCACACGAGCATGGCTGTGAAATGGGCAATCGTTTTAAAAGCAATAAGCCAGATCCAATACTGCAATGAATGTATAAAACAAGCCAATCAATCTTATTATTTTTGAAAACTAACTTGATTCTATTAAGAATGAGCTGCTAAAGATAGAAAAAAAATTGCATTTCTAAACATCTAGTTGCTGGGAAGGAGAATATGACATGGTCTTATTTGCTAGGAAGTTAAGTGTTGGTGAGTCCATTTGTCTGTATTATCTGGAAAAAGAAAAAGGGAATGGCAAGCAGGCTGCGATGAAGCTCTGGATGCTCTCTACTCTTGTTGGGGTTTTTCTCGTGAAGTTAGACGGCGTCTTGCAACCAAATAAAAAAGCCAAAAACTATGTGCTCGTACATGTGAATGCCATTGTCCCAGTTGATCAGTTGGCATGGAAACAAGTGAGAAAATAAACAATGAGACTCGTCCTTTTGACTCAATTTGAAAATGAGGTGTAAATTCACATCAATCGAAGAAAAAGGTTTAATTTATTCAAATTGAATTGTTGGTCGTGGACAGGAGTGAGGATGCCTCGAGCATTCACTTCGCTAAAGAAAATTATTTGTACTTTTCTTACATTTTATTGAAATAATAATTTTTTAATTAATATGAAAAACGTGTACATGATAACATATGATATGGACAAAAAATACTAAATTAATTCTCAATTCAATTCCCATTATATTTTCTTAAAATTTTACAAAATCAATTATCAATTAAAATATTTTTAAAAATATAACATTTTATTGAAATATATTTATTTAAATTTAGTTCTATTAATAAAAAAATTAAAAAATCAACTGCAAACATATATTACTTAAATTTAATTATTAATTTATTATTCATAAAAATACATATTAATCCTAATTAATATTTAAAATTAAATAATATAAATTTATATACAATTTTTATGTTATACACACACACATATAAGAGATACTAATACCAATTAAATTACATAATTTGCGATTACAAAAAAAATATATGATATAGAGGAAGGAAAGTGATTGGCAAGTGGGAAAGATAGGAGTAATTTTCAAATACTATTCATTTTGAGTAGACTTTCTCATCTCGATTTATAAAGAAAAAAGGAGTGACTATATATATATATATTTCTATAGATGGGTTTACATTATAGTTATATAGTTACAAAATTAAGTTGCGTTAAGTTTATTAGTCAATCACACTGTCTCCTGCGAAACTCCTAAGGAAAAAGAATTGAATAAATTATGATCACCCCCATTCATCCTGCTTTTTGCACCCATTTATTTATTTAGCCAGCCAGCCAGCCAACCATGTGGCTATTGGATGATTATTTTAATTTATGGCTAATTGCAGGCTCTTCGTCTCACGATTCCCCCTTGCCAAAGATACCCACCAAGTAAAAACTATGATGACCCTTTAATCCTGCTTTCATATTACACTCCATATATTCGGAAAACGGTGGGCGCCCGAGGCCTTGGTCATCCAACCCCCTGTGCTGCGCTTTGTCCTATCTAATGATTTTATTATTTCAATAAATTATATTTTAATTAAAATGAAGTTAATCCCGCTCATTAAAGAAGACACGTGATCAGTATTAAGAAAAAAATTAAAACCATATCATCTTTTTTTAATGTTACAATTAAATAAATAAAGTAAAAAATAAAAATATTTCTTTGGTGTCGTTTTGTAATTTATCATACGTGTCCTAATTCTAGCTATGATTTTATTACCCATCTGTAGCTCTCAGTTCAGTAGGGTCGTGCACGTTGTTCTTTCCAACGTTTCTCTATAAAATTCGGCTGTTGACACCAGACAGACGGGAGCGGAAGTCCATCTTCACCCCAACAGGCTTTGCGCCATGGACCATTATCCAGATACTACTGACCTGCCCAATTACGAGGAAAGACCACTTCTTCCCCAGATTAATGGCTCCCCCATGAATGCAGAGCATGCCATAGGTACATTACCTTTTCTTTTTTGTCTCTGTTTTTTTTTTAACTCTTTCCTCTCTTTTCTCCCATCTGTTCGGTTCATGGTAAGCTTCTCAAATGCATTAATGAGCAATTTATTATTATTATTTTTTATTTTTTATTTTTTTGCCAGAAATAGAGAAAGATGAGTTGAAGGAGGAGGAGGTGATGACTGATGTGGTGGAGTGTCCAGGAGTAAGAAGAAGAAAAAAGGAGATTGGGAAGAAAAAGAAGGAAGAGGAAGAAAAGAAGAAAGAAGAGGAGGAAGAAGACGAGAAAAGAAATAAGGAAGATGATGACGAGGAGGAGGAAGTGATGGCCGATTTGGTGGCGAAAATACTGACTATACTAAAGAAAAAGGAGAAGAAGGAGAAGAAGGAGGAGGAGGAGCAGGAGGAGGAGGAGGGGCAGGAGGAGGAGGAGGAGGACGACGACGAGCAGGAGCAGGAGCAAGAGGAGCAGGAGGAGGACTTTCGAAATTATAACCAACTGCACAAGGACATCATACATGGTAATTGGAAAAAAGCAAAGAGAGCTTTTGATCTCGACCCATCTGCGATTACTGGCCCCCTAAATTCCCTCAAGGAGAGTGCGCTTCACATTGCAGTCAGCACTGGCGTTGACAAACAATTCATCGAAAACCTTGTGGCCTCGATGTCCGAATCTAATGTAGAAGCCCTCGATAAGTACGGATTCACGGCTCTCCACTGTGCTGCCCTTGTGGGTTACACCGAAGCTGCAAGGATCTTAGTAGACAAGAACCCAAGCCTGACCAAGTTTCGGGAATCGAAGAACAAAACCCCACTTCAACTGGCTGCGCAGTATGCTCGTAAGGATACAGTTTTGGTTCTTTTGCCGGTGACTCGCTTGGAGGATCCAAGTACCTTCGCTGGTGAAAGTGGTGCCTTGCTTCTCAACTGCCTCATTATTGCGGAGTTCTACGGTGGTTACCTCACCTCATCATCACTACTCTGGCCCAGAACTCATTACTATACTTTCTTATTGATTCTGTTTTTTTTTCTTTTTCTTTTTTTCTTGAGCAGACATAGCTATTTATTTGTTAAGGTGTTATCCCGACTTGGCAATTCAGAAGGTAAAGTATGGAGACACTGGCTTGGACGAATTGGCGAGAAAGCCTGATTCATTTTTCAGCGGAAACCAACTCAACTTTTGCCAACGCTTGCTGTACAAATGTATGTATCAGAAGCTTGCAATCTATAAGTCAAATATAATAATTTTGTATCTACTCTAAGTTATCATTATTTGAATCACCTTCCTTAAAATGAAAATTCCCTACTCACAAACAAGTTGTAATATACCACAACATTAATATGCCCCATTTCTTTCTTTCCCGCTTTCTTCATAGGTATTTATGTGGAAGAAGTAAATGTAGAAGATGTAGAGAATCGTGCTGCAGAAACCGAATATCCCCCTCATGAACCAAAACAAAGGAAATTTAAACTCCTGCAACATGTACGCGACACAAAGCTGAAGCACGCGCAAGCTCTTCAACTTACCCAAATCTTGTGTGCAGAAATTGTAAAAATAAAAACTCTAAAAGCGGTCCAGTTATTTGGGAGTCCAATCTTAGCAGCTGCTCGATTGGGGATTCATGAGTTGGTATGGGAGATTGTCAAGGCCTTTCCTGATGCAATATGGCGTGCGGATGCGGAAGGACGTTGCATATTTCACCAAGCAGTTCTGAACCGCAAAGAGAAGGTTTACAATCTATTGTATCAAATGAGTTTGCTAAAGCATTACATGTTGTCAACTAGTGACAAGTTTGGGAACAACATCTTGCATATGGCTGGCATGTTGGGGCCATCGGATGGGGTCTCCGGAGCAGCGCTTCAAATGCAACGAGAGTTGCAATGGTTCCAGGTAATTGTTCTTCAAATTTAGTAATAATGTATGCTCCTTTCCACTTTGAACCTATTTTGAATGGTCTCTTCGAACCTCTTGACTTGAATAGTCTCTTGGTTATTGATATCAGTAACGATAAGTAAATATATATATATATATATATATATATATATATATACATTTAATTTCTAGTGTTTTCCTGTTAAATGATTTTTTAATTATGTGATTAGGTTAGTGTTGTGTATAATTATTCAATAAACTGCCAAGGAATTTTCTGCAGCTATAACCCTATTGGCTAACTTGGTGTGGATTCAGATTATGCATCAGATAATTTCTCTCTCTCTCTATCGCTCCCTTTAATTTAACAACATTATTTTTCATCGTTTCAGATTGATTTATATTTCTTTCTATAGGAAGTAGAAAATGCCGTCCAACCATCAGATAGAGTGCAAAAAAACAAAGGCGAGAAAACTCCAAGGGAGGTGTTTACTAAAGAGCACGAGGATTTAGTAAAGAAGGGAGAGGAATGGATGAAGACCACAGCTACTTCATGCACGGTCGTTGCTGCTCTCGTTATAACAGTGGTTTTCGCCGCTGCTTTCACCTTACCAGGTGGAAACGACAGTGAGGGATTCCCAGTTTTCTTGAACGACTTGTCGTTTATGATCTTTGCAGTCTCCAACGCGTTGGCCTTCTTCGCATCTTCTACCTCAGTGCTCATGTTTTTGGGCATACTCACATCGCGATATTCAGAAAAAGATTTTCTGAGAGCATTGCCAATGAGGTTGTGTATTGGCCTTGCCACTCTGTTCCTCTCAATAGCATTCATGTTGGCAGCATTCAGCTCGGCTCTTCACATCGTCCTTGTTCATCGGTTAAGTTGGGTTGCAGCTCCAATCATCGTGTTGGCATGTGTCCCATTGACACTCTTTGTGTTCCTGCAATTTCCCCTCCTCATTCAAATGATTTCTTCAACATTTGGGCGTAGCGTTTTCCATCGACAGGGCAAAGAAATTTTGCTCTAGTTCGCATGGGGTGGAATGTTACACTATACCTTGTTTGATGAAATGTTTAAGTCATTTGGTTTGCGCGCTCTTCTGTTCGGCATTGAGTGGGTTACCTCAGGCATATTTGGTCTCCAAGAAAATTATTTGTACCACTAATTATTAAGCTTGACAGGGGAGCTCAATGTTCAATAAGCTAATCGTCTGAGAATTTTCAGTGAGAGAGCCTAAAGCACTATAATATTCATTTTTATTTTTATTTTTTTGTTAAATATAATTTGATAGTTTTTTACATTTTATATTTTTACAAATAAAATAGATTTATTTTTTTTATTAATGAGTTCAAGTTAATAGAAGTAGGGTGACTTGTTAGAATTTAATATATAATTAATTTTTTAATCTTCTTTAATAACTTTTAATTTTGCGTGAGATAATTTCTTGATAATAAATATATTATCTCATTTTGAATTTGTCTCAAATGGTCTTTCAAAATTTTTTAAATTGAACAATTTATTGATTGGTTAAATTAGTTAATAATGGTTGGATTTATATTTTTTATTAATTAAAATTTAATTTTTTTAATAAAATATAAAGTTTCAATTCTTTTTAAATTAAATGATTTATTAATTATTGACATTAAATTAGTGATGTGTTTGGTTAATTATTTTACTATAAATTGCAAACTACTGTAATAGCATATTTTCCTATACACGTTCAAATTGTATGTTATTCAAAGATAACATTTTTAGTTTTATTTGTATGACTTCCCCATATAATTTAAAAGTACGATCTCTTATCGTTTTCGCCTTGGACCATGTTTTGGTCAACACCTGTTATATGTTTTCTTCTCTTGATACTACTCGTGAAAGACGAAATTCTTAATTAAAATATCCTATGCTGCGCTGTTTCTTCGTAGAAAATGTTGTCCACCCATCATCTAAAATGGAAAGAAACAAAGCCCAAAAAACTCCGAGGGAAGTGTTTGCTCATGAAGAGCACAAGGATTTAGTAAAAGGAGGGTGAGGAATGGATGAAGAACACAGCTATTTCATGCACTGTTGTTATAACAGTTGTTTTCGTAGCTGCTTTCATCTTACCAGGTGGGATGATTAGTGATGGATATCCAATTTTCTTGAACGACTTGTCTTTCCTAATCTTTTCAGTCTTAAAACACATTGGCCCTTTTTGCATATTCTACTGACATGATTAGAGAATCAACTAATAATTAAGAACACTAAATGGTCAGGCCCATCTATAACAAGAAGCAAAACATAGCCTCTCCCCCATAGATTGAGTTGGGAAAAGTTTGACTTTGGAAAGTTGTAGCCGCAAGTCTTAAATGAAATCTACTTAGAGCGAACAATGACAAGATAGACCCTTAGTGGTTTCAAAATATGGGTCTACTTGATCCATGCTCTCTCTCTCTCCTTAGATTGCCAAAGAAAAAATTGGTGTTGTGCGGAGTTTATGCTATCTTTTCTAGTTCTGTTAAATCCATTAGCTCGACGTGTATAGCTGGAGATAAAAAGTTTGGTGTACAAGTAACTGTTACTCCATTGCATCGTGAAAGTTATAGGTTCGAATAACATTTTTTTTTTTTGGTTAAAAATATGAATAAGATTGTGAACATTTAACTCTCTGAAAATTCTACGGGACCTCGTGCCCTGGAACGTTCAATTCATAATACATCCAATATTAATGCCACTTGTCAGACGATGGAACCAGTGATAACTAGTAATTGAGTTGTTTTCATAGTGCTATGAGTTTAATTAAATCAATACTGTTTCATTCAAGCATTTAACTGACTCAGTAAGCCTGGCCACAGTAAAAAATAAATAAATAAATAAATAACATCCCAGGTGAGCAGTGGACACAAATCTGTCAAACTGGAAGTACTCAGGCTACAAATAATTCGCAGTAAGAGAAAGACTAACATGGAAAGTGGTGCGTTCAAGGGAACTTGATTGTGGAAAATATATTAGGCTAATGAATGAAAAGCTGAGTTAGTTGAGGGAACAATAAAGGAGGAGAGGCGTCGGCGTTGCCCCAGAGTAAGAGAAAACAGTGAACTGTCCTCACCTCTCCTCACCTCCCGACCTCAGAGTGCACTTCCCTGAAACTTTCTGTAACTTTTAACAAAATAAGAAAAATGGGCTTTCAATTACTAGAAAACAAGTCTAGACCTCTATTTAACCAATAGACCTTCACTTGCACCATTGTGGTATCCTCAGTGAACTTATCAATCTGCACTTTTCCACCTCACTGCCTTCCACGTTTTGTTGGATAGGTGATTCAGAAGAATTATAGGAGTAAATACTTTTTCTGTGTTGTTTTCACTTCGATTCAAAGTTTTTGTGAACACCAATTTCAAGCTGTATCAGTACACAAGTTTGCAGAACTGATGGAATTTCACAGTTGAACGTCAGCATTTTTTGTCAATGTCAAGAAACTGTAGCATTGTGTACGACTTAAACAATATCGATGGATATTCAATTTTCTTGAACTGACTTGTCTTTCGTCTTTCTTAATCTTTCAGTGTTAAAACACATTGGCCCTGTTTGCGTCTTCTACTTCAGTGCTGAAGTCATTGTTTATTCCAATTAAAAATTTAAAGTCAGATTCCTTTTTTCATCTAAATAAATAACTTCTTTCTGCCCTAGTTAAACTTTAAGAAGGTTGGTCAGAACCCTATGTCATTTTCAGACTTATACATTGTGTAAACATATGATTCATCTGGAAAAGTTAATCTTTTCTTTTTTCTGTTTTTTTTTTTTTTTGAAAGAAAAGAAGACATCGAACGCCATTAATATGATTATTATTGAGCGATCTTTCATCTATCTGGTTCCTTAACAAAGGAAAACTAATGTTTCTGGACAATAGGGCGGCAGCTTGGGTGCTACTGTTTCAAGACCAAGTGGTGGGATATCGGCGTAAACCCACCTTCACGGATCTGGTAGACGCGGCAACCTTGCTAAACTTTGGTGGGTTGGTTTCCAATACACCGCCGAAGGCCCACCACGCAACTGCTCAAATGGACAGTGGTCATTTTTCTGTTGAAGGATATGGCAAATCCGCCTAAACAGCCCATATTGTATTACATTGACACTAGCAATGTCATGGAAATAACTCAAATTTTCGATAGAGCAGAAGAAGTGAAGGAAAAAAATATAGGGAGAACCAAATCACGTGGGAAACCTTGATTTTGGTTTAGAAATAAATAAAGAAATAAGTACATTTTACAACTACCTTTAAGCAATAATAGTATGAAATAGAGAATACTCTATTTTCATTATATTGTTGTTAAGGGTGGGGTAGTGTGGGGGAGACTGTTAACCTTAGTAATGAGAGATTAAGTCTTGACACTGGTAAATTGTTTGAAGAAATAGTGTGATAACAGCATATCTAATAGTCTTTTTTTCTTTCTTTCTTTTTAAGCCCACCTATTACTTTGCAATTTCAAAATATTTTCTTAAACGAGATATATAAGAAATATGTAGTTTTATATTCAACCGTTGTCTAAAACGTTATTCTCTTAAGAAATCTCACAAGGATAAATGCACGAACATAAAGTGAATAGTTGAAATAGTCCCTAATTTGTTTTGAATTTCTAGGCATGAGAGGAAAGTACTTAATTATTTCCGTTCATACGTTCTTACCTATGATGCCTCGGCGTGAGATTAACTAATAGGTTGTGTTTGAATAATTACAATAGCGGATTGAAACGCTTTGGAATGTTCTAGAGAAGCCTAGAGGCTTATTAGGACCATAGAACATTCAACCTTATTCCATACTATTATAGAATTCTCTTGACTAGGTAGACTTTTAGAGATCCTTGTAAAATTCTCCAGATCTTTGATTGTAACCGTTATATTAGATGAATCCTAGTCATCCATTTAGGAAGAAGAGTTGTATATAAAGAGGATTAGCCCCAAGGGTGGAAGCATCCAATTCACTTGTATTCTCTCTCAAATCTAATATAGTATTTTCTTTCTTTCATCATTCTTACTTGTATTTTCCAAAGTGCTCTACTTTCTCTTCACTATCCAAGGGGGAAGGCTGAATTAACTTCTACGAAGGGTGTAGAGAAAGCTAAGTACCGCACGGTCGTGAGGGAAATTCATATGTCCGTGACAGTTAGTATCAGAGCCCAGTTTGTAAGGCATAATGTCGAGCACCATGGATGAGAATGTACTGAGGGAACACCAAGGGATGGAGAGGGGACATGATCCATCTCCCATTTGAGATGGGAACAAGAAGGAGTGTGGACGTAACAAGACTCATTTTGTCGTCACTCTTGCCACTTTAAAAGAAAAGTCCAACATCCTTGAACAGGTAATGTCTGCAATGGATACACGCATTAAACATATTGAACATAATTTTAATGCTTTAGAATCTTACACATTGAAAGAGCTTGATAAAGTTAAAGGGGATGTTCAAGAGTGTCTTTCCAATAATGAAGGGTGTTACGAGAGTGAGCAAGCCTTCAAGGCGATGGTTATGCAGACTGTCAAAAGCTTGCAAACTCAAGTGACCTCTTTAGAAACCATTCTGGAGGAGATACGCCAAGACATAGCCATGTGTAAGAGGATTGTTTCTAGCGATGGCGGCTCAAGGGGAGTTCCTAGGGTGGAAGCTCCCAAGCCTAAGGAATTCTCAGGTAAGAGAAATGCCCAAGAGGTGGAGAAGTTCCTTTGGCAAATGGAGAGATACTTTAATTGTATAAAGATGATAAACGAGCGAGACAAGGTAAATACGACAACCCTTTACCTTGCGGATATAGCAACTCTGTGGTGGCGGAGGAAGCATGTGGATATGCAAAAGGGCATTTGCACCATAGAGACATGGGAGGACTTTAAAAGGGAACTCAAAAGGTAGTTCTTCCTGGAGAATGTGGTGTACGAGGCATGCAAGCAATTGAGGAAGTTGAGACGTAAGTCCTCTATCCCCGACTATGTTAGGGATCTCACTACATTGTTGTTGAAAATACCTAACTTAAGGGCAGAAGATACACTATTCTACTTCATGGGTGGACTCCAAAATTAGGCCAAGCAAGAAGTGTAACAGCGAGAGGTAACAAACATTAATGAAGCCATTACAATTGCGGAGTCTCTTACCAAATATCAAAGGAGTGAGTCTTCTAAAAATAAGAGCTCTAAGAGTAACTCTAACAAAGGTGGGGGAGAAAAAGATAGAGGTTAAGGGAGTCACAACCCGCCTACTAGAAGGGACTATAAGGAGAAGAAACAATCTTTCACGCCTAGAGGAGGGTGCTTTGTGTGCAAGGGACCTCACCTTATGAAAGATTGTCCAAAATTGGGTTCATTGGCAGCTATGATCGATCAACAAAAGTCTCAATTAGTGGATGGTCCAACAGAACAGATCAGTTTTTTACAATTGCTTAACGCTCTTAAAGGCAAATAAAAGCTTCAAGCAATAAGAGGTAATGGATTGATGTTTGTAGATGTGTAGATAAATGGACAGCATGCCCAAGTCATGATTAACACGAGCGCTACTCACAACTTTATCACCGACGAGGAAGCTAAACGGCTTGGTCTCTCAATAACCAATGGTGGGGGTTGGCTTAAAACCGTCAACGCTAGTGCCAAGCTTTTAAGTGGGGTTGCCCGAAATGTACTAATGAGCCTTGGTCCATGGAGAGGTGCAGTGGATTTTTCAGTGGCGCATATAGATGATTTCAAGGTTATACTCGACATGGACTTCCTTCGTAAGGTACAAATCATTCCTATGCCATACTTAAACTCTGTGTGTGTTCTTGAAAAGGAGGCCCCATGCATGGTTTTTGCCACCTCAAAGGTGGGTGATAGGAAAATCCTATTTGCAATGCAAGCAAAGAAGGGCCTCAAGTAGGGGGAAGTCACATACCTGGCAACAATGATGACTAGTGAACCCTTCGGCCCTTTAAAGGTGGACCTACCCCAAAAGATTAAAGACGTCCTTGAAGAAAACAAGGATGTCATGCCTCCCGAGCTGCCCAAGTGACTTCCTCCAAGGAGAGAAGTTGACCACAAGATAGAATTAGAACCAGGGTTTAAGCCATATGCTATAACCCCTTATCGCATGTCCCCTATCAAACTTGAAGAGTTAAGGAGGCAACTAACTAGTTTACTTGATGTGGGTCAAATTCGACCATCAAAAGCTTTTTATGGTGCCTAATTCTATTCTAGAGGAAGCACGATAGTTCATTACGTATGAACATCGATTACAGGGTGCTCAATAAGATTACGGTAAAGAATCGGTACCCCCTTCCTCTCATTCCTAATTTGTTTGATAGATTAGGGTAAGCCAAGTGGATTACAAAGGTGGACTTACGTTTCGAATATTATTAAGTTCATATCACAGAAAAGGACGAGGCAAAGACCACTTGTGTTACCCGTTATGGTTCCTTTAAGTGGTTGGTGATGCCCTTTGAGCTAACCAACACCCTTGTCACTTTCTTCACACTCATGAACCAAATTTTTCAGCCATTTTTCGAAGAATTTATAGTGATTTACTTGGACGATATCCTTATCTACAGTGAGACTCTTGAAGACCATGTAGACCACCTACAAATCGTGTTCAAGCTTTTGTAGGACAATAAGCTTTACATAAAGAGGGAGAAGTGTACTTTCACGGCATGGAAAGTACACTTCCTTGGTCATGTGGTGAGGAATGGACGAATTCGAATGGACAAGGAAAAGGTTCAGGCCATCTAAGATTGCAAACCACCAAAAAATGTGTCCTAATTGTAGTCATTCCTTGGTTTAGCCAACTACTACCGGCGGTTCATTGAGGGATACTCAGCACGGACTGCTGCCCTAACCGATTTGTTGAAGAAAAACCCGTCGTGGGAATGGACAACTCAACAATAAATGACCTTTGAAAGGTTGAAGGTTGCGGTAAGTAAAAAGTTTGTCCTTATTCTCCCTGACTTTACTAAGGCATTTAAACTTCACACTAATGCTTCCGACTTTGCTATAGGTGGGGTCCTAATACAAAAGGAACATCTTGTGGCGTATGAGAGTTGAAAATTTAATGACACTGAACGGAAGTACATAGTGCAAGAGAAGGAGATGACCGCGATTGTACATTATCTCTGTACTTGGGACCATTATCTATTGGGTTCTCAATTTGCGATCAAGACGAACAATGTGGCCACTAGCTACTTCCAAACCCAAAAGAAGCTAACCCCAAAGTAAATTAGGTGGCAAGATTACTTAGCAAAGTTTAATTATACGTTGAAATATAAGCCAAGCAAAGCTAATGTAGTCGCTGATGCCTTAAGTCGCAAAGCTGAATTGGTGGTATCTCTCCTATAAAAAGGGATATCAAAGACCTAATCCGAGAAGGGCTCAAGCATGATCTCATAACTAGACAACTTACCAACCTTGCTGTCAAGAGGGGGACAAAAAGGTTTTGGGTAGAGGATAACCTAGTTTATACTTGAAAGAGGCGACTTTATGTGCCAAAATGGGGAAATATAAGATGCTTCCTCATTAAGGAGTGCCATGACACCCAAGTGGGCAGGTCACCCAAGCATGAAGAGGACGTGGGCATTGTTGGAGGTGATATACTATTGGCCTCAGTTGAGGGATGAGGTTGAGATGTATGTTCGAACATGTCTTGTGTACCAACAAGACAAGGTTAACCACAAATTACCTAGAGGCTTACTGGAACCGTTACCAATACCTCAAAGGCCTTGAGAGACCATTACAATGGACTTCATGCAAATTCGTCAACTAGAAGCCCAGGAGCCTTAAAGATGGCCAAGTCATGGAAGGAGCAAGTCGACATAGCCCGTTCCTACCTTGACAAGACAGCTAAGAAGATGAAGAAATGGGCAAACAAGAGAAGACAACAAGTTAAGTATGCTGTTCGATACAAGGTAATGGTCAAAATCTTGTCCTAACAATTTAAAGCTTTTCGTTCTGTCCATAAGGGTCTAATAAGAAGGTATGAGGGACCTTATTCAGTCTTGGGAAATGTTGATAAGGTTTCTTACAAATTGGATTTGCCCAAAAACTTAAAGATCCACCTCGTCTTCCACATGAGTATGCTCAAACCATTTAAGGAAGACCCTAGACGTAGAGTATCCACTAGAACTCCCCTGATTGTGGTAAAGTCCTACGATAAAGAGGTCGAAGAAGTACTGGGCAAAAGGATTGTTTGAAAACGTGGGATACCACCAAACACTCAATACTTAATCAAATAGAAGGGATTGTTCGAGAATGAAGCAAGATGGGAAATCAAAGAGGATATGTGGCAATTTCAACAACTTCAAGAATACGAAGCAATTTCAACAACTTCAA
>JAHLGO010000140.1:4352382-4393417 GCA_020615895.1 Ceriops decandra
GCAATTTCAACAACTTCAAGAATACGAAGCAATTTCAACAACTTCAAGAATACGAGGACTCAACGAAGGTATCGAAGGATTAGGTGGGGGAGAATGAAACGCCTTGGAATGTTTTAGGGGAGCCTAAAGGCTTATTAAGACCTTAGAACATTCTACCTTATTCTAGAATTCTCTTGACTAGGTAGACTTTTATAAATTCTTATAGAATATTCTAGATCTTTAATTATAACCGTTAGATTAGATGAATCCCAGCCGTCCATTTAGAAGGAAGAGTTGTATATAAAATAGATTAGGCAGGGTGGAGACATCCAATTTACTTATATTATCTCTCAAATCTAATATATTATTTCTTTTTTTTTATTATTCTTACTTGTGTTTTTTACGGTACTCTACTTTTTCTTTATTATCTAAAAAAAACTGACTTAACTTTTACAAAGAACGTAAGGTTAACTAAGTACCGCACGGTAATAATAAAAATTGGTATGTACGTGACAAGATGCACTCTTCTATATTTTTGCTCCGGATCATAATCATTAAATCCGAACGGTACATTGACCCAGGCAATAAAGTCGATCATGGAGTCACAAGGTCAACAAGTAATACCGGCAGGTTGTTTAAGACTATGCTTACATATGTCCCGGTAGATGTTTCAAATTGGACGCAGGGACCAAGCGAAAAAGCAGTAAACCCTTTCCGGGCATAGAAGCATCATGGGGCCTCAGGCTTAGCTTGTGTCAACAAGTTTGTTTTCATTCTTCGCTTTAACCGATTGGAAAACAAGAAAAAACAAACAGAGAGAAAATGAATTATATATATATGTATGTATGTAGGTATGTATTACACATTCATTTGATCCATCAAACAAGACAAGAGATACCAATTCAGATTAAATAACATAATTGGCTTTAACAATTCTTAAACGTAAATGATATAGGGGTGACTTCAAATCAATTTGTTAATTAACCGCTATGAAAGGAGCAATGTTCTTAAAAGCAATAAACCATTTGTTTGTATTATCTGGAAAAAGAAAAAAAGGAATGGCAAGCAGGTTGCGGTGAAGCTCTCGATGCTCTACTCCTGTTGGGGTTTTTCTCATAAAGTTAGACGGCGTCTTACAACCAAATAAAATAGCCAAAAAGTATGTGCTCGTACATGTGAATACAGTTGTCCCAGTTGATTAGTTGGCATGGAAACAAGCCAGAAAATAAACAATGACTCGTCCTTTTAACTCATTTTGGAAATGAGGTGTGAATTCACGTCAATCGAAAAAAGGTGGGAGAAAAAGGTTTAATTTATTCATATACCAAATAAAATAGCCAAAAACTATGTGCTCGTACATGTGAATACAGTTGTCCCAGTTGATTAGTTGGCATGGAAACAAGTCTGAAAATAAACAATGACTGGCCCTTTTGACTCACTTTGGAAATGAGGTGTAAATTCATATCAATCGAAAAAAGGTGGGAGAAAAAGGTTTAATTTATTCATATTGGATCGTTGGCTGTGGACTGGAGTGAGGATGCCTCCACCATTCACTTCGCTAAAGAAAATTATTTGTACTTTTCTTTTATTTTATTAGAATAATAATTTTTTAATTAATATAAAAAACATGCATATGATAACATATGATATGTACAAAAAATAATAAATTAATTCTCATTATAGTTGTATAGTTATATAATTAAAGTAAGCATCAACGATGATGAAGATTACGTAATGATTAAAAGAAAGAAAGACAAAATTGATGACTTCACCATTATTTCACCAACCAACCAAATATATTGAAATAACTGAAAAGTTTTAAGAGAGTTTAAATACTTATTAAAATTATAGAATATTATATTTTATTCTATATTATTTTAAAATTCTTTTAATTAAATAGACTTATATAGATTCTCGTAGAATTCTCTAAATCTTTGATTGTAACTATTAGATTAAATAAATCATAGTCATCTATTTAGGAGGTAGATTTGTATATAAAGGGGATTAGCCAAGTGTAGAAGGCATTCAATTTACTTGTATTTTCTCTCAAGTTTAATGTAGTGTTTCTTTTTTCTCATTATTATCTTTTATGTTTTCTATAGTGCTCTACTTTCTCTTCACTATCCAATGAGGAAGACTGACTTAGTTTCTACGAAAGGCGTAATGAAAGCTAAGTGCCACACAGTTGTGAAGGAAATTCGTATATACGTGATAGTTGGTATTGGAGCCAAGGTTTGTGAGGCATAATGTCGAGCACCATGGAAAAGAATGTGCTGAGGGAACACCAAGGGATGGAGAGGGGACGTGACTCATCTCTCACTCGAGATGGGAACAAGAAGAAGGAATGTGGACGCAACAAGACTTGTTCTGTAGTTGCCACTTTAAAAAAAAAGTCAAACATCCTTGAACAGATAATGTCTGAAATAGGTACATATATTGAACATAATTTTGATGCTTTAGAATCTCACACATTGGAAGAGCTTGACAAAGTTAAAGGGGACGTCCAAGAGTGTTTTTCTAATAATGAAGGGTGTTACAGGAGTGAGCAAGCCTTCAAGGCGACGATCATGCAAACCGTCAAAAGTTTGCAAACTCAAGTGACCTCTTTAGAAACTATTCTGGAGGAGATGCGCCAAGACATAACCATATGCAAGAGGGTTGTGGCTAGCGATGGCAGCTCAAGGGGAGCTCTTTAGGTGGAAGCTCCCAAGCCTAAGGAATTCTTAGGCAAAAGGGATGCCCAAAAGGTGAAAAATTTCATTTGGTAAATGGAGAGATACTTTGAATGTATAAAGATGGTAGACAAGCGAGACAAGGTAAACACAGCGACCCTTTACCTTGCGGATACAGCAACTCTATGGTGGCGGAGGAAGCATGTAGATATGCAAAAGGGCATTTGCACCATAAAGACATTGGAGGACTTCCAGAGGGAACTCAAGAGGCAGTTCTTCCCGAAGAACGTGGTGTATGAGGCACATAAGCAACTGAGGGAGCTAAGATACAAGTCCTTTATCCCCAACTATATTAGGGATTTCACTACGTTGTTGCTGAAAATACCTAACCTAAGGGCGGAAGATGCACTATTCTACTTCGTGGATGCACTCAAAAATTGGGCCAAGTAAGAAGTACAGCAGCGAGGGGCGAAAGATGTTGACGAGGCCATTACAATTGTGGAGTCACTCGCCGAGTATCAAAGGAATGAGTCTTCCAAAAATAGGAGCTCCAAGAGTAACTCTTACAAAGGTAGGGAAGAAGGAGATAAAGGCCAAGAAAGTCACAACTCATCCATTATGAGGGATTATGAAGAGAAGAAACAATCCTTCAAGCCTAAAAGAAGGTGCTTTGTGTGCAAAGGGCCGCACCCTATGAAAAATTGTGCAAAACTGGGTTCGTTAACAGCTATAATCGAGCAACAAGAGTCGCAAGCAGTCAATGGTCCAGCAAAACGGATTAGTTCTCTACAATTGCTCAACACTCTTAAAGGGAAACAAGAACTCCAAGCAATGAAAGGTAAAGGACTGATGTTTGTAGATGTGTAGATAAATGGACAACAAGCCCAAGTCATGATTGACATGGGTGCCACTCACAACTTCATCACTGAGGAGGAAACTAAACGGCTTGGTCTCTCTATGACCAATGGTGGGGGTTGGCTCAAGATCGTCAACACTGGTGCCAAACCTTTACGTGGAGTTGCCCGAGGTGTACCAATGAGCCTTGGTCCACGGAGAGGTGCAGTGGACTTCTCAGTGGTGCACATGGATGACTTCAAGATTGTGTTAGGTATGGACTTCCTTTATAAGGTACAAATCATTCCTATGCCCTACCTAAATTTTGTGTGTATGCTTGAAAAAAGGGGCCCATGCATGGTTCCTACCATCTCAAAACTAAAAGATAGGAAGGCCTTATCAGTAATACAAGTGGTGAAGGGCTTTAAGTGAGGGGAAATCACTTATTTGGCAACAATGGGGATTGATGACCCCTCTGACCCTTAAGAGGCAGACCTACCCCAAGAGATTAGAAATGTTCTCAAGGAAAATAAGGATGTGATGCCCCTCGAGTTGCCTAAATAACTTCCACCAAGGAGGGAGGAAGATCACAAGATAGAACGGGAACCGAGGTCTAAGTCACTTGATATAACTTCGAAGCAAACTAGGTGGCAAGACTATTTGGCTAAGTATGACTATACACTGGAATGTAAGTCGGGTGAAGCCAATGTAGTCGCTGATGCTTTGAGTCACAAAGTAGAACTAATGGCCATCTCTCAAGAAAAAGGGGATACCAATGGCCAAACTGAGAAGGTGAATGCTCTTTTGGAGTGTTATCTTAGGCACTTTCTAAGTGCCAACCAACGGGATTAGGGAAAACTCCTGGACGTGACTCAATTTTCTTACATTCTACAAAAGAGTGAAGTGACTGGGAGAAGTCCCTTTGAGTTGGTAACTAGGCAACAACTTTTAACGCCCCACAGTGTGGATATAGATTCGTCAACCAGAAGCCTAAGAGCCCTAAAGATAGCCAAGTCATAGAAGGAACAAGCCGACATAGCTCATTCCTACCTTAATAAGGCAGCTAAGAAGATGAAGAAATTGGCAGACAAGAGAAGATGACAAGTTGAGTTTGCTGTTAGAGATAAGGTAATGGTTAAAATCTTACCCCAACAATTCAAAGCTTTCTGTTTTATCCATAAGGGTCTAATAAGGAGGTATAAGGGACCTTATTCAGTCTTGGGAAAGGTTAGTAAGGTCTCCTATATATTGGATTTGCCCAAAACCTTAACAATCCACCCTGTCTTCCACGTGAATATGTTCAAACCATTCAAGAAAGACCAGAAAGACCCCAAATGTGGAGTTTCCACTAGAGCTCCCCCAATTGTGGTAATGTTCTATGATAAAGAGGATGAAGAAGTGCTTGGCAAACGGATTATTCAAAAACGTGGTATACCACCAAGCACATCAAATGGAAGGGATTGCCCGAGAGTGAAGCAATGTGGAAAAGCAAAGAAGATATGTGGCAATTTCAATAACAACTTCAAGAATACAAGGATTCGATAAGGGTGTAGAAGGATTAGGTAGGGGAAAGTGAAACGTCCTAGAAGGTTATAGGGGACCCTAGAGGCTTACTAAGAACTTAGAACATTCCACCTTATTTTATATTGTTCTGGAATTCTCTTGATTAAATAAATATAGTGTTTCATTTCTCTCATAATTCTCTCTTATATTTTCTATAATGCTCTACTTTCTCTTCACTATCCAAGGAGGAAGATTGACTTAGTTTCTACGAATTACATAATAAAAGTTAAGTGTCACATCGTCACGAGGAAAATTCCTACGTCTGTGACAATATGGCCATGGCCATTGGTTGCCATGTTGCATTAAGTTTATTAGTCAATCGCACTGTCACCTGAGAAACTCCTAAGGAAAAGAATTGAATAAATTATGATGAACCCATTAATCCTACTTTTTGCACCCATTTATTTATTTAGCGAGCTAACCAACCATGTGGCTATTGGATGATTATTTTAATTTATGGCTAATTGCAGGCTCTTCGTCTCACGATTCCCCTTGCCAAAGAACCAACCAAGTAAAAAGTATGATGACCCGTTAATCCTGCTTTCATATTACACTCTATTATGACAAATGATAAATCGAAGAAAAATAACACCAGAATTTTACGTGGTTCGGTCTATGTGACCTACGTCTACAAGAAAGACAAAAGGAATACTCTTATTAGTAAAGAAAGTATGTTACAGGATACAAAGAGCGTGACTCACCTCTCAAATTTCTCTAATTCTCATAACCCTATTATGCCTATATATATATATAGGGATATAAGAAGGGCAAAAGGGTAATTTGAAATACAAGGCATATTCCAACTAATCTCCACCTTACATTATATTTTCTAAACACACAACAAAATAAAATCTTTCTATCTCTCCTCCAAATGGCCCCTTAGAACCAATCAATTAAAACGAACACCAATCAAGTCCAAGTAATGCTTGAACTTGCTACGAAAAATTGGTTTCGTCAGCATGTCAACTGGATTGTCTACAGTAGCAACCTTTTTCACTGAAATCAAACCTTGAAATATAACATCTCGCAAGAAATGGTATCTGACATCAATATGTTTGGTCCTCTCATGATACACTTGATTTTTTGTCAAGTGTATAGCACTCTGACTGTCACAGAATACAGTGGTAGTTTCCTGTGATAAACCCAAATCAGTGACCAAACCTTTCAACCAAATAGCTTCCTTAACTGCTTCTGCTATTGCCATATACTCAGCTTCAGTAGTAGAAAGAGCAACTGTTAATTGCAATGTTGCCTTCCAACAAATGGCACTGCCTGAAAGAGTGAAAACATAACCAGTTGTTGATCTTCCTCTGTCAAGGTCACCTGCATAGTCAGAATCTACAAAACCAGTAATCAACCTATTGCCTCTGTTAAACATCAGTCCTACCTTTGTAGTGCCTCTAAGATACCGAAGTATCCATTTAACTACTTGCCAATGTAAATTCCCATGATTAGCCATATATCTACTGACCACACTGACTGCCTGCAAAATATCTGGACGAGCGCAAACTATAGCATACATAATACTGCCCACTGCATTAGAGTATGGAACACGTGACATATATTCCTTCTCCTCTAGGCTATTGGGTGACAAAGAGACTGAAAGTCTGAAGTGTGAAGCCAAAGGAGTACTTACCAATTTGCAACTCATCATCCCAAAACGATCAAGAACCTTCTCGATGTACCATTTCTGTAAAAGGTGCAACTCTCCTGCTTGCCTGTCCCTGATGATCTCCATGCCCAAAATCTTCTTTGCAACTCCCAAATCTTTCATCTCAAAATCTCTACCAAGTAGCTTCTTCAAACTGTTGATTTCAGATATGCTTGTAGAGGCAACAAGAATATCATTTACACATAGTAGCAGATAGACAAATGATCCATCATGCAGCTTCCTATGGTAGACACAACTGTCATACTCACTCCTTGAGTAACCATGGTTGACCATAAAGTTGTCAAACTTCTTATACCATTGTCTAGGAGACTGCTTTAAACCATATAGGGATTTCTTCAACCTGCAAACATGATCCTCCTTGTTCTCAATTTGGAAACCTTTAGGTTGATCCATATAGATGACTTCCTCAAGATCACCATGTAGAAAAGCAGTCTTGATATGAAGCTGCTCTAATTCCATATCATACATAGCAACCATAGCTAGAAGCATACGAATGGAAGTGTGCTTAACAACTGGAGAAAACACCTCATTGAAGTCAATCCCTTCTTTCTGGCTATAACCCTTTGCAACCAGATGTGCCTTGTACCTTGCATCCTCAACTCCTGGGATTTCCTCCTTTTTCTTGAAGATCCATTTGCATCTTCAAGTGTTCTTGGTCTATCTCTGGCGATATTGTATGGCTGTGCCTGTTGAGTATCTAAAGTATCCTCATCTGTTTCTGAAGTATCAACCTAAATCTGTTGACCTGACTTAGAAGGAATATCATTTTCAAACTCCACCTGCTGTGTGGAACTCCCATTATCTTCATCGTTTGGCCTTAAGACTTCTTCTTTTGGATGCAGCATAGCGGATTCATCAAATGTCACGTCTCTGCTGATGAGGAATTTTGGAGACTTAGGGTCTGGACACCACAACCTATAACCTTTCACACCAGAAGCATAGCCAAGAAAAATGCATTTCTTAGCCCTCGGTTCAAACTTTCCTTCATTAACATGAGCATAAGCAGGACAGCCAAATATTTTCAAATCAGAATAATTTGCAGGTTTGCCTAACCACACCTCTTCAGGTATCTTACACTCAATGGAAGTACAAGGAGATCGATTTACCAACCAACAAGATGTATTAACAGCTTCTGCCCAAACCTGCATTGGATAACAGACATCTAGCTTTCTCTATCAAAGTTCTGTTCATGCGTTTTGCAACTCCATTCTGCTGTAGAGTTTTTACAACTATGCGATGTCGAACAATGCCTTCAATTTTGCAAAACTCATTGAATTCGTTATTGCAAAATTCAAGGCCATTATCTGTTCTCAGCCTCTTAATTTGCTTCCCTGTCTGTTTTTCAAGTAAAGTTTTCCACTGCTTGAAGGTTTCAAACACTTGACTTTTATGTTTCAAGAAATAAACCCAAATTTTACGAGAAAAATCATCAATGAAAGTGAGCATATAAGCAGTACCCATACCTTTAGAGAGAACCTGAGAAGGACCCCAAAGATCTGAGTAGATATAGTCCAATGTTCCCTTTGTTTTATGGACGGCTGTACTGAAACTCAACCTCTTCTGCTTCCCAAAAACACATTGCTCACAAAATTCTAATTTTCCAGTGTTCTGACCACACAAAAGATCTCTCTTACTCAAGGCAGCCATACCTTTTTCACTCATGTGTCCCAGCTGCATGTGCTATAACTTTGTCACGTCTGAATCTGAAACTGAAGTGAAAACTGCAGTTGAGTCTGTGACTGTCGAACCATGCAAAAAATACAATGTGTCAATTCTAGCAGCCTTCATCAATATAAGAGCACCTCTGGAAACCTTCAGAACTCCACCTTCACACCCAAAGAAATAAGATTCTTCGTCAAATCTGGAATGTAATTGACCTCAGACAAGGTCCTAGTGACACCATCGTGCATCTTGATTTGCAATGTACCAATTTTAGCAACCTTACAGACGTGATTATTTCCTAACAGAACACCACCATTAATTGGCTTGTAAGTGGTAAACTATTTTCTGTTAGGAGTCATATGTTGCAAGGCTCTAGTGTCCATAATCCAGGTATCCTAAAATCTGCCTTGACCTTGAGTAACACAAAGCAGATCATCACTCTCATTTGCTGCCACATGAGCTTCTCCTGATGGATGGTTCTTCTAATTACCGTCGTTTACTTTCTGCTTGTTTTTCAACTTGTAACAATCAGACTTAATGTGCCCTTTCTTCTTGCAATAATTGCAGGTCAAATCCTTATACCTTGATTTCGATCTTGATTTACCTGAATTCTGACCTATCTCCTTTGATCTTCCTCAATCAATAATCAAACCAACACTCTGATTTGATGTCTCAAAAAATGTCATACTATCAATTTTCTCCTTGGCCTACAAATTAGTCTTGACATTCTCAAGGGAAATATTTTCTCTACTATAAATCATAATATCTCTAAAGTACTTGTACGAAGGAGGCAAAGAGCACAATAGCAATAAAGCTTGATCCTCATCATGAATATGAACGTCAATCTTACTCAAATCAGTAACAATTGAACTAAACTCTCCAATATGTGATTTCAAACAAGTACCTTCTGACATACGAAGAGTGTAAAGGTGTTGCTTTAATCGGAATCTGTTGGTCAAAGATTTGGTCATGTACAGACTTTCCAATTTTAGCCATACACCAGTTGTTGTTCTTTCACTAAGGATTTCTCTCAAAACTTCATTTCCCAAACTGAGTTGAATCGAGGATAGAGCTCTTTCATCCATGTCATCTCAATCTGCATCAGACATTGACTCTGGTTTCTTCTTCTTACCATGTAGGGCCCTTTTTGTACCTTCTCGCGTTAGAATTGTCATAATCCTAACTTGCTACAGTGCAAAATTCGTGTTTCCATCGAACTTCTCAATTTCAAACTTCACCGTTGATGAAGATGAAGAAGTCATTGTAACAAAACACTCACCACAAAAATTGAAGAATATAAATTGATGGCCCAAATCACAATCTACCTCCGATGCTACAGTACTAACGGCGTTAAAACACTACTAACTGCGTTTCTACAGTGCTAACGCCGTTAATACAATACTGACGCCCTCGTGCTATGTCTTCAGATGCTACAGTATCTCCCGATCTGTTCCTTTCTTCCGTCGGATCTACTCCGTTTGAGTGCCAAATCACCAAAATGACCGGAAATAACGAGCTACGACGACGAGATCTATACACTAAAATTCAAACGGACTCCGATCGACTTTAGATCTGGTGCACCGGCCATTGACAAAGCCTCCGACTCATCTTCATCTTCCTTCACAGCCAACAACTTAGGAACTACCACCTGCTTCACCTCCCAGTTTTGATGTGACGACTTCTTCAGAAAGAACACGATTAACGCGAAGTCGGGGAGTGAGAGAGAATTTTTTTTCGTTTGGTGGATCTCTGGACGAATCTTTTTTTTCTCTGCAATTTGATGGTGGGTAGGTGGCCGAAGTGAGAGAAAAAAAAAATTTTAGCTGATCATTGCGGTGGGGTGGGTGGCCGAGGAGAGAGAAAAAAAAATATTTTTTTTTAATATTACATAATACAAAAAATATGAGTCACTTCTTAAATTTATTTAATTTTTTTATTTAAAATATAAAAAATAAAAAATAATAATTTAAAATACAAAATATATTCAAAGACACTCCGGAAAACGGTGGGCGCCCAAGGACTTCGTCGTCCAACCCCCTACGGTGCGCTTTGTCCTATCTAATGATTTTATTATTTCAATAAATTATATTTTAAAATGCAGTTAATCACACTGATTAAAGAAGACACGTGATAAGTATTAAGAAAAAAATTAAAACGATAGCATCTTTTTTTTTTTAATGTTACAATTAAATAAATAAAGTTAAAAATAAAAATATTTCTTTGGTGTCGTTTTGTAATTTATCATACGTGTCCTAATTCTAGTTATGATTTTATTACCAATCTGTAGCTCTCTGTCCAGTCCAGTCCAGTCCAGTCGTGCATGTTCTTCTTTCCTACGTTCCTCTATAAAACTCGGCTGTTGATGCCAAACAGCAGCCGAAGTCCATCTAACTGTACCAGCTGCTTCCTATTTTGCGTATCCCCACAACAGAAGTTGTGCCATGGACTATGATCAAGATCCTGACATGCCCAAGAACACGGAAAGACCACTTCCCCAGATTAATGGCTCCCCCATGAATGCAGAGCATGCCATAGGTACATTACCTTTTCTTTTTTGTCTCTTTTTTTTCACTCTTTGCTCTCTTGTCTCACATCTGTTCGGTTCATAGTAAGCTTCTCAAATGCATTAATGAGCTATTTATTTATATTTTTTATTTTTTTGCCAGCAATTCCGCCTGTTGTGCGGAAGAAGAGATGGAGTAAGAAGAGAAAGAAGGAAGAGAAGGAAGAAGACAAGAAAAAAAAGAAAGAAGATGAGAAAAGAAAGAAAGAAGAGAAGGACTTTCTACGTCATATCCAACTACAAAAGGACATCATACATGGTAATTGGGAAAAAGCAGAGAGCGCTTCTGAGAATGACCCATCTGCATTTACTGGCCCCCTAAATTCCCTCAAGGAGACTGCGCTTCACATTGCAGTCAGCACTGGCGTTGACAAACAATTCATCGAAAACCTTGTGGCCTCGATGTCCGAATCTAATGTAGAAGCCCTCGAAGCCCTCGATAAGTACGGATTCACGGCTCTCCACTGTGCTGCCGTTGTGGGTTACGCCGAAGCTGCAAGGATCTTAGTACGCGAGAACGCAAGCCTGACCAAGTTTCGGGACTTGAAGAACAGAACCCCACTTCAACTGGCTGCGCAGTATGCTCGTAAGGATACAGTTTTGGTTCTTTTGCCGGTGACTCGCTGGGAGGATCCAAGTGCCTTCGCTGGTAAAAGTGGGGCCTTGCTTCTCAACTACCTCATTATTGCGGAGTTCTACGGTGGTTACCTCACCTCATCATCACTACTCTGGCCCAGACATACTGTTTATTGACTCATTACTATACTTTCTTATTGATTCTGTTTTTTTTTTTTCTTTTTTTCTTGAGCAGACATAGCTATTTATTTGTTAAGGTGTTATCCCGACTTGGCAATTCAGAAGGATGAATCGGAAGAAACTGGCTTGGACGAATTGGCGAGAAAGCCTGATTCATTTTTCAGCGGAAACCAACTCAACGTTTGGCAACGCTTGCTTTACAAATGTATATATCAGAAGCTTGCAATCTACAAGTCAAATATAATAATTTTGTATCTACTCTAAATTATCATTATTTTAATCACCTTCCTTAAAGTGAAAATTCCCTACTCACAAACAAGTTGTAATATACCACAACGTTAATATGCCCCATTTCTTTCTTTCCTGCTTTCTTCATAGGTATTGATGGGGAAGAAGTAAATGTAGAAGATGTAGAGATTCGTGCTGGTGAAGCCGAATATCCCCCGCATGAACCAAAACAAAGGAAATTTAAATTCCTGCAACATGTACGCGACACAAAGCTGAAGCACGCGCAAGCTCTTCAACTTACCAAAATCTTGTGTGCAAAAATTGTTACTCTAAATGCGGTCCAGCTATTTAACAATCCAATCTTAGCAGCTGCTCGACTGGGGATTCATGAGTTGGTATGGGAGATCGTCAAGGCCTTTCCTGATGCAATATGGACTTCGGATAGGGATGATCTGGGCATATTTCTCCTAGCAGTTCTGAACCGCAAAGAGAAGGTTTACAATCTATTGTATCAAATGAGTTTGCATAAGCATTACATGTTGTCAGATAGCGACAAATCTCGGAACAACATCTTGCATATGGCTGGCAAGTTGGGGCCATCGGATGGGGTCTCCGGAGCAGCGCTTCAAATGCAACGAGAGTTGCAATGGTTCAAGGTAATTGTTCTTCAAATTTAGTAATAATGTATGTTCATTTCCACTTTTGAATGGTCTCTTCGAACCTCTTGGCTTGAATAGTTTCTAGGTTGTTGATATCATGAGAAAGTATATATATATATTTCAATAACTTGAAAAATTTATCATCCTAACATTTAATATCTAGTGTTTCTCGGTTAAATGATTTCTTAATTATGTCATTAGGTTAGTGTTGTGTATAATTATTCAATAAACTGCAAAGGAATTTTCTGCAGTGGTAGCCTGTTGGCTAACTTGGTGTGGATTCAGATTATGTATCAGATAATTTCTTTTTCTCTCTATCTCTTCCTTTAATTTAACAACATTATCTTTCATCGATTCAGATTGATTTATATTTCTTTCTATAGGAAGTAGAAACTGCTGTCCAACCATCAGATAGAGTGTGGAAAAACAATGACGGAAAAACTCCAAGGGAGGTGTTTACTGTAGAGCACAAGGATTTAGTAAAGAAGGGAGAGGAATGGATGAAGACCACAGCTACTTCATGCACGGTCGTTGCTGCTCTCGTTATAACAGTGGTTTTCGCCGCTGCTTTCACCTTACCAGGTGGAAACGACAGTGAGGGATTCCCTATTTTCTTGAATGACTTGTCTTTTATGATCTTTGCAGTCTCCAACGCGATGGCCTTTTTCGCATCTTCTACCTCAGTGCTCATGTTTTTGGGCATACTCACATCGCGATATTCAGAAGAAGATTTTCTGAGGGCATTGCCAATGAGGTTGTGTATTGGCCTTGCCACTCTGTTCCTCTCAATAGCGTTCATGTTGGCAGCATTCAGCTCGGCTCTTCACATCGTCCTTGTTCATCGGTTAAGTTGGGTTGCATTTCCAATCATCGTGCTGGCATGTGTCCCATTGACACTCTTTGTGTTCCTGCAATTTCCCCTCCTCATTCAAATGATTTCTTCAACATTTGGGCGTAGCATTTTCCGTCGACAGGGTAAAGAAATTTTGTTCTAGTTCACTTGGGGTGGAATGGTACTCTCAACCATGTTTGATGAAATGTTTGAGTCATTTGGTTTACGCGCTCTTCTGTTCGGCATTGAGTGGGTAGCTCAGGCATATTTGGTCTCCAAGAAAATTATTTGTACCAATAATTATTGAGCTTGACGGGGGAGCTCAATGTATCAATAAGCTAATTGTCTGACTCCTTTTTAGAATTGAGAAACCCTAATATACTATAATATTTTTTTTTGTTAAATATAATTTGATAATTTTCTACATTTTAAATTTTCACAAATAAAGTATGTATATTTTTTTGTTAATGAGTTCAAGTTAATAGATTTACTAAGTAAAGTGACTTGTTAGAATTTAATACATATTTAATTTTTTGATCTTCTTTAATAACTTATAGTCTTAGGTTAGATAATTTTTTAACAATATATATGTCATCCCTATTTGAATTTTGTTTTAAATGGTTTATCGAAATATTTTGGGTTAGAATAGTTTTTAGTTGTTAAAATTAGTTAATAATATCAGAATTTATTTTTTTTTATTAATTAAAATTGAATTTTTTACAAAATATAAGGTTTCAACTCTTTTTTATGTTAAATGATTTATTAACTATTGACACTAATCAATTAATTATTTCGTTATAAATTGTAAATTGTTGTAACGTATTTGACTATTTGGATTTACATTCAAATTGTATGGTTTTTAAGGATAGCATTTTTGGTTTTATTGATCTGACTTCCCCTTTAATTTAAAAGTACGATCTCTCGTCATTTTCGCCTTGGTCCATGTTTTGGTCAATACATGTTAAACGTTTTCTTCTCTTGCAACTACTCCTGATAGCCGACAGTCTTAATTAAAAGATCCTATGCTGCGCTGTTTCGTCGTAGAAAATGTTGTCCCCCCATCATGTAAAATGCGAAGAAACAAAGACCAAAAACCTCCGAGGGAAGTGTTTGCTCTCGAAGAGCACAAGGATTTAGTTAAGGAGGGTGACGAAAGGATGAAGAACACAGCTATTTCATGCACTGTTGTTATAACAGTTGTTTTCGTAGCTGCTTTCATCTTACCAGGTGGGAAAATTAGTGATGGATATCCAATTCTCTTGAACGACTTGTCTTTCCTAATCTTTTCAGTCTTAAAACGCATTGGGCCTTTTTGCATATTCTACTGACATGATTGGAGAATCAACTAATAATTAAGAAGGAAATAATTGTGCAGTGAGGAGATTGACTTGGAGACAGCCACCTGATGCTTCTTCCTAGTCAGATAGCCTTCCAGATGAAGCAAATATGCCGTATCTTTCCTCGCACATGCTTTTACACTACAACAAGGAAGGTGACATTTATACAGGATTTGTGGAATTGATAGTTCCATGTTATTTCCCAAGTAAGTACCTTTGAAAAAGTACACATAAGAATATCGAACGATCAAGCGATGCAAATGGGACAATTACATAACGAAGACAGAATTATTTCGACTATAAACGGGACCAACTTAGCATATGGGTCAGAGCCACAGAATCAACTAACGAACAACCCAAAGCCACTTGTTGGGTGCCTATCTGACTACCTGTGAATTGAAACATTGAGGACGCGACTATTGCCGAACTAACCTCCCAAATCCTAAATGGTCAGGCCCATCTATAACAAGAAGCAAAATATAGCCTCTCCCGATTGATTGAGTTGGGAAAAGTTTGACTTTGGAAAGTTGTGGCCGCAAGTCTTAAATGAAATCTACTTAGTGCCAACAATGACAAGATAGACCCTTAGTGTTTTCAAAATATGGGTCTACTTGATCCATGCTCTCTCTCTCTCTCTCTCTCCTTAGATTGCCAAAGAAAAAATTGGTTTTGTGCGGAGTTTATGCTATCTTTTCTAGTTCTGTTAAATCCATTAGCTCGACGTGTAGCTGGAGATAAAAAGTTTGGTGTACAACTAACTGTTACTCCGTTGCATCGTGAAAGTTATAGGTTCGAATAACTTTTTTTTTGTTAAAAATATGAATAAGATTGTGAACATTCAACTCTTTGCAAATTCTTCAAGACCTCGTGCGCTGGAACGTTCAATTCACACTACATCCAATATTAATACCACTTGTCAGACGATGGAACCAGTGATAACTAGTAATTGAGTTGTTTTCGTAGTGCTATGAGTTTATTTAAATCAATGCTGTTTCATTCAAGCATTTAACTGATTCAGTAAGCCTGGCTCCAGTCAAAAAATAAAAAATAAAAAACATTCCAGGTGAGCAGTAGACACAAATCTGTCAAACTGGAAGGACTCAGGCTACAAATAATTCGCAGTAAGAGAAAGACTAACATGGAAAGTGGTGTGTTAAAGGGAATTTTATTGTGGAAAATATATTGGGTTAATGAATGAAAAGCTGAGTTAGTTGAGATCACAATAAAGGAGGAGAGGCATCTGTCTTGCCCCAGAGTAAGAGAAAACAGTGAACTGTCCTCACCTCTCCCCACCTCTCCACCTCAGAGTGCACTTTCCTGACACTTTCTGTAACTTTAAACAAAATAAGAAAAATGGGCTTTCAATTACTAGAATACAAGTCTAGACCTCTATTTAACCAATAGACTTTCACTTGCACCTTTAAGGTATCCTCAGTGAACTTATCAATCTGCACTTTTCCACCTCACTGCCTTCTACGTTTTGTTGGATAGGTGATTCAGATGAATTATAGGAGTAAATACTTTTTCTGTGTTGTTTTCACTTCGATTCAAAGTTTTTGTGAAGACCAATTTCAAGCTGTATCAGTACACAAATTTGCAGAACTGATGGAATTTCACACTTGAACGTCAGCATTTTTTGTCAATGTCAAGACACTGTAGCGTTGTAGACAACTTGATGGAAAATGTCATCATTATAAATGGAAATGCTTATAACCAAGTGATTATAGTACAAACAGAAACATAATCAGGATCAGCCACCAATAACATGATGCATAATTTAATCAGGCAATTGATCATTCCTTGATCATCATGTTGGCTAACAATGGTGACCCAATTTCGAAGGATGCACATATCTTCTATTAATGTTGTCATAAGAAGCAAAAGATAAGAACTTTCTCCAATTAGAATATGTAGGGCAGATTCGCATCGATTACACATAGGCTCTATAGTTCATTATATAAGTAGGAGAATAGTTTTGTTAATGGCTGAATGACACCTAAAACTATCATCATATGATATTGGGTACCAAAAATGTCATCATGTAGCATGGCATTCTTTTATTAGTCAATATAGTTACGAAATTATGGGCGTGACTAAAATTATCCTACGGTGATTTGAAAATTATAAATTTAAGTTGATAAAATTCTTTTTGTAAAATGAAGTATGAAGTTATGTGCACTTTTTTTTTTTTTCCAAATCCCATTTACGAGAAAGTAAGTATAAAATTGGATATATATATATATATATATCTTATCTTTTCTAAGTCTCCTAGGGCGGAAGACTCATGCACGCCTTGTTTTTTCAATAGACATGAAATTATTGGTGCGGTGGTACCCGTTATGTACCATGACGGGAGGTATGTAGCAACCCATTTTAATATTTTAAAAGAAGCGTATCTTCTTTGTGTATACCTCTCACAAAATATGAAAAATATCACCACATGTCCTCACTCAACTTTATGTAATCTAGAGGTTCAAATAATGGCATGGCACTCATTTCCAAGTCCATGATGTGGAGACAGCCAAACCAAAGGCGCACCCGAAAGGCTAACCCCACAAACCTGTATTAGATGCTCTATGGTTTTCACCACTTAAAATGTAAACCTGTTTGTGGGGTTTATGTTAGATGTCAGAGACAAGGGCAGCAACAAAGGCAGCCCAGAGCAGGAGGCAGAGGTGAGGTCATTATAATAGCAGACTACCTCAGTACTTTTGAGGGGAAATAGAGCGAGGGGGAGTGGCAACAGTTTTATATCAGAGCTTTTAGATTTATCCATGTAAACAGAGGAAAGATTCTGCGAGGATATGGACTCTGCTTGAACAACTTATTCAAACTAGCAGGCCCAGCAAGAAGAACAGCTAAAAATAATTCCTTTTTTTTTCTCTGTGAAGCACTTCTGCTTCTTTTTGGGTCCATTTTAAAAAATCCCCACCTTTGTCTGTTGTACTCCAAGGATGCTGAATGCTGCAAGCACAAGAAATAGGTCTCCTTTCACTGCAACTCAAAGGCAAGAACTTGAACATCAAGCTTTAATCTTCAAGTACATGGTGGCAGGTGTCCCTATCCCACCTGAGCTCCTATATTCTATCAAAAGAACCTTAGAGTCCTCTTTGAGCACTTCAGGGCTCTTCCCTCATCATCGCCAACCTGGTACAAAAAGAACTCAATTAAATTATGATTTTTTAAAGTCTCTATTTATTTTATGTTTCTGAGTCAGAATTTGAAAGATGGGAAATCTCTGGTTTCTTGCAGTTGGGTGGGGTTGCTTTCAGGTGGGTTTTGGCAGCAAAGCAGACCCCGAGCCAGGGAGGTGCAGAAGAACAGATGGGAAGAAGTGGAGGTGCTCAAAGGAAGCATGCCCTGATTCCAAGTACTGTGGGAAGCACATGCACAGAGGCAGAAACCGTTCAAGAAAGCCTGTGGAACTTGCATCATCAGCTACAACAGCAGCAGCAGCAGCAACAGCCATAACAAATGATTCAACATCATCGATCAAAGTAATAAACACCAATAGCACCACCAATTCCTTCTCCAGTTCCTCTTACACTTTTCCTCTACACCCCCATCAAAATCCTAGCCATGACACTTACCTTAATCCCTTCTTTTACCCTCATTCTTCATCTTCTAATAAGCCTCCTGGTTGCACTGTTACGCCTCAAAACAGCACAACCAGTAGCCTGTTTTCAGACCCTGGATCTTCTTTACACCCTGATAATGATTACAGGTTTGTCAAATTCTTTGAGTAAAACTAGTCCAAAAAAAAAAAAAACAAATTTTCTTTTTCAGTTTGCTATGAATTGTTTGATATTCTCTTGTTGCAACAAAGGTATATTCACGGAATGAGGAGTTTGGACGAAAGAACTTTATTCCCAGAAGCTTCGGGGAGTGTGAGAGGTTTACAAAACCCATATCAGGAGTTGAAAATGACTTCTTACAAAGGCTACTCAGAGTTGGGGTTTCAAAGCTTTGCTGATACTACAGAGCAACATCAAGAGCAGCAGCAACAGCATTGCTTTGTTTTGGGCACTGATTTCAAGTCATCAGCAGCAGCAACAACAAGAGCGGTCACGTCGGAGAAAGAAGCTGAAACTCAAAAACCATTGCACCATTTTTTTGGTGAGTGGCAACCAAAGAACACAGATTCTTGGCTGGATCTTGCATCAAATTCAAGGCCTGCACACAGGTACAACAATCCAATCATTTCATTACGTACAAGTCCATCTCTCTCTTTTCCATGTTTTTCCTCCAATTCCAGTTTCCTTTCAACACCTTTTTTTTGTTTTTTTTGGGAGTTCTGCAGATAGTTGAAAAACTCCAAGTATCAAACATGAAGGTTTGTGTTATTGCCAGAACAGTACTTTCATGGTGGATCAATGAAAAAGCCTCAGGCTCGGAGATATTTAAAGAGTGGATCAATAATGTAAAGTAGGGACACCGGGAGGGTATCTGTCTATTCCCTTTTGTTGATCATTTATTTGTCCTCTTCCCCTTCAACGAAACATGTTTGGGATTTACAGGCTTGCTACTTTGACTGGAAACATCTCTCAAAAATGCATTTGGAGTCTTCCTTATTCTAGTTTTAGCTATTGTATCTATAGGGGAGAGGAGACCCATCAAGGCATTTGTTGTGACTAGTGGTTGTGCCTATTTTCCTTTATCAGAATACATGAAACATGAAGTCAATCATATGTTAGAATGGCTTACTGTGTTGTTAGCTATACCATATATTGAAGTTATAAATTGAAGATGATACTCTAACCAGAAAAAATAAAAAATAAAAAAAAAAATTTTGAAAGTAAGGTAAAGGTATTTTTCAAGAGTGTAAGAGGCTCGTGAACCGAAAATTTTTTCTTCGAGAGGGATATATCTTTATTTGGTGCTCCGATGTGCCTAGCAAGTCAACAGCCTTTCAATTTTGTTGGCATTCATATTGGGCGCAATCTGTATTGTACTTGGCATAGCATAGATGATCTAATTTTATTTTTTTTTTTTTAGTTAGAGTCAATATCCTTCAAAAAGGAAAACTGGGCAACAAGTCGAAAATGGAATTATTATGGAACTTAACTGGGCAAATCTTTGGGTCTCAAATGCAGAGAAAGCCCGCCCACCAAAAGAAAAACCTCTCAGGCCCAATGGGCAAATTTTAGAAGATTTCTTGTCCGTTGATTGATTTCGAGTATGGTGCTTATTAATATCAATGAAGTATAATTCAATGGTATTGAAATTTTCTCCAAAAATTAAAATTGATGGTCTTAAGGTCGACTTCCAATTTCCAATTCGAGCCAATTAACTGTAAAAAAAAAGAAAAAAAAGTGTAGTGGTTAATTGTAAAATTTGGTTACCCATATCTAATTGATTTTTTAGCCTCCATTATATTTACATAATCTTTGTATCGATTGTTAGATATAATATTTATTTATAACCGGCCAATAGTGTCGCTGGTCACAACCCTTACCAACATTCGTTTTAGAATGCAGAATTTACGACCCAAACTGGACTTGGTCAAGAAAGGCATCGTACCACCTAGATTTTAGTGTCTAAATTTAGGCATAAGCCGCACTTCAGATTACAAATGACAGCAAAGATTACAGCTGATAACCAAAATGATTATGCATCCATTTCTTTTTCCGTCCTTTTGGATTCAATAAGGAGCTAAGTATCTCTCAAAAATCTCACATCCCACACAACGATTACTACGTTAGACTCCTACTCATATGTCTAAACTCTTAACCATTAGGTATGTTTTGAGGACCACAGTGAGATTTAACGATAGTGGTAAATAGCAAAAAACATCCAAGGCAACATAGGGTTTTCACAAGATTTAACATTTGGATTGTATTGATAAACATTTGACAGTAAGTTTGGGTTGATCCCAGGCTTGTGTGAATTTTGAAATGGCAAGCAAGTAAATAAAGTTGGCAGAATTCTCCACTTGATTCTAACAATCTGCGAATTCAGTGAACACCGGATTGCTCATTGACCATATCGGACACTGGACACTGGGTTGCTAGTGAATTTTCTAAGTGACAAAAATTGAAAATCTTATGCCATGGTAATTCATGCTGACACATAATTTTTCTCTGTCGAACTGAAGTAAACGAGAACTCAGAGTCCTCTCTGCCCAAGACACCATTTCCCAAAAGTACATGCTAACATACAGTAAGTCAACAATACAAAGAATCCATATATTTACTCAACACAAAATAATTGATGAAGAACTCGGGATTTTTATGTCATCTATCTTTCAATTCATTACATTAACAGTAAGAACTTAACTCAACCTTTAATCACACTTCTGTATAGATAATGCATATGACCAATTTAATGCACTCTGCCTATTCTTATCAATCGTCAATAGCTGACATCAAGTTTTGAACGACCATGTCAACATCTTTCAAGCAATTAATAAGTTAGAACACTTGTTGAAGCCCTAGCAGAGATGAACTCCATCTATAATGAACATTTGACGAATTTCACATCTACATGAGATGAGACCACCTAAATACAAAAACTTTCATTGCAGATTCTTTCAACTCGTGATGGTTTAACCATAACAATTGTAAAGAAAGTGCTTTTGATTCACTTCACTCTGCTTTGAATTATAAACTTTGTTAATAAAAATACAAATACAGAAGAGAGAGAAAAAAAAAAAAAGACAAAATGTGAAGAAATAGAAGCAAATGCCAAGGAATAAATACCCATTTACATTGGAGAACCAATCCTCTATTCAACTTCAAATTTCCACTCCTTCGAAATTCAATCTGCCTTCTGCCATGCTCATCAGCCAATTTGTGACGAGTATCATCTCAATGGTCATCAGCAAATTTCCACAAACATTTCCCAATCCAACGCAACCCCTCAAAAGAATCAAAGATACGATCTTTCTGACTTTGATGGATAAAGAATTCATGATATGAACTTGGGCTGGACAATTCCAAAAATTTTCAAGCAGGGCAATTCTCATATCTATCTCTAATCTTCAAAAGCTGCTTTCTTTTGAAAACCAAGAACCCAACAACACCAATTTGTAAAATAGCTGCAATACCCACAAAAAGTAATCCAATTTTCTTCCCAGTATTCATCTTGTGCGTGGATACCGGCGGCGACTGAGGTGGCGGCGCCTGTTTCCTCTTAACCCCTTGGCCCCTCGGCACTGGCGCCGATGATATTTCGTTTCTAGGAGGCGGTGAAGGCAGTGGTGGAGAATAAGTAAACGGGGCTGGGGGTGATGGAGGTGGCGGCGGTGGAGGAGGAGGCGGAGGTGGAGGCGGAGGAGGCGGAGGAGGAGGAGGAGGAGGAGGAGGAGGGTGGGTCATAAATGATGGTGATGGAGGGACATCTTGGGACTGTGTCTCCACAATAAGAGCAGAAAAGGCAAATAAAAAGCCTAAAATTACAGAAGTCAAGAGAGATAATGGGATTCCCATTAAAATAACAAAAACTCAAAGAAAAATAGGAACTTGATCAGATGAAACAATATGCCTTTGCACCTAAATTCTTGATTTTCTATTATTTTTCTTCAGAGTCAAGAATTTGGGCACCAAAGAGCGAGGATTGACCAGTGGTAGGCAATGATTTCTGAATCTGGAGTCAAAAGATTTCACCTTTCTTGTGCCAATATTTGGGGCATTTGGCAAAAAAGGAAGCTTCTTGTTTTTTTTTTTTTTCCAAACTGGGTGTTGGTGGGAAATCAAAGAAGTGGGTGAGAGGGGTTTGGCTGAAAATGATTGGTTTCAGGAATCAAAAGTTTGGAACTTTTGGAGGTTTTATTGATTTTGGGATTTCAGGGTGTTTGAGGGAATGTTGATCTTGAAATTTTTCTGTCTTTTTTTTGTCAATGAGGAGTCAAGGGAGAAAAGCCAGAATGGGTCAAAGGGTGTTAATGTCAAGGAAACAGTTATTGGTGAAAAGACTGAGCAAACAAGACCTCTTCGCCTGCGTTGTTTCTTTCTTTCTTTCTCGGAAAATGCAGGCAAAAGAGGGGAGAGAGAGAGAGAGAGAGAGAGAGAGAGAGAGGATAATTTGGGTAAGATGCATTGCCTAGGCACAGAGAATCTTGTGAGGGCGAAGGCGTTGGCTGTTTTGGTGGGGCTGGAGAGGGACGGATGACATAATTAATTAGAACAGCAGAAAGTAACAGATTGTGGGATCCTTGTCGTTGGATGGATGGATTACTACCATCGGACGAATAGGATTCCACACACTTTTGGAATAATATGGCGATTCATGGCTTCCCCCCATCCTAGACTTAGGCAATTAGCCTCACAGACAAACAGACGGTGTTAAAAAAGAGGATGAGGGAGTTATTTTTATAATATAATTTATTGTTTAATAAATTTAGTAATTTTTTTATATAAAAAAAATTTCATATTTTATTGAATTTGGAACTCATTTGTATAGCGTTCATATTATTTGCCAACAGACCAATCGTTTCGAGTTAATTAAATTTTAAATTATTTTATATTATAAATTATTAATGTTTTTAACATGTCAAGTCAATTTTAGTAATAATAATAATAATATGTTGATTTCAATTTAATTGGATTTAATAATACAATTTTCTTTTCACCATTTTATTCTATTATGCATTATATTAAGCATAAAATTTAATTATTTTAAATTTTTAAATTAAAAATTCTCGTGTCAATTTAAGTCTTTTTCCTCATCACTTCTTGCCATCTACTTAAGTCGGGTGGTTCCTCGTATTTAAGTTTGTCTACATTAGACACGTCAATTTTCGAACGAAATAAATGAAATTAATCGAGTTTAATGGGATTTTGCCCCACTTTTATCCTCTCACATGCATCTCCCCGTTGAGCTTAGCTTCAAGCAAAATTACACATTTTTAACTTTTTTTTTTTTCAATGTTAACATGCAGACAACCTTTGCTGAAAGGAAGGGAGATAACATATTTGGGATAAATTTCCAACTTTTTGGGATTATCTCTCGTTGATAATCATCATGTTGTAAATTAAAAACATGAGCACAGTTTGAATTTTATTCTCGTGAGATAACTCCAAAGAAGACCTAACGTTTGGCCAGTCGTTAATCCACTGTTTTTGTTTGTTTTTCTTTCCCTTCAAACTAGGAAAACACACGTATTATGGCATTTTGGCTCCTCATCCAATGAACCTTCAGAGACACCTTCCTAATATGACAATAAATCAAACCGGCAATGTCTTGCCTCAAAACGATTGTTAACATATATTTTGCTTAAATGGAATTTGGACGACAGGAGGCTTTGTCACATCACAGCAATAATTATTCCAAACCGAACAAATTCTTGCTATTGTTGGCTCCTGGCTTCTCTACGTGAGAGTTAAAGCTCTTCCCTTTCTCTCTCTGTGTCTCTCTCTCTGTTTTTTTTTTTTTTTTTTAAAAAAAACGTCCAAAAAAAGACGTAACTTAACTCGAAAATTATGATTTGTATAAAGTCACGTACCAAGTTCATTCATTGTTATGAAGTCATAATAACATTTCTTTATTCCTTCACTATAATATTGCCTTTTATTAGGAATTTTTTTTTTTCCTTTTTTCAGAAATCCTTGACTTTAAAATTAGATCTCTACACTCACTCTTAATATAAAATTTGGAAAAAGTTCGGTAGACACTCAAACTTTATATAGAGATTTTTTATGTCATTGTAATCCATTCCATCCAAATCACAACGACAGTTCTTATCTTGACGTGAAGACCATATTTGGATTCAGTCGACTGCACTAGGCTACAGCAAGAGGATGAGAGAGAGAGAGAGTGTGTGTGTGTGTGTGGCGATTGGAATACAAAATGGCACGCAATTTAAGGCATTACTTGGCTGAGCGCTGGCAGGAAGGCAGGCTGGTTCGTTTACTCCACTCTATATATGAAGCAAAGCTTAAAAAGAGACCCAGAATATGCAATGTTAATTAATATCACTCAATTTTAACAGTTAATTAATTTAACAAGCATAAAGGGGGGAAGGGATATTTATTTCCCTGGTCAAATTCATGGTAATCTTCAATTTATAGAATTTCACATTATTTTTGGGTGTAAAACCAATAATCACATGGCAACAAATACAATTGCATCTTCAAAGGTTGTACTTATAATTTTTTGAAGAAATTATATTTCAAACTCAATTCTCAAAACCAAGCTAAATCCATCATCTGCCATCCTTCTTGCTCGTTCCATAATGCAAACATTGGAACTCGATGATCCATCAAATTCAAGTTGCCATCCCATTTTCCCCTACACCATCTGTACTCCCATTATTATTCTCTACTTCATACTTGGGACCATTCAATGAAATGTGACCCTCCGAGTAGTCTCCAATAGTGCCATTGACAAGGTCCCCATTTGGACTATCTGAACATTTTGGGGCCGCCGGATTAGAGGGCCTCCTGATAGTTGACGTCACCAAACTGTCATCTCTTTCTGCATAGTTACTCCATATCATATCAGGCAAATCACTAGAGGGCTCTCCGCTTGTTATGGTGAGCAGTGGTTGAGAATTTGTGGATGACGTAGCACAAGAATTGTAGTCCGCCGGGGCCGCTGTCAATGAGTCTTTTGGCGATTGTTTAGCTAGGTCACCGGCAATGAGTGAAGAGCTTAAGCAAATCCTCTTCACATCATACCTGCTTATGTCAAAATTGGTCACAGCACTTGTACCCCTGAATTTTATGGCTGCAATGTCGTAAGCCTCAGCAGCTTCTTCTTGTGTGCCTATTATATCAGTTTCACTTGTTAATGATTGGACTTCAATCAAAGATTATATTTTACGACTCCAATGAATGAAATACAACTTTTGACTTACGGTACAATCCTAAAATTATTCTATTGTAATATTGTGATATGAATGTTACGAGTTTTATGTCACAAAAACAGTGTACGTTAGCAATTTAGAAGACTTTTGCATTGACATATCATTCCTCTTCTTCTTCTTCTTCTTTTTTAATACTTGATGTCCAAAGAATAATGAGCATAAAATGAAACTGATTTAAAAGACGTAACATAAGAAGAGAATTGCTTGAAGAAGAAAGAGGGGAAAAATAAAAAATAAAAGGAAGAAGATAAGGCTTACTAAATGTTCCAAGGTACAAGTCCTTGTTTCCTGCAACCCTTCCTATCCTAGCTTGCCATCTTCCATGCTGGTGGTGTCTGCCAATGGTAAACGAAAAAAAAAAAAAAAAAAACATAGCAAATGATAGAGAAAGAATGATAGATGGATATCTTGATGGATTGGATATTTTTAATAATATACCATAGTGTGCATGCACATCTTTTTATCCTATGCACATGTACAATAATGTCTGCCTATTATTGTCTATGCGTGATAATTGAAAAAGCCTGCAAAATACAGTAAATAATGCAGAACTTTTTATCATTGAGGTCGCTTTCTTTGCCATTACCTTGTCACTCCTCTGTACACAGAAGCTCCCCTCGAAAAGCCACTACTTTTCCTGTCAAAATTTGAACAAAGTCATCACTCTTTCATCGCGCATTTCCTTATGATCTCTCAAAAAATTAATAAACAATAATTGAAGAGACATAAAATCAAATGGAAACAGGTGGTGGTACCTTCTTAGATTGGCAACAAATTCCTGCCTAGTCATGTGCTTCATCTCTTCCAGCTCCTTCTCATAAGTACTCAACTAAGCACATAAATTAATTACTTTCCAAAAAGAAGAAGGAAAACAAAAAGTTTTATTGAAATGTTTTGCACAATTAATTGGACTTGGGGTCATTTATGAATTGAATAAACTTACAGGGAAATTTGTATGAGTAGTTGGACCCCAATACTTCAAGGCGGCCAAGTCATAAGCCCTTGCTGCTTTCTCTTCCTTGTCATAACCACCTGATCAAAAGTTTAACAAAAAAGAAAAAAGAAAAAAAGATATGACAGAGATAGAACATGCACACTGTCCAAAGTTATCAAAATAAACAAATCTAAATATATAGTGTTACTCGTATATCCAATTTCTTAATCAGGTCCACAAATAAGTAAATAATACATTAAAAAAATGCAAATTAGATATTGGATTTTGACCTACCTAGGTAAACTGCGCAGAATAGAAGCAGTGAAATGAGACTCCCAATGCATGAAAACACAGCTGTTAGTAATTTAGAATATTGTTTTGAAGAAATTAAAGAAAAGAGAAAGCGGGGGTAAAAGCAATGAATAGAAAGAACAGAAATGGGCCTTCCCTCGTCACCGATACCTTGTCGTCCTTTCCTTGTTTGTCCTTCTTTTCTGCAGCTATTGTCCCACAAATGGGCTTCATACCTCCCAGTCCACCTATGCCTGACAATGATAATCAAACAAGTACATCAATAATGATAGATGTGCATATACAAAAAAATTGCATGTAAGCTCCAATATATGGTAAAGAAAGGGTTTAAAAGCAAAGATGTCGAAGGAAATTTTACGTGGTACCTTGTAACGCCTCTATATTGAGAGGTCCTTTGTCCAAAAGTGTCAATTGATTTGTGAGGAACTGGTTCTCTGGCTGCGGATTTTCCAACTGGCCTTTTGCCTTTGCCAAGCACTTGCAATGGAGAAATGCCAGACTTTTCATTCTGAGAACTTGGGGTCATTGTGAGTGACAGTGACTGAAAAATGCAACCATTCGCTTCATCTGATGAAAATGTCTCGCCGGAAACTGGTGTCTGACTTAGCCAGGACTTGAACCCAGAAACTGAACCAGCATTCTCAAATGGTACAAGTTGGTGCATGCTGCCGTTATAATGTTGAGATTGGACAAGGGATGATGTGTTTCTGAGACATTTCTCTCCAGTCTGTAACATATCTCCACTGGTGTTGAAGCTAATTGGTGTAGCGTTGACATTGATTCTGTGGTCTTGAGTTTCTTGATCTTCTTGGCGATTATAAACTTTTTCGGTGCCATCAGATGGAGATTTTGAGTAACACCCCAAGAAATCCTCAAGCTTTGGACGCTTCTCCTGAATACTTGCACTGGTCTCATCCTTCGTATTCTGGCCATATCTCCAATATTCTACAAAATAAACCCCCCCCCCCCCCCAAAAAAAAAGAGAGAAGTTTGAAGCATCGCAAAAGCAAAAATGGGGGGTCAATGTACAAATAGCTTAACATGGCATGGAGCTTACCTTGATCACCATTGGAGAGGGATCTAATAGAGGGATGAACAACACAAAGAGAGCCATCAGAGTGCAAAGGCATGACAGGGACATTAACAATATCATGAGAAGAGAAAGCAGCTGCTCCATGGTGGTGTTCTTGATCACTACCAAATCCTTCATCAATGCTCAGGTGTGGAGTCAGAGAAAACCCCAACCAATTACTCATGTTTGCGATGTCCCTAACACAAACCCCACCACACAACAATATCTCTTACTTCTCTCAAAAACTGTGCTGTGTGGTGAATTGATGGTTGATACTGATGAAGTCTCTCTCTCTCTCTCTCTCTCTCTCTCTCTCTCTTTTGTTTTTTTTGTGGCTTTTGTCGCCTGCTTCACATTGTGACTTGGGTTCTTAGAGCTCAGCTCAAACTTGAAAAAAATTTTGAGCAAGGGTCTCTCTCACTCTGGTCGAGTATCCTCAGAATCTGTGCCTATGTCTACAGTTTTGCCAATGATGCATAGGGTTTGGTGCCCACACCTTTATTTCTCATGATTCCCCTTTAGCCAGAGGTAGCCATGATACACATATATACATATATAGTCAGACAGAGATTAAAAAGAATAGGGAAATTTTCATACGGCTAAGGATTTCTTCGCGATTTTCGAGATGTGTTGTCTCGTTATGTTATATATGTATAATATTTAATATATAATTGCAACTAACAATTACAAATATATAATTAAAAGTTTAAATAATTTTACTTATATGTTTTTATTCTGTATAAAAAAAAAATTTACGTGTGTGGAATGGGAGGTATTGTCGAAATTAGCAGAGAATTTCTTTAATGTGTTATTGTATGATAAATTTATGATAAGTATAACAAGTTTATATGGCAGCACATTCCTAAAGGAAGTTTGAGATATATATATATATATATAATTTTAACGGGGGAATATGCATTTCTTTAGTTAGATTATGCTGCAACCTCATACTCTTGGAAGTCCATATAGAAGCACTCAGATGCCCTCTTTGAAGCTGGTGACTTTTAGGATAACGTGAGTTATTCGTATAAAGAAAAATGGAACTTATTGTCTTCATAGTTATTGATAACTTAGTTTATTATTATTATTATTATTATTATTATTGAGATTTTATGTTTGAAATAACTTAATGGAATGCGTTTATAAAATATTGATAATAATGGAACCCACAAATTTATTTTTGAGTACATATCAGGAAATAGCAAAGATTACTTTTACACAATTCACAGCATAATAAATTTCTTGGTAGAAAAAAGAGAAAAAAAAAAAAACAGAGAGAGAGAGAGGAAGGGCACAGGTATTTCTTGATTCAGAGTCATGGCAATGAAGCAAAATTTGGTCCAATTTTACGCATCTTCATGAAAAAAGTATCCTACACACACACACACACTCTCTCTCTCTCTCTCTCTCTCTCTCTTTCTTTTTGTTTTTCTTTTTCTAATTAAAATGGAAGAATAGAATTTAATTATCATTGAAATATAAAGCTCGAACTCCAGATGAGATGTGAAATGTGAACTCCACAACTTTCTTTCTCTTTTGATCAACACCGGATGCTGACCACAGAGGGTGATCGGGGGCAGGACTTGGAAGCCTTACCAAGATAAGATAGACCGAAAGAACAACCGTAAGTTGCAAAGAAAGGCTGTTCCTCTACAATGTAAGCTATTGGCGGCCTATTGGGCTCCAGATAGACCCTGACCGGAATAAATGACAAGAGAAAAGGGGGCATAGGGTCTGTAGCTTCATAAGGAGTGGGCCGGACATTCGGACCCTGTTCTGAAATCATTTCGTTTGGGTCAATTGGAGGCTATGCCGACCCTCAAACGGCCCAATTAAGTTCCTTTTTTGTTTTTTTTTTTCTGTGCTGTAGCAACTTTAATAGGTGTAGTAGAATCATTTCATTCTTGTTTGACTGTCTAAGTGGGCCTGCCTGTGTGGGAGCTCGGATCGTCTCATACGGTAGCAAAGCGCTGCAATGGTCGGAATATCACGGTTCAAACTGCATCATGCACTTTTTAATAATTTTAATCTTTCGTGCTCATCTGGGTTCATGGCGAGGATCTTGGAATCATACATCGCCATGGTAAAACACTTCACACTGGGTGAAAGTTCTTGGTAAAACTTTTGCTACTCTGTCACTAAACTTTCCAAGAAAAAAGTAGAAGATCTTAGCTCCCCACTACTCCACTCATGGAGTTCCCTTTCTATCACTAGTCCTTTTCATTTGGATCTCTTCAACTTATATCTCCTTGTATCAGAATATCTCTAGAACAATTCGGCACATGTACATATAATAATGTTTCAACTCCCGTTGCTTTTCTTGTTCAATTTCATGTTACCTGTTTAGCCGTATCTAACAAAAGGTGATCAAATGGTTAAAATCTTATATGTCATAAAATCATGCTGTTTATCACTACATGTTGCGATTTATTATCAAATCAAAAGTTTTCGGTTCGAACTCATTTTAAAGCATTTAATGAAAGTAAATGATTAGAGTTTGTTCTCTTAATAAAGTGCAATTATCTTCTAAAAGATTGTGAGATCGAATTAGAATTTAAATCTCCACATGAAAATCGACGTATCCCTAAATTAGGCAAAAAAAAAAAAAACAAAGAGACATGGTGGGTGTGAAATGCTGGTACAGTATCACGTGTGTAGGGTAATTTCCAGCTCACAGGAAATGATAAACCCTTTTCAATGGACTAAAAATAAGAACATAATCCCAATGCATAAAAAGGAGTAGCCTTATTGAACTGTCATGTTCTCACTTTGATGACCAGAAAACAAAAATATAGGCTGGGACTGCAAAAAGCCAGTGCCTAGTCATCTCGTAGGTTGAACAAGGGAAGGGACACTTTATATACACCGCTGTAGATTCACTGAATAGGTAAAGAAACACCATGTCTCCCCCCACCCATGACTTCAGAGTTTAATATACTTAGACGAGAAACGTTGGAAAAGTAAATGCCTATTTACTCCTAAAATGAAGTCCTCAAAAGTTTCCATAAATGTACCAAGTCTCATCAGATCAGCCTACGTTTGTAAGTAGAATGGTTGCTTTTTTTTTTTCCCCCCCTTTTTTAACATAATATCAAAATTTTTTATAGCTGAATGATTATGAATTTAACATCAACTTATCCATCAAATCTTCTAATCAGTCGTCATTTCAGGACTGCATTTTGTAAGTTCATGTTTTTAGACAAGTTTTCAATCGAATGGATACACACCCATTTGTACGAACTACCAATCAATCTTCTTGTCATTAAAATATTATCAAATTTCGAATTTCAATGAGTCCCCCACCCATTTGTATGGGCTAAGTTGCCCCCCCCCCCCCCCACCACCCACCACCTTCAATTAAAATTAATAAGTGAGGCCACCTCGGTTCTTTGCCTCATTTCTTTTGGACATCTCATTCCCTTGGATTGCCTAGTGGTCCTCCCCAACTTTGCAATACCACACCCCTTCAATATGCCCTCACTGTTAGCTCCATCTCCATGTCTGTCACGTGATCTCCATCCACCAAAGACATCTCTCACGAGGGACTAATGGAATTGATTCCAAGCTACTGCTATTCAAGAAATCTTCAGACCTTGGAAATAGCCTTTGATTGCAGGGGGCTATATTAACATTGATAAGTTAAATTTCCTCTATGCTAATAAAGTTCGATGACACATTAACATGTTATATATGCATAGCATAAGCTTTACTTATTTATATTGAGCCCTCCATAACCGTATGACAGTCCTAGAGAGAATCATCGTGATCTACTTCGACACTCCTTTTTTTTTTTTTTTCTTTGAACAAATTCTACTTTGATACTCCTACAACCTAAGTTCAATGCCATGTCAACTTTTCTTGTGTTTTACCCATTTGTGATCAGCTTTCCAGTAATCAAACATTGATTAGATATAACCTGGAGTTTACAATCCCTGCAACTCCCTATCCCTATCTCTAAAGAATTAAATTAGATTTATTCGACAGAATTTTTTGCAGCCAAAATCACTTGTAGTTTTTTCTTTTTTTTCAATCATCGGCTAGTCTACGAGTATAAACCCGTGAAATTTTTGTTTTTATATCGGTATAAGGTGGTGGGTAAGACGACATTGTTTTTATAAGGCTGGCATAACATGCTAGCTCGCACTTACTGTATTAAGATCATTTTGAACCATAATCAGGAAGATTAATAGCTTACTCATTTTACTACACTAATCTTTAGTCCAGTAAGATTATCTAAATATTCTTTTCGTAATAGGGTCTGATTCATTCCTTTTTTTTTAAAAAAATTTCCTTTTAGTCTCAAAAACAAGAACTGAAACAAACAAAGCAAATAAATAAATAAATAAAAGAAACAAGCAAACAAAGGTCGGGTAATTCACGATACCTTATTCCATTTTCAATTGTCCCCCGGACAGAAAAGAATAGTACTTAATCTTGACTCTATCCAGCTTAAGTAATATAGCTTTGTCCACATATATTTATCAGTTAGCATGTTACCGTATGATTATGTCCCACTGTCGTAAGCTCATGGATGAATCCAATTTATGGCTCAAGATCGACACATTAATAGAACTTGAGAGCTTCTTTAAGAAACATTTATGGGTTACAATATGTAGACATGTAAATATTAGTGCTTTTAAATTAAGAACAATCAAATTAATTGCGGAAGAAGTCTTAGTATTGACGCTTAGATTACACCCTCAAATTTTAGGTTTGGTGACTACTGAATTATCGTTGGTGGTTAATGACTAGTAGTTTCAAGATCCATTAGTTTAACGAGGTAGGCTGTCGCATATGTTACAAATAATTAAGTTTATCAATTTAAAATACCCATTTATGAATTAGATTACATTGTTCAAGTGGATGAAGTTATAGGGCTAGTTAAAACAAAGATGGGAAAAACATTTTCCATGTTTTAAAGAAATTTACAGATCTTACCCACATTATAACTTCATTGAAGGTGTGGATGATTATGGTCTTGAAGAATCAAATGTCTTGATCAAAGTAGGGGAAGTAGAAATCTTGAATGATAAAAAAAAAAAAAAGTCTCTACTACATCATCACGCATAGGTGCATGCCAGATGCATAATACTAAAGGGTGTCTTTCCTTGGCTTTATGCACGCTAATCGATCATAAAATTTTTGTCTTAATGCCCCAAGAATCAATTTTCTTTAAACACGATCAAATCACGTTTTGATTTGATACCCACTTTACGTGCTCATTCTCTTTTTCAGTGTCACCAATCAATCGCAGCCCTAAAAATAAGACAAACGTCTAGTAGCCACCATGCCGCTTTATAAATGTCCCTCACCTCATATATATATATATATATTTTTTTTAATCATGCTTTGACCCAGGTCAAGATCAAGTTCTCGGTAGGCAGATAGAACAGTTTGATCAATGTGGATATATATATATATATGCGCATAAAGATTAGCAACTTAATATATAAGTGTAATCCACATTTGGGAAGATCCACCATGCCATGCAATTCTTTCCGAGTTCCCACTGGTAAACCATGGAATGTAGATATTCATACTCCTGTTTTCTCCAATGGCAGTTTACATTCAGCGTGCATAAAGCCAAGGAAAGACGGATGATTGATCCTAATTTCTACTTCAGCATCAACTCTTTCTTCTTATCTTAATAGACTCCAGGGGACGTGGTTTATTAAGCAACTCGAACTGTGCATTTGAAAATAATACCAGAAACATTTGCATACAATGGCCTGCATAAAAATGTAGATGTAGTAATAATGCAAGCTAATGAAGTAGAAGCAAATTTAAAAACCCATCTATGAAGTTGTCTACATTTTTCTATTTGATGAAAGAATCTGTTCATAACCGGCATATGGTGAATGCTCGTGTAGCTCCATTAATCATCCAGAAATAAATAAGAATAAAGGTAAAAGCTTTAGACGATCATTGGTGATTCAAGACAATGGGCGAGGCAACCAAGGACGTAGAAAGGAAAGAAAGGGACAATCAATCAAAATAATAATAATAATAATAATAATAATAAAAGAAAACTCCAAGGGACCCACTATTTAGTTTTATATTCCAAATTTATACCGTCTTATACTTATTTCAAAATAAATTATATTTGATCTTGATCTTGATCTTGGTTCAAATTTGTAACCTTCCTTTCACTGTAATGCAATTTTACTTATTTTTAAATTATAATAAAATAATTTTGTCATTCCACAATTTTTTTTGAAAAAAAAAAAAAAGGCAATCAATTACATCTTTTCATTACATCTTGTCATTTCTTTTCATGGCATCGAACCGTGTTATATTTTGCAGGAAAAATTGAACTGTTACTTTAACCCCAGCTGCATTATTTTAATGTCCCTTTGTCACTCGGGGCAATACTTTTCTCTTATAAAACCGCTAGAGTAACAAAATGGCATGCCATGCCATTATAACACCTAGAACATGCAAAAACGTAAAGCCAAGCCAATGGGAAGTGAAAATTAAAAATCCATAGCCACCAGATGACAGAGGTAACTTAAAATATGTGACAGAGTTAGTGCTTTCTTATGGTCATCTGCAGGATCTGCATATCGTTTAACCCTCAATAGAAATTGAAAAAATAAAAAATAAAAAAGGATGTCTAATGCACGAGATTACGTACTGTGTGGCTTTGTAATAGTGGTGGCATCTCAATTTAAAACTTTCCTCTCATTGCTTTTGTGTCCTTTTCACTTCTGCAGGAGTTACTGTTTTTTTTTTTTTTAGCAGCCTTTTTAAATTATTGCAGTACAGCAGTTAAATTCGAAAAACTTTTGGAAACTCTCAATTGCTTAATCATCAAGCCCATTTGAAACATGTCTTTTTGTGCTGGCCAGAGCTTGCTTTTAAATCTATAAGTGGGAGTTGAGCTTCTCATCTCCTCCCAACAAGGTTAGAAGTCACAGAAGTTAAAAGCAGCACTCTGGCTAGAGAAAAAAATAGCACCACCAATCCCTCTCTCACAACTCCCCTACAACAAAAAGGCATACTTAAAGGAGAAGCTCATAATGGCTCCTATGACAGAAGAGTCAATGCTAGGGGAAGTCAAGCCAATGGCAGCCAGCACAAGCATGCCTTCCAAGAAGGAAGTCAACAGAGGAGCTTGGACAGCAGAAGAAGATCGAAAATTGGCTGAGGTTATCGCAGTTCATGGTGCAAAAAGATGGAACATAATTGCAGCCAAAGCAGGTGCTTAATTTTAACCATGCTTTCACTAAACTGGGCTAAATCCTAAACATTGATGGGTTATTGACTCTTGCAGGTCTCAACAGATGTGGCAAGAGTTGCAGGCTTAGGTGGTTGAATTATTTGAGGCCAAATATCAAGAGGGGCAATATATCTGATCAAGAAGAGGACTTGATTCTTAGGCTTCATAAACTACTTGGAAACAGGTTTCTAGCCCATACAACCAAATAATTCAAATTTTTTTTCCCCACAAGTGCTAATTTGAATGTTGTGTTGCTGTAAATCTGTTTAGCTCTTTTGAAGTCTGCATATTTAGAGTTATTGTTATATTTTTTCTTGTAGATGGTCACTGATTGCTGGGAGATTACCAGGCCGAACTGATAATGAGATAAAGAACTACTGGAATTCTCATTTGAGCAAGAAAATAAGCCAGAAAGAGAAACAAGGTGAAGCTTCAACTAGAGAAGGCTCCAACGGTGAGAAAAGGGAAGTACAGAAAATTTCAGTGGGGGTGGAGCAAGGGAATATTAATAAATCTAAAAGTGATACTTACGGGGCTAATGAACACCCAAATATCTGCTTTAATGTAGATGATTTCTTTGATTTTTCTAACGAAGATCCTTTGAACTTGGAGTGGATAAGTCAGTTCCTAGAAATGAGTGATAGCTTAACTGGTATTTCATAAAGAGGAAGCTTTGGTTTCTCTCCATCGATTTTATGTCCAGTCAGTGGACTTAATCCTGATGCATGTGTGATTTCATAATGGGAAACCTTCGTTTTGTTTACATCAATTGGGTGGAGTTGCTGTTTATGTGTCAGTTTCCTTTTGATCTAACAATGCATGACGTAACCTTGTAATTGGTGGCAATCATTCTTTTCTGTTATATTTTCTCTGCCTTCTTTTCCTTCCGCATTAACCATTAAGTCTCAATTTTGGCCAAAAATGCAAATGGGAAACGAAAAAAATGGAATAATCATGGATGGCAAATTAGCGACACCAGTGCCAACTGCAAGTTGTAAAGAGGGAGAGGAAGTGAGAGAGAGCACTTAAATACTGCAGTTTTGGACTTTAGTTCTCAAATTTTTAGATATTCTTTGATGATGCAAGGGGGTGGTCTTCTCTTTTTCTTTCTCTGTCTTTCTGTAACTCTGCAACGAGTGGTCTTAAGACGGCAAATAATGATGACAGAAATGAGAAAGGACCTGTCTGCAAGATTGCAGACAGGTGATAGATCATATTCATGTAATGGCCAAAAGAGTTCAGTGCATGTGCATGTGCATGTGCGTCTTTATACTTATAACAAGACACAGAGTATTTTATACATATGAGGCCAAATCATTTCAAAACAGTATGCGAATGCACGGTTCATCTCCCAAATTAACAGTTATTTCTCATGGAAGCTAAGAAGACCTGGTCAAATTAATGGTGCAAAGAATATCTAACACATCTTGTACATCATTTTGTGACATCTAATCTAGCCAAGCTCATCACAATGCTGATAACCCAGATGCACCAATTTGATTGCATTACAGCTCAGACTGACATTAGCTACAAGGATATAATTGCACTTACCCTGTTACTCATTTTTTACCACCTCAAGGTCTCGTGTACTTCTGGTACACAATATGCAATGCAAGGTGCCATGCCATGTGTGTTTTGCGCAGCTGAAGTCTGGTGATCCCATTCAATACTCGCTTTTTCTTTTTCAACAGAAAAGAAAAGAAAAGAAAAAAAAAAAAAAGTGTCACCATAAGCTAAGGGGTCATTTGTCGATATTCTGATTCAATCGTATTCCTAACACTGAGGCACCATATGTTCTCCCTGACATTAAGGCAGATGCAATAATCACTAGCCTTTTTTTGAATAGCAGCGCCAGCCACCAGAAATGTCATGCTTAAACAACAAAAATTATTTTCGCTTCAACCAGTTCTCAACCAATAACCTTATTATAGTCTCTCTTGCTTGTATAGTGCTTGGCATATTAATGGTTAATTGTACAGATATGTTGATGAATTTTAATAAATTCAACAACCAGGGGAAATGGCCAGAAACAAAAGGCATCTTAGGAAGTCCCACACGCTCCAATGCATTCTTAAAGCTGCATACAACTCCGCACCGCAACAGACAGTCCAAAAAACTTAAAAGGTGATTCTGTATGCGTAGCAGACAATTATTCCGAATTCCATGATAGAAAGAAACACGGTGGCCCCAGAATTTCTCTCTCAATTTCGCATGATTTTTTTTTTTTTTTGGAACACTAAAATGTATGTTTGTGTGTGTGTGTATATATATATATATATTCTCAAATCAAACCATGTTAAAGTGAAATTTCATGAGATCCAATACCAAGCCTGGTACTTTGGATGAATTACATCAAAGGAATATTGCCAAAAGAGATAAAAGAAACAAAATGAAGGAAGAAGCAAAAGAAGAAAAGGAGAAATCTATCTAATGAAAACTTAGAAATTCACGGGAAATTTTTGCTTCCAATCTGAATGTCTGCAATCAGAATCTTCAAGCCCATCCACACGTGACGTGCCCTTGCTTGTAAAGGAGGAATCTACAGAACAAGCATAAACAGAAAGTTTGTGAGGAGGAGGAAGGGGAGAAAAGGGCACGATTATCTTCCTTTGTCATTCAAAAGTTTGAGAAACAATAAAATTAGTCATAATACAGAAAGAACAAAGGTTCTTACCATATGAACAATGAAGCATTGGTGGCATATCAAACACCCAAAGTTAACCCCATGCCACAGAACAAGCATAATTGACCAGCAATTTACCATCAACACCAAAGTTCTGCAAGTTTAGAGAACAAATGGTTAGATGTTGTGAATAAAGCCAGCAGCGGCTAGTTGTGGGGCTAAAATATTCATGAGCTCATTTATCCAATATGAATAGGCAAACATTAATCCATTATGAGTGGATCAATCCTGAAACTGAATGATTCTTAAATGCTTTTTTCAGTATATCTTGTCACATCCATCAAGATGAGAGTGGAAGGGTAGCCAATTCAATTTGAAACAACAAAATCGTGTAAGAAGGAAAAGATATGAGAGGTGGATACCATTAAAACTGTCAGATAGAATATGCTTTCATTTCCATGAAATATTTGTTGTCTACTGTACAGCTCAGCCTATGGATAGTGGTGAGAAGTAGAAATAGTGCAAAAAAAAAAAAATTATTCACTCTATTTCATATGCAATGAACAAATAGACAGAAACAAAGCAGATGAGGTGTTTCCTTCCAAATCATCATACACTGCAAGGCATATGCAGGCTAATGTCATTAATGCCTTTTAAATATATGTTTTCAATAAAAAGCTGCTTCTCAGCATCTACGTAATGCACATGGGGAGCATTCACAAAGTACACAAAACAAAACGGACAATGTTAGACTACAATAATGTATTCCAACATACAACTAGATAGGAACCGATTATAGCTACCTTGTGGTACTAAAGACATCCATCCTCCTTCAAAACAAAAGAGCAAACATGAAATCAAGTATCGAAAATTTGTTGAAGCTATGAGTACTTACATTAAATAGATCAATCAGCAATTCATCTGGGTTTGGAGAGAATGCACTGTTAATATATACAAACTACAATCAGTAAAAAGAGAGAATATTAGCATCCAAAATCTCGTAGATTAAACTGACTTGGACAGAAACCAACATAAAAGATAGCTACCACTGTCTCCCTGTGAAGTTGCCGCCGTAAGAATTCAACCACCTTAACAAATTTATCATTTCCATCTATCTGCCATATCAGATAGTTCAGCATATAAACTTCAACATCACACTAATAAATGAAAATGGACAATTAATGAAATCAATATCCAGCCAAGTAAAACCAGATAATACACGACATTATAATTAGTTAGATATCTAATGATGCCACTTTGGAGCATGGTTCTTTATGCAGACTTGAAAAAGGTTCTGTCAATCTGTCCAAACAATTTACTCTGCTCGACAGTTAAAATTAATCAAGGCAGCAAAAAGCAACATTAACAAGGTTTTCCTTCAACAAGCTTATTGTCACAATTATCCCGAAGCTGCAGGCTTCAACCTTTCACCAAACCGAATGAGGCAAAAGTCCATTCAATCAGAATTCGCTAGGTTTATGTGCAATCGGTGTTCATCAACTTTGCAGAACCACATAATTGATCTCACTACCTAAATACGTTTCTAATTTCATATGTGCCATATCATCAATTAAAGAACTTATGCTCGAAATAGCCGCAGCCTTCACATCCTGGTAGCCGCAATAATATAGTCCATTTATCCAATAAAACGGGGGGCAATACCGTTCATTCAATTCAACCAAGTTTTGGTTTAAGCACAATTGCAGAGGCAAAAACAATAGATACATTTGCTTCTCTAGTTTGATGCCAGCACTGATATAACGGCAAGGCTACTCCATCGTAGCCTGGAAGTCAAAGGTTTAAGTCACAGAAAGTCTACTTATAAGAATCCATTTCCCTTCTCCATACCCCTTTTTTATTTTTTATTTTTTTCATGTCGCGGTAAACATGCACCAAAAATCAAATTACGATTCATTCAACAACAATTTTTTTAAAAAAGAAAGGCCTAAACTGTTACCTGAAACAAAAATCAGGAACTATAATATAGTCAATCATTAGGACCCAACCCATATACATACAAGAATGCAAAATTCAACACCCAAAATTTCTAATATGCATAACAATAACCTAAAAATATATGCTAATATTGGCTAAAAAAGAACGCACCTTGAACTTGGTTTGCTTGAGTATTGGAGCATCAGCGGTGGCCTTCAACTGAACAACCACTGAACCAAATAAAAATAAAAAAAAAAACAATTAAACCACCACCCCCAAGACAATAAATAAAAAAAACCATTAAATGTGCAGCCTTATGAATTAAATTAAAAAAAATAAAAATTGGGTTTACCTTTGCGAACAGAACTGGGTGAATCAGAGGCCATTGTTACTTCAAACCGATGAAAGAGCAAAATAAAAAATGATGGAAAAAAATACCCAATTGAGTCGCCCTAGGTGCACAGATGGGCAGCGGCGGTGTTAAGTGGTTGCGCGGTGGCAGTCACGGTGACCGGTGGTGGACACAGAGGTTGCTTAGGCGGAAGAGGGGACCTGCGACGGGGAAGATGATTTTGTGCGAGTGAGATCAAGAAGGTTGACTTTTTTGTGAGAAATTACATCCGACGGTCTATATTGTCTGGCATTGGGCGATTTGCGTGGTTCCCCGCGATACAAAGATGACTACTTAATTTTAATAGAATATTGAAAATAAAACTACTTTTCCAACATACAAACATTATGTGAAGTCATTTTGTTAGGCAAATACATCGGATTAGTGGGTATTAAATTATATATATATATATATATATATAAATATATATATATGAATAAAAGAGAGAGAGAGAGAGAGAGAGAGAGAGAGCAAACGGTTTTATTTTATTTTTTCTCTGGTAAGTTTTGGTTTTAATGGCATGTTTCTTGGGTTCATTAGATAAACATGGCACCAAAGAATGCGTTAGAATACAACTAATCGAAGTAATATAAGTTTATTACTGGGATATTTTGTTATTTTTAGTTAAGAAAAATAAATAAAATGTAAATATTGATCATTATATATATGTAAATGAAAATAAAAAAATTACTCGTTAATATTCTCTTGTAATTTTTTTCATAACAAAAGATTTGCTGTTCAAATTTCGATATTAAAATAGAATGAGCCTCTTTGGCCTCTGCACTTAATTCCAAATCATATCGAACTTTTCATAACATGGGAATGAAGTGTCTATCTCACTTCGACTCTGTCCGCCTTGCATTTTGCACTTGCACTTCCAATTTACCTGCTCCCCCCGCGGAAAGTCACAAACCATGACTAGCGGTGGAGGGAGACAACAAAACGAATGGAGTGAGAGAGAACGAGAACAATAAAAAAAAAAAAAAAA
>JAHLGO010000140.1:4404681-4414709 GCA_020615895.1 Ceriops decandra
TATAACCATTGTTTGAACATTTATTGTCCATTTTCGTTTTTAGTTTGGAAAAGTCGTATCTGTTTTGATTCATTATAAACACTTGAGTTCTAGCCTTCTGATTTATTGTACCTTTAAACCTATAGGATACAAACTAACAAATGCATAACGAATATATCAACGGACTTGGCCTCATCCTAGTATTAACATATGCCAAGTTGCCAAAAACAACAATAGTTTTTCTAACAAACTTTTGTGATTCTGACAACAACAGCATTTGTAATGTCACGTATGTTAGAAGTTGTTAGTCAATCTATCACAAACATTAATTCGATAATTTACTGCAAGTCTCAAAGTTTCCCTATCTCGACTCCATCACGACTTCATTTTTCTCAAACTTCCCCAAGGCCTTATAGGATCGAGAGATTGTACTGATCACAGGCGTCCCGTGGACTTGGCAGTTTATCCCATTGAGTCCGAAGAAAAATGCTAGCTTATAGTTGGTTATGCTCGAGTATCCAATAATTAAATGGCTCAAAGAGATTCTATAATTATGCGTTAAGCCTATCCTATCTGCTATTTACAAAACAGCTAGCTACTAAGCTTGCGATCCACGGTTGGCCAGCTTGGAAGGCTAGACATGAAGGGCCTCTCAATGTTAAATATGTGGAAGTCGTCGCCGTAAAGAAAAAGCACTTCCACCACCTTTCATGCCTAGAAGCATAAGAGTCGATACAAGGTCATTTGTTAAAAAGATGTCAAAAACTAAATGTTTAGGTCACTGGCATTTATGCCTAGTTGTAATAGAAATCTATAATATGCAGATGATCTCTTTGCAGTTGATGTAAACTAAAAAAGATTTAAGTAACAAAACTAAAAAAGATTGAAATAACAAAACCAGAATGATGAAAAATTAAGTTATAAAAACTCAATTTTCTTTGATCAGATACCTTCAGTTTAATTCGTCAAAAAATATATGTAAAAATGAGTATTATAAATTATAAACGGGAATTAAAAATGATTGGAAGCAAAAATTTTAGAGTTAAATAAAGGTTAAACTCTCTAAACAGGTGAATATTATAAAAGTGTAACAAAATAAAATATAGTAAAATTATAAATAACAATTTTTTTCTCTGTGAACAATCTTACGGTAGCGGAAGGAGGCCATACTAAAACGACGCCGTTTGCCTCTTCCACTTGTGTTTGGGTTTAAATTTCTGTTTTGTCGGCTACAATCGTTTGTTGGGGGAGGGGGATTCAAACACGTGGCGCGTTATTAAGTGTTGGATTGGAGGCTCCGTTAGTTCCATCAGTGAGATTTCCTGTCAGGTGTGACGAGCAATTTCTTTCGGAGCCAAAACGGTTGTTGGCCGCTTCTAAAAGCAGAAGAGCACCAAATTTTGTACACTCGAGGAGATGATCAATCGTCTTCAACAACCACCAATTCCCACTCCATTCTGGTTCTGGTTAATTTCGGTTTTCCAGTACCACGTGCATGTGGGACCAGTAGAACCAGGGTGCGATCGCAAGGAGAAGGTGTTGGCTTGGCGTCGAGACAATGGAAGACCAGCTTCCCCATGTAATCAAATGGAGCGAGGTAGCGAAAGCCAACAATCCTCAAAAAGTCTGGTCATTTAGAGTTGGGAGAGATCTTTGGTTTGCAATGCGCAAGGTTATGGACGGAGAAAGAAAGTTTGGGTGCCGACCCTACCCCGCCACCCTGTGGAGAAAGAGAACTTTGTCGATGGAGCTAGTTGTTGGTTCAAGGCGCAATGGAGATGAGGGGAGTGGGCGGCGATAACGAAGCTAATGCAAAGCCATGGTGGAGACCACGGCTAACCAGGGAGCCACAGAACTACTTGGCAGTAGAGATCGTCGGCTGAACTTAGAAAATTTTTAACCCTTTTCAATGATTTTATTTTGCTTCAGCATACAACCTTATATGGTGACTATACAAATTCTAAGATACGGTGCAACTAATTTGCACCTAAAGTTTTTACACATTTCGGATAAAAAAAGTATGTAAGAATGGTCATGGTCCCAGTAATGCCTAATGCTCTCAATATATAATTGCCACCAAAGTCTTTTGGCCTGCATCAACAGGTCTAATAAAACAATGGTGGTGGCAACTTAAAACGTGTCACACTACGAGTCCCGTCTTTTGCCTCAGATTGACACACTATTTGGTACGCCTCTACATGTTACCCCAGGTTCTGAAGTGGGTGCTAGTAATTCATACGGTATCACCCCTGCACCGCACCGGTTCCTTAGGCAGGGATTACTATTCCTTCTATCAATATCTTTCTCTATCTGCCTCATCTCCGCTGAGAACCCGTAAAATGCCTCCACTATTTCGGCATCCCCGCTCCAAATTGATGGTTGCTGCCTTTCTCCTATGTACTCTTCATCTGGGGAGTGCGTCGACAATGTGTCTACCACGGCCATAAATTTGGTTGATTGTAACAGACTTGGCAATGCTGAGAGGAAATATTTTTGTGGATCGGCTAAGAAACTTTCATATTCTTGTGCATCATTCTCTTCAGGGAGCAACTTTCTCATTAGGGGTGGCCTATTGGGCACATAACCACCATAAGGATACTGCCCAAAATTGAGGGCAGCATGTTGGGCGGACGCAAGCCAGATGATGGTGGTGAGGATGGAAACAAGATCATCACTGTCGGCCAATGTGGGCCACCAATCTGCATGGCTGAGATCGGCATGGCCCACATTAACGGATTCCGCGTACCAAGCTTGTAACTCTTTGTCATTAGAAACTAGGCTCGAATTTGGGTAATAATGGTCCACATAGGTACGTACCCAGTTTTCTATTGCAGACCAGATTAGAAGCCCATCTTGGGCATATGGGTAGTCCTCGATTAGAAGCTTCAAGCCATGTGGCTTTTCAGGGTCAGGTACAGCCATACCCCTGCATCGCAATGAGAAGCACCGTCAGCAAAAATATTGACCATATAGCAAACTTTCATGACATTGGTTAATATTTAATACAAGTTCTTGAAGGCTTAAATTGGGGGGCACTAGCCAAAGATTTACCTTCTTATGAGATCAGCAGGAAGGCCTTCCATGTCGAATCGCCAGGTCTTATATGCAGCAGCACTAATCTCCATGGCATAGCAGCCTGGAGAGAAGCAATTCTCAATAATCCCATCGGCATTGATCAAGCCTTGGCGAGCCAAGGCGTTGATCTCTAGTGTATATCTCATATGGGGATCTAAGAGCTTGAATATAGGGTGCATTGCGCTCAATTGCCTGTGCGCTGCTAGTATAAATGGCTCCAAGCAGGCATGTGTGCGTAACCTACATAAATCAGCCGAAATTTCAATCATTGGCTCAACAAGAATGCATGCCAATGTGTTCCACGACCATTAAATGAAATACAAAATTGAAAACAAAAGGGTCTTGATTGTTGTTCTCACCAGTGATTGACAAGCTGGTGAACCCCAGCATCATTGGAGCAGACATGAGCCTTCGCAAGTTGCCAAATCCAATTTGTAGTGGCATCAACCGGAGGTGTAATGACTCGCTTTGATTGTGAACTCGACACAGTTGGTGGCAGGCTAAGCTCAATGGCAATAGGTTTAAGTGTTCCCAGTCGAGTCAAGAAGAATATAGTGCGAGTTGCATATGCCTTTCTGCTGTCAAGTGCATTAATGCGGTCCAAAAATGGGAGATAGACATCATGGTAGTCTATAATATACAGTCTGTTCTCCTCCAAGGCCTGCAATCGTTGCAAAATAAAAAGATTAGAATACACATGAATGCATTTAATTATAATATGATATAATTGACTTACGATAGATGGTATTTGTATGATTTATTGGTAAAACTTGTTAGTGAGAATAATTACCTGTCGAAGGGACATGCCATCAAGATGGCCCACAATGTGTTCTTCTTTGAGAGCAGACTCCACTGGACCATAGATTTTGGGATCAAGACTGCTCTTGGGTGGGAAAACCTCAAGCTTCTCAATGGTGACAGGGTTAACACCTGAGAGGGCTTGACGAGCAAATTCGTCATCTCGCAACCAGGCAAACTTGTCCTCTGCATCAGTGGTGGGGATCACAGTTAGATCAGAAAAGAAAAATGTTGGGTTTAATTAAATCAATTCATCACAGTTTCGGCTTCCACATGTGACGTGCTGTTTTCAATTAGAGAAAGAGGGAGTGGAATTTGACATATGAACAAAAGGCATTGGAGAGAGAGAGAGAGAGAGAGAGAAATTTGACATCAAGAGAAGGCATTGGATTGGAAGCTTACAAATCAAACTTCCAATACAATTCATGCCTGGCTCCCAATAGGCAACCAGTAAGGAAAGGAGACACAACAAGTGTGTGTTGTTTTTCTATCTACTAATCAAATGCCATACGTGACTATCATTCTTCTCAATACAGCTACAATAATGCCCATAATAGCTCTTTTTGGTTATTATTATTATTATTATTATTTTCTGTTCAAAGTCTAAGACTGACTTGGTTTCCACTAGTTATACTTGGTTATTGGCCCAGCAATAACATGCATGTACAGCTATTGAACACACATGGCCAAACTTCAATGCCTGTCTTGTTTAGCATGTTTTGGCTCTAAAGTTACCCGCACTGACGCAGCACTTACTCAACTTAAGCTAATGGGACTAGCCAGGATATTGAGATTAAGTTAATCAATATTTATTCAACCATGTAGACAGAAAGTACTCACTGGAAACAATCTTGGGTGTGTCATATCTGAGGAGTCCCTCACTGGATTCTTGAATCTCGGTGACAACCTTTGGCAACGGTAGCTTCTTCAAGATATCATCCTGCAGGCCCACTCTGAGCAGAAGCCCTTCTCGGTACAGGACATCAATGTCCGCAAAAGTGTTGAAATCACGATTGTCAGCAGAAATGTTAGCTTTCAATGATGGTATTAGATTGTGAAGCACTGCCTTCAGCCTTCCAAATGAGAATGTGTTCTGCTTACACTCCTCAAATTGTTCATCTCTTGGCACGTACATGGGCAATGGCTTCTCCACTCGGCTCTCTGCTTGCATATCTGTTGCATATATCATCAAGTTTAGACAAAAAATCAGAACAATTATGTTTATTGATGTGAAATTGTGCCAATGTATAGACAGACCACCTACCAGTATCACTCGGGATGCGGCCAGTGCGACACCGCCTTGGATATGGGATTTTTTCACCTCCAAGATTTGGCCTAGCAAAGTCAATTCCTTTGTCTGGATTTCCCAGATCATTGTATATATCGAAGTCATAAATTCTGTCCGATAATTTTCTAACTCCTTCACCATCACCCCTTAGATTTTTCAGCTCCTCTGCCCTCAGTGCTCTAAGCCCAGCTGGTGTCTCACTTGGTAAATATGGCTGCTCAAAAACAAAAGAAAATAGAATGAATACATAAAATTTGCTCGTATATTCAATCATGTATATTATATACATGGCATGTGTTTAAGTTAAACTGTTCATCACAACAAGAAACAAACAGATTGAACAGCCATATATTCTGGTTGCTTCAAGCTCATGGGTCCATTGGTTCATTCTGGAAAGATGGCCCATCAAATTATAGTGGAATCTGTCAATAGAGTCATATTATTGTCACAAAGTCAAAAGTAATCATTTTCTTCTACTATCTTTGTTTATTTAACGTCACCACTACATCTTTATATAAATTTGCACTTGTCTAAGTTCAGCTTTTATCTTGGGAAAATTTTAAGATTTTCAGTCATAAATCTATGTTACCAGGCATAGATCAATCCATGGGAATATGAACTGGAAGTTAGAATAAGGCCAAGAGAAATGCGTAGGTTTTGAATTGTTCAAGTTTCTGCATCATCTGCAGAAATTCAAAGTCCCATGTATATCTGGTTGGACCTCCATAACTTGGTCCAATGATGACATGGAGAATTTATCTGATTGGCCTTTTCATAAAATCATAGTAGTTCACAAAAGCCAGGGGACACATAGCATTAACAAAATCAACACAGCAAAAAATTAGAAAACAAAGTTAAAGATGGTAATTGCCTTATTAGAGAAAAATATTCTTTCTCCAGGATGATCTTTCTTGGATTGAACCCAGGAATTGCAAGGGAAATGGACCGGACCACAAGCAAAACCTTCAATGGTGATGCTCTCCAAGAAGAACTCCTTTTGGTGCTTGTTGCTCACAGTGATTGCACCAGGCACCCTAAAATTTGAGTCCACTGTAAATTCGGCAGTGTAATGGACCCTCTCAGCTTTGACATTTGATTTCTTTGACCAATCTTTTAACGCAGCTTCATTGCTTCTCTTTGGTGCATTGGTTTCTACAAGAACCAAAGTGTTAATTAAAAAAATGATCATGAATAAGCCTAAATTGTGTTTTTTTTTATCAAAAAGAAAATCTATCCGAATTTGAAAACCCAGATGAGAGCTAGATCAAAACTGGCAGTAACAAGCTCAAATAGAATGACCCAGAAAGAGAAAAAGGCTTACTTGGATCAACTTCAGTGCTAACAAGCTTCAGAACAACATTTCTCCCAATCTTGTCAGTGATCGCATCCAAGTGCTTCACAATAGTTTCCTTGAAATCCTCCTTGTTCTTGTTCCTTACAGTAGCCACAGCTCTGACCTTAAACTTAACTGGCTTTTCGGGCACAATAGCACTCTTAGTCTTGATCAAATCCTCACTAATAGCAGCCACAGGAGCCTTCACGGCTCTCTTCACAATCGGCTTCCTTTGTTGCAAAGGTACTAAAACAGGACTCGCCAAGAACCCATTTTTCTGCAAATTTTGCTGAAAGCTGCGGTCGGTCAACGCTTTAGATGTTGATGCAAACAATGATCTGTCAATCAAAGAACTGCCCATGATTTCTTTAGCCAGTGCCATCTCTTCTCCCTATCTCTATGCCAAATAATAAAAAAAAATAACTTCCTTTTTTGTTTTTTGAACCAAAAAAAAAAAAAAAGAGGCTTTTGCAAGAGATGAGAGAAATGGGAGTTTAAGTGCTAGAGCTGGCTTTATTTGGTGACTTGGGTTCGCTGTTGGCACTTGTGTTCGTGTGTGTGTGCGTTGTGTGTGTGTATATATATATACACAGAGAGAGAGAGAGAGAGAGAGAGAGAAGAAGGGGGAAAGTGAATCACCCTCCACACGTTTTACAAGCTTTTCAGTCGGTTTTATGAACTACTACTTCTAATGGATGCTCTTCTCTTTTCAGGGGGGGGTGGTCATTTATATAAATCTTTGAATGAAGCAGTTTGGTCTGTGTTCAAAAAGGCCATATGTTTTTTTCTTTTGTTTTTTTTTTTGAGTGCGTGAGAGAGAAAAGCATCCATTAGAGAAAATGCATACACATCCCCCCCACCGGCCGCGCCCAAGACCGCGCCCGTTAGGACGGCGGCCCGCAAGTGGGGCCCCTTTGCAGGGGGGAGGTGGGAAGACGGGAAGCTTACGAAATGACTATTTTGCTCTTGTCTACACTATTAGATGGGCGCTATTGTAAGATGGTTACCCAATTCCATAATTTTCACGGAGTTTTTGGTACAACATATTGGAACCGAAATCAAAAACAAACTTAAATAAAAACACAATGTTAAATTCTACATTATGCTTGGTTTGATTTATGTTGCAACAAAAAAAAAAAAAATTTCTATTACTACCATCAACCTAAATAATAAAATCGTTGAACAATTAATAACTGAAATTTGAACTTTATTATTTTTTTTTAGCTAAATTGGGTTGGTAAATTTGATATGATTTGCAAAAATTGCCTCACAATATTACCGAAGTATAATGCCAACGAGAAAAATGCATTAGGATAGTAGGTTTAGAATTTTTTTTTTATTTTTTTTTTCCTGTTTCCTTTTCCAGAACCTTGAAGGAGAAATGGCATTTGTATGCCTTTGATTGTTTGTTTACGCATGTGTAAAATCTCCCCATTGCAAAATAAATGAAGCTCGCCTCGCGCAAGGGTAGATGTTCTTGCAAGAAGATTCTTCTAGGAACATATGTAGGTGAAGTGAGGAGACCTGCACCTTTTCTGCAGATGCGGGGGAGGCTGTCGGTTGGAGATAAATAATTCGTTAATGAAAAGCTTGCCGGTGGACTTGGACCACAGGGAGTAAATCTATTTCTATGCAACTCAAATGTGGACTGTGAACCCTTCCACTAAATGAAGAAACTTATCAAACAATATTTTATCATTTTGTCAACGATATAAGAAGGTAGGTTTGTGTGTGTATCTATTTTCATGCATTATGGTTTCACGGCTATGGGCAAAGCAAGCTTGAAAGAAAACTAAGCAAAAGGGGACTTGAATTATTTCCATTGTTGCAGAATGAAGAGCATTTATTTCAGAGGCTATGGAAGATCCACCGCGACATTGCAGACCTAACGAGAAGGAAGATTTGGTTTTGGTAATAGAAGGCACATGAGTCACCTTACAAGTTGGTCGGCATTGACTCGTTCCAATCATGCACATGAGTCTCTTATTGCCGATGACCCTGTGTAATTGGGGTTCCCATTTACAATGTCAATGACTTGGAACATCAGGATTTACAATATAAATATAACACAGTGTGTTGTTATTCACAATATTATATCGCATGGTTCAAAACAGACCGAGTTGTTGTAATGTTTAGCCGTAAATTTCATTTTTAAGTCGGCATCAATTAAAATTTAGAATTATTATACAAAACATCATCAAAGTCTGGTGGCTTGGCTTGGCTTTGGCTCGTGCCGCAAGCCAAAAGCAAAGTTAATTTAGGGGAGGGGGGGGGGGGGACCCACATGCCACTAGAGGGGAAGTGGGGGGGTGGGCCGTGGAAAGGCTTTCAAATAAAAGGCAGCAAATTTATGGCGTGCTTGAATTGTTTCTATACGCATATGTCACCGTATGCGTAGATATATGAATCATGTTTATCTCACTTTTGCCGCCAGTTTGGCAGCCCGCAGACCCTGACGATCTCTTTGATACACATAAGAGGAATACTAAGCTAAGCTAAGCTTCCTCTCTGCTTCCCTGCAATGGACAATTTGCTGATGCTGTTGTGTGACTTTTTGACATTTTATTTAGACCTAAATTTTGGTCAAATTGTGGGGCTGGAAAGTCGATGCTTGTGTATCAAGGATGTGTTTTTAATCAAAGATTTAGGCCCAAAAAAAAAAAATGAAAATCAAAAGAAAACTCAGCAGATCAAACATGAAATTGCTTGTGCAACTATCTATCTGCCGAATCATTCTCTAGGGACCATAAACTTTTGGGGTTGTTTATATTTCATACGGCATAATTCTGTTCTTGTGGCCATCAAGATTTTGGTCATTTAACCTTTTCTCTCTCTCTCTCTCTCTCTCTTTTCTAGTCTTAGAAAAACAAAATAAGAACCAAGTAATTATGTAAAAAGGGGCTCACGCTAAATCAAATCTTTGAAATCATGTAATTGTTGAATTCTAACCAAGTACGTTGTTGCCAATAAAAGGTTACTTGTTGGATCAATTGTGACCAAACTACTTTAGTTTTCTTCTCTTACCTTCTCAATTGTAAGGCAGCTATCAAAATGAAATAATGACGATTGTAATGGATTTTTGGGGGGGGAGGGGACGGAGAGAGAGAGAGAGAGAGAGAGGGAGAGAGAGAGAGGGGCGGTGGGCAGGTGGTTTGTCGTGTTGGGGTCCCTACCCTCGTTCTCGTATCAGAATTCCTACATTTCCTAGCTTTACTTGAATTAGGTGGGGGCGGCGGCCTCAAGTACCGATATTTCTCTCTAACTTCAACCAGAACCATGAGCTGTTAGCTCTGTACCTTTTAAGAAAAGACATGGAAGCACAGAACTAAATTTAATTAATTATTGCAACCACAAGAGTTGTGGGTCCAAATCCAATTTATGGAAGTTTGCAAGGAATAATTATTTTACTTTTCAATTTTCAAAGATTGGCCCTCTCCCTGTCAACCTATTTGAGGACGCCAGTACACAGGAAATTATACTTTGCATATCTCAAGTGGTTAATGGTTTGAGACCAACTGACATTTCCCATATTTACTTTTAAGCGTCTCCCTCCCC
>JAHLGO010000140.1:4427816-4478927 GCA_020615895.1 Ceriops decandra
AGGAATTTAAATATAAAAAATTGTACTTTTATACTATGGAAGAGTAAAAAATTGAAAAAAATAAATAAATAATGTAATGGGAATATATTAGCTTCAGGTTACAAATAGATACCCTCAGTTACATAAAGTCCGCCCTTCTTAAAAGACATAAAACAGACTTGTAATAGCTTGACAAAAAATTAAAGTCAACGTGGGTCGTAGCAGGTCTTCAAGCAGTCACAACAAAGATTAACCTTCTCGCAATTTGAGATCGAGAGGCTTGAATTTAAGCAACAAGACCCCAGGTGCACACATGAAACCCTTGTACACTCGCAATAACCTTTGCAAGTAATTCCCTCCCAGCGGCTGCGTGAATGCAAGTGGGAGTTGCTGCGTTTTGGACAGCAGGCTGGCATTTCTGGATCGGGCTGACACCCACTAATGCAGGAAATCCACGGGACACTGGATAGAAAATGCACGTAATTTGCATCACTGAATGATTATGGTAACTCACGAACATGAGTCACGAGGAGATGATCTTGTACACTGAGACGCTTTTTATTATTTATTTATTTATTATTATTATTTTGAGAATATCACTAACTCAGACCTCACCCCCCTTAATTTTTTCTGTTGAGAAGATTTTGAACATCGTCATCTTCCATGAAGCATTTTCAGTTTAAAATAAGATATATATCTTTAGATTCCAATGTAAATAAAACATGGAAGAGAGGAGGAATACCAGATCCTCTTCCGCCACAGCTTGGATTTACAGCCCTCTTCTTTCCTGCTTCAAAGAAAATCACCCTTTAATAAAACAAAATCATAGTTTAAAACAAGCAGCCACCAAAAGGTAAATTTTTGTTGAGGAGGAGGTACATTGCCACAAGGGGATCCGGTGTAGTCCCTACGAACTCATCAATCCTGTCAATTAGATGATCCTGGTCAGAGCCAATAACAGAAGGCATGCATTACAGATGGTCGGAATAAGCATAATATATAGATGCTTTGACTAGCTATATGAAATTGATTATAGTAGATACCATATGTGCAATTGATAAACATGCTTACTCTTTGCAGCATTTGGAAGCAGCCTGAAAGCTTTCGATAGATTTTAATTCTTCCTGCTTGTCATGAAATTCTATGTAAGCAAGCAGATACTGAATACTGTATAACATGCAAGTCAATGTCAAGAAGATCACACACACACACACACAGCACATCCCTGATACATTTTTTCATTGCACGTCAAAACGTAGGTTAACTACAGAATGTGAAGATCTCTTTGAGACTTGCCTCTAGCAAACCAATGTCTTTCTCCAGGATCTGTACCTTGAGCAACTGCCTTCTCCTCCCATACAAATCAAAACCTCCAGGAGGTGACTTTGGGCTCATTGGTGGCATCGCCATGGTGGAACCATTTGAGGTTGTTGAAGAACAAGAATTAGACCAACTATCCATCACCGAATCAACAGCAGCAGCAACCGGAAATGCACCAGGAAATGACTCTTATTGTTGGGTAGACTAAAGCAACTAAGGTCACTGTGGGGCATTAAATTTTTCGCATGTGCGTGGAGGCAAGTGGGGACAGTTGAAGTACTAAAAGAAGAGCCTTAAACAGCAATGTACCTTGGGTTCTCTGCGGGGGAAAATGAAGGCTGGTCCTTGTGCACGAGAGAGAGTGCACAGAGTAGTTGAATGTACAGACTACTGCTGAGAGGCAGTTGCAATTGCTGTTGCAGACCACACGTGACTGTCACATATGACATATTGGAAATGGTTCTGTTCAGTTTCTATTTTGTTTTTTTCGGATTCTATAGTGCCAAGTTGATCATCCTCGACCAAAAAAAGTAACGAGTTAATCCTTTGGTTTTTGAGAAAACTGCAGATCAGCCAGGTTAGCTCGGGAAAAATATATTAAAATTCCTTTTGTTATTTATCTCGGTCTCTGGAAATTTAAAAGAACAATACTTTAATTTCACTTCTTTATCGCTTTCAGAAAGGTAAAAGTTACGTGAACCAAGTTTCGGACGTATTATATCATTGTGCATGTTAAATTATTTATTTTTAATTTTTTATGTGCAATTATAATTAATAATAAAAATTATAAATATGCATATAATTGTCATAATAATATAATATAGATTTAAGTTTAATATGTGTCCGATTGAACGTGTGCATGTAATGAAATTGCTTTTGTTTTCTTCTACGAAGGTAAGGTAGAGGAAAGAAGCATCTTTGCAAGTTTGACGAGAGAATGGTCTCTTCAAAGCTCTAAGGACTTGGTCATCTCTAAAATCCAAAAAGTTGCGAGAATTTGCTGAGACTGCTTTTCAATAATTTAGAAAACTAATAAAAAAGATTTGTTGTGTCCTGAGTTCGCAGAGTTCAGGTGAAACAATTAGTTTTCATCTCTGAAAAAATCATTGCACAAGAAAACTATCTTAACAAACTAAACCAAGGAGTTTATTTTAGAGAATTTTCTTTTTGACGTATCCTGGAACTAGTCTTCAAGAAGGCAAGAACGAAAAGAAGGGCAAGGAGGGAAATTTGGCCAGAAAGCTCCAATTGACAAGACTTGCACCAGTGTTTCCTTGGATGTCAGCATGTCAGCGTCCCCCAACTGTTTCCTTGGATGGAAAAATGGAGGGGAAAGGAATAGAGAAAGGCAACAGACGTGAAGACAATTTGTCACGAGGTGGGAGAGTCTTCCTTGTTTTGCCACAACTTTTAACTTGATCAGAATATGCTTCCCAAAGCGCATTTAAACAGTTGTGGATTCCTTTCCGCTGCGCAATTCACAGCAAATATTAAATTATGAGTAAAGGCCAACTCGGGTTGTGTGATGGAATGGGAAATTAACAAAAACTACAACTGTTAAGGTTGGAAGTGTTAACTGCTAGGACAAATTGATAGTTGTGCTTTTGTACTGCTTTCTGGCAGAAATCTCCTACACAAAAATGAGAGCACTAAAATGTGGACACCTAACGCGACTATTTACTCACTACCAAAGATGATATATAGACGTTGTCCTGTCAGAATGTGGACTATAACCGTAGGCCCATTTCAAGGATGGGTTACTCAAATTCTAACACCAAGTTCAGCAAGATGTTGATTTTGATACGCTGAAAACAGTCAGACTGCTCTTTTACACATAAAACCGTTGAAATGCACCGAGAATTGGCAATTCCAGCTTTCGGGGACCGTCTAATGACACGAGAAACATCAATTGGTTAACTCACCGTAGACCCCATGGCCACAACTGCCCTCACGGCCAGGAAAATCAAATAGAGAAATATAAGCCCTGCACCTAACAACTTGCTTGGGCGCATATGATTCTGAGGCAAAATGACGAGAGCCCAGACAAGTCCTAGAATGAGAAATCCCATGGTGTAAAACAAGCTAATGTCTTGAGGAACCATATACACACCAGTGCTCTGTGACCAGGCTCCCAGAAGCATCGATGTCCCCAAGCCTACAAGTGTGTTGAACATAGGACCTGCATAGCATCCTGAAAATGCAATTTGAATGCTTTCCCCACCATTCAGTGCCAGTGCAACATTGGAAACCAGATCACCCATCGAATTTCCCCATGCTAATACCGTTAAACCTAGGAGAGATGGATTAACTCCCAGTACAATCCCAAAAGCCACCAATAGAGCAACGAGCTCATTAGCTATCATGTAGAACCAGATGATACTCATAAGGAATCCCCCCAAAACCCATGCCAGCAAGAACTTTTGAGGTGGACGATCTGACATGGTGTTGTGGTATGCAAGAACACCAAGAATGCAACCAATTACAACACCAACAAGATACACTGCAATTTTCCCTTGCGCACTGATATCATCTTGATCATTCCACAGGAATGCTAGAAGAATAGGAGCCAATGCCACACTGGCTACAGCATATGGCTTTGACCATGTGTCCTCATCAACTAAAGGAATTGTCAACCGTCTAGGAATAGTTAGTGGCATCTCCAACAGCATTAATAATCTAGAACACGAGCATAAAGATTGATTGGTCTCAGAGTTCTCATCAGTCCAGCCCCATGGTGGCCTTTCTTCATCCAGAGTGCCAATTTTTGGTAAATGATTTGAATACATTGCCACGTGTGAAGCCCACATCCATGACGGCAGGGAAGGTGGTAGATGGGGAACCTCACTATCAGTCTCAATGTCAAGAAGAGAACTATGAATACTTACATCTTCTTCACCACTTCCTTGTGAAGATACACCTCCTCGTACTGGAATCAATGGCATAACAACATCCAACTTCAAACTCCGCATGTGTTTTCTCAAAATCTCGTTAGCAGCAACAGAAAAAGCATAAACCACATAAATAGACACAAATGCAAATGCTGCCACAACACTCACCTTACCCACCATCAAAATTAACAACAATAACAATAATGTAAAAAGGAAGAAACAGATATCCCTGATGAAACATCTCCTGTCAATATGAACCTCTCTTTCTGCCACAAACAACGAAACTGTCCCAACAACAACACAAGTGACAAACACTGCACCTCCCAGGACACTATTAAGACCCACTTCACCGGCATCCCTTCCCACAAAAGCAGCAATACTGGCAAACAGGTCGGGTGCTCCATTACCAAGTGGAAGGAGAGTAACACCAGCAACTGCAGGTGGGAACTTCAAAAGATGCGACAACTTCTCCAACGAGCAACAAAAGTAATCAGCTGCAGTATTCCCCAACAGATAAAACAATGCCGCAAGCCAAATACACAATGCCACATAACCCAAAATTCTATAGTTCCCACAATCACAATACAAAAACTTCATGTAATCAAAATAGCCATCTGATGAACAATGCGGGTTTGCCTTCAAGAACTCACATTGATTAGCATAACCCTTATGATCACTCAACCCACTGCATAAAGCTGGAGCCTTTACACACAAATTATTCTGATCATCGGTCACATTAGCTGCAGAGGGCGATTTGGCATCAAATTCAATCATTTGCCTACGAATCATCACAATACGACTAAACCCATCAAAAGGATTTTTGTGGGGTTCTGCCTTGTTGTAAAACAGGAGCAACAGGATCAGAGCATACAACCCATTGAAAACACCTTTCAATTTGGGGTTTCTGGCACGATGCAATCTATCAAACAATTGCATACTTTGCCCTTTGTGCCTATAATTCTCGACGAACAATAAAAGAAACACCACTAAGCTTCAAACTTATCAAAACCCCAGATGTGAAACAAACATGGGGTCTCATTTCTTGCACGAATCCCCAGATTTTCAGATCAAAGATCGATGGGATTGAAAGGAATATTGAGGAACTTACCGGTGAAGTTTCGGCGAAAGCTTGAAGCAGATTTGGGAAGATGAATATTTGGGTGGCTTAAGCTCTTAGACTATCGCAAGCTCCCGTGGACCCAGACCGGTCGTACTTCAACCTTTTTAAAATAAATATATAGCCTAGGCAACCCCCGTTCAATCCCATGGCAACCAAACCTGGTAATTCGAATTAAATTTTATTATTTAAATTTCAGTCATACTCCGAATATTTTTAATTTTTATTCAACAATGCAAATGCCTGCCTTTAAGAATAATTTTTGTTAGTGTTTTTTTGGTTGATGATAAATGCGTTATTTTTTTTTTATTTTATATTCACGAAATGAGATAAAGACCAACTAATTAAAACATTTAAATGGATAAAACAATATTAGCTATTCAACTAAAATAAAATCACAACGAATTTCTCTAGATTCATAAAATTTTTCTGCAAAAAAATATATGTTATTAATTAAATTTATTATTTTTTGTGGTTACTTGTTATTAATTTAATGTTGGATATTAATTAATCCAAAAATAAAATAAAGTTTCCTGTAAAGCTGGTTATTATAAATGGAAGGGAAGCTTTATCCATTCGAATTATGACAAGGGGTCACAGTCACACCATCCCCCTCAAGTTTCAATCCTCAGAAATTGTTTCAAAAATATAAAAAGGGGTCCAAGCATCCATTGCTCAACTTTTGTATTTATCAGCTCTCCGAGGAGTCTCTTTTTCTTCTTCCTTACTTGCACGCTCCTCTCTCTTTACGGACGCTTGCTCATTCGAGTCCCTCTCATCTTTTTCTGTCCAGAAAACCAAACCCAAGTTTCGCAATCTTTACCTTTAACCGGCAGTTCCTTCTACATACGGAATCATTGTTTGGTTCCTGAGAAAATATCGCTGGAAAAGAACAAGGAACGAACTTTTTTTTTTTTGAGGTATTCCCACCTACAGAATAAATGTGTATGTGTTTTTAATCTTATCTTTCTCTGTTTTGTCCTGTACTTAGTTGCTGAGAAAATCTGTTAGGGTCCTACATGCAAGGTCTGAAACTTGAATCTCACGTCCAAAATATGGATTTCAATGTGAAATTTATATGGACTTGAGCTCTCCCATCTCAATAGCTAATTTTTTGGCGTGTGATTCTCCTACGATTCGTATCAATGGAATTTCAGGATCCTGATTTCAAAGTATAAAACCTGAAACTCACATCGAAAGTATGGATTCCAATGTAAGGCTTATATGGACTTGAGCTCTCTCGCCTCAATAGCATATAAAGAATAGATTTTGATGCCTGATTTTATTCTTGTTTTTCTTTCCAATACCCAAATTTTAAAATTTGTAATATTGATCTTAACCAGCATTTTTAAAATTTTTTTTTCACACACACACACAACAAATCTGATGATTGGATACTGGGAAAGCATAGAAAAAGTGAAAGAATTAAAACTTTATTTTTCGTATCCCTTTTTGAAAATTTATAGTTTTTGAAGTTTATGGTCTTCATGCCATTAGTTTCCCTGTTTTGTTTGGTGTGCAAGGAAATGTCACCGAAAAAGAAAGAAAAAAACGAAATTTTAGTTATCTCTAATTTGCTATTGTTTGTTTATTCTAGCTTTAGGCTGGTGAGAAAATCTTGGGGAAAGATTAGATATTTAGGCCATAATTCTGTTGTTTGGCTCCTTGGAAAGTACTGGAAATTTGGGGAAGCAAAAGACTAAGCCTTTTTGTTTTGTATTTGTTTTCTTGGACAAGGTTATGGTTTATAGTTATTCCGTCCAAATGAGAACATTTCTGATTCTTGGGTTACTAAGTTTTCTTGTGCAGTGCTTGTTTCTTGTGTAAGATTTCTCTATGAATACTTTCTTCTTATTCAAATACCAAACTGTTCAAATTTCTATTTCCATTTTCATCATTTGAGGTTATTATTATTTTTATGTAATTTATATGCAGCAGGAGAGATGGGATTTGAGAGAAAAGAGTACGAGTTCTTGGACGAGATTGGGTTGAGCTCTCACAATGTGGGGTGTTATATTGATGGCAAGTGGAAAGCATGTGGGCCTGTGATCACCACCTCAAATCCTTCCGATAACAAGGTTGCTTCTGGTTGTCTCAATGTTCTCTGTGGATCCTTGTATGAGCATCCAATTTTATTTGCATGCTTGCTGTGTACTTTGCTCCACTCAAGGATTGCTGTGTTTGTATGTAGATTTTATTGAGCCTAACAATGCATAGCTTAAGAATTATATTTTTGTTGCTTTTTGTTATTAGATAATTGTTTTTCAAATGGATTCTTGTAGTTATGTATCTTGGTGTGTTGCCTTACTTGGCTGCCAATATTCTTTTTGAGATGTATATGTGTTCATGGAATTGCATAAGAAAGCTGCAAGAGCTGGTTCTCTTTTCAATTTGCTCAATGCTGTGCACATATATTATCCATTAATATCTGTGCGTGTATTTGTTTGTTGTCATTTCTACTGCATCCAATAATTCAATATGCTTTACTTTTCAAGCAGTGTTTTTGATATTATCAAACCATTGATTGAATTAACTTCCTACTTCATCTGCACGAGCTACTGCATATTACAAGTTTATTTTGCGCTGTGTTGCATAGCAAGTGCCATGAGATCATTTGATGGAACCTTTTGGCAAATCATCAAGTTACTGTTTTAATATCAGGCAATAGCTGAAGTTGTGGAGGGTTCCATCGAAGATTACACAGAAGGCTTGGAAGCTTGCAGTAAAGCAACAAAAATATGGACGCAGGTGAGAGAATTATTTTTGTTTTATAGCATCTACTAAATCATCTACTTGCAATGTTTGCAAATATCTGAAGTGCTCTTCTATGATTTTTTGTCTGATTTATATTCTGCCTGGGATTGATTGCGCAGTCTCGTTGTCATTTTGTGTAATGCTGCAGCTTCCTGCACCAAAGAGAGGTGAAATTGTCAGACAGATTGGGGATGCCTTAAGAGCCAAACTACAGCCGTTGGGCCGCCTTCTTTCACTTGAGATGGGAAAAATACTAGCTGAAGGAATTGGGGAAGTCCAAGTATGTCATATTTAAGTTGTTCATTTGCAACTGTTGGTACATGTTAATCTCACCAATATTTGTTTACTATACAACCACCAGAGTCCAAATTTTGTTATTTTTGATTTTTTTTTGGCTGATTAATGGGATTCTATGCTACTAGTTCAATTTTATAGGTACTAGTTTGCAGCTAAAGCCTCAATTTTTAATTGTGCTATGGAGGTTCTCTTAGGTTAATTCTAGATGCTTTTAACTTTTGCAGGAGTTCATTGACATGTGTGATTTTGCTGTGGGCTTAAGCCGACAACTGAATGGATCAATAATACCTTCAGAACGTAAGCTTAAATATTGGCATTTGCAATTGCTACTTATGTAGAAGTTCCTTTTCTTATTGCTATCTTTCCAAAATATTTTAATTTTTTTTATGATCTATAATTCATGGGTACAAAATTGTGGAAAGACTTGAAATTTGGGATATTTTCAGCTTTGTCTTTGCCCTCAGTTCTTGCAATAACAATTTGTTTCTAATTTTGAAGGAATAATTTCAGTGGTAATTTTTGTTTACTTTGTTAACAGGTCCCAATCACATTATGTTGGAGGTATGCTGCCGTTTGCTCTTTTGGATAAGTGATATTGGTTTGTTAACAATTGTTAACCCTTGACTTATACTGAATAGACGTGGAATCCTCTTGGAATAGTTGGTGTTATTACAGCTTTTAACTTTCCATGTGCTGTCCTTGGTGAGTACTGATCTTATAATTGTTAATAGCAATAGTGTGCTTATTTTAGCAACCCATTCCTATTCCCTTTTTCAGCCTGCCTTACCCCATATATTTTGTCTTCTCAATTTATGCATACTGACTATTGTTCTGCAGGATGGAATGCTTGTATTGCACTAGTCTGTGGCAATTGTGTGGTTTGGTAAGTCCAGGCATCATTCTAGAATATGCACCATCAAATATGATCACCTTAATGTTACAACTTTTATTCAATGTAAGCATTCAGCTCACTAGGAGTAGCATGTTCAGATTCATCATGAATGATAAACATCCTTCTGGGCTTTCCCCAACCCCCCTCCCTTCCTTTTCTCCCTGAAAAAAAAAATGTAAATTACCATGTCATGTCAAAATTTTTATTCTTATGATAATGCTGAACCAGGGGGCTTGTTATCAATATCCTTCCCTACATTCTGGAAAGAGCTATAAATGGATCCACATAGATTGTCAAAATTTGTATTCTTACGGTAATGCTGAACCAGGGGGGGCTTCTTGTTAATATCTTGCCCTACGTTCTGGAAAGAGCTATAAATGGATCCCCAGAGATTGTTGCTCTTGTCTGGCTCCAGATGCATAAAAAATAAGAAAGTTTAATGCTTTTGCATGGAACCAATTCTATTCTGAAAGGTGTTATTTTAATGATGGTCTTGTCCCTTTAAATCAAGCTATTAATTAGAATTTGCAAATTAAACTTTAACAGCTTACCATTGCACAATGTATTTTCTGAATGCTCAAGTCAGGTACTTGTATGTTAGGACTCATCCTTTAAATGTAGAAATATTGAATCCCAGGGCTTGTCTGCATCCTTTATTAGGTACTACAAGTCCTGATTTCCCTCCCATCAAGTAGCCACGTGTTATGGCCTTCATTAAGTTATCAGGAATAAAATGCCCATAGATATTCCGTCATTCTTCCTTTTAAGTTTCATTATGACCACTATATACATTATACTATTTGATGGCAGGAAAGGTGCTCCAACAACTCCTTTAGTCACCATAGCAATTACAAAGATTGTGGCTGAGGTACTGGAGAAAAATGATCTGCCAGGTGCAATTTTTACATCCTTTTGTGGTGGAGCTGAGATTGGTCAAGCAATAGCAAAAGACACACGCATTCTGCTTGTCTCATTCACCGGGAGTTCCAAGGTGCTCTAATCTTGTGCCAAAATAGAAATGACTGTAGTTTGCAATTTTTTTCTTTTTGATTCTTTATGTGTCATTTGATTTCCATATTATACTCTTCCTTTTTGGAAGTTCACGAAAGGTGGATGATCATATACTAAATTTTTTTCCTTCAAATTTTGTTTTAAAAAGGTATCCATTCAACAGTTAATTTCACACCCTTACAGTCTGCATTGATGTTGAATAGATTACTGCATTTATGGTTTCTGAATAGTCATTTGTCCCCTTGTTTAGTGTAGAGTTTAGGATGTTTGAACTCTCTTAGATATATCGTTTGGGTTCATTTTTCATTGAACCAAACTTATTGTTTCTCAGACTATGGAACACTTCCTCATTGAATAAAATTTATATGATATGAGTTCTCACTTCAACAGGAGGTGGAAATCTCTACTTTTTTTTCAATAAATTGGGAATCTTTATTCTATTGAAACAAATAATACTTTCTACAGGTGGGACAAATTGTGCAACAAACAGTAAATCAGAGGTTTGGTAAATGCTTACTTGAACTAAGTGGCAACAATGCCATAATAGTCATGGATGATGCAGACATCCAACTAGCTGTTCGTTCCGTTCTTTTTGCTGCTGTGGGAACAGCTGGTCAGCGCTGCACAACATGTCGCAGGCTGGTAGTGGAAATCATTGTTTTTTTTTTTCTTTGAAATTCTAGTATGCACTTAGCTCTCAGGATTCTCACTTACTGAGCTTTCTGTTTACTCGTGTTTTAGCTTCTTCATGAGGCTATATATCAGAAAGTACTTGATCAACTCCTTGATGCATACAAACAAGTTACAATAGGGGATCCTTTGGAGAAAGGTACCTTGCTTGGACCTTTGCATACTTCTGAATCAAGGAAGAACTTTGAGAAGGGCATAGAGATTATCAAGTCCCAGGCATGTTCTGTTTTCCACTATCATAAGCATTAGCTTTTCCCCTATGATATTATGAAAAAAAAAAGAAAAGAAAAATCAAATTCAATGGTTAGCTTTTCATCAAGTTGTGTGGTTATAGGAAAAATTGGCATCTGGCTAAAAATCTGGAAAATCTAGGAAGTAATATACACTTGTGGAATGCTAATTACTGTCATTTTGCAGGGAGGAAAGATCCTAACAGGTGGCTCAGTAATAGAATCCGAGGGGAATTTTGTGCAGCCAACTATAGTTGAGATTTCTCCCAAGGCACATGTTGTTAGGGAAGAGTTGTTTGCTCCTGTTCTTTATGCTATAAAGTTTCAGGTAGCCTCTTCATCAGGACTTTGTTTTCTTTGCCATTCTGAATTAAATATGGCTTTTTGTATTTTGTGTACTGAAAATGAGAAATTCTTCTGCATTTTGTCATGGTATTGCTCATAAAATAGCTTGAAAATAGCCAAGATTCTGAAATATGAACCCTTGGTGTAGACTTTGGAAGAAGCAATTGAAATAAACAACTCTGTACCACAAGGATTAAGTAGTTCTATCTTCACTCGCAATCCTCAAATTATCTTCAAGTGGATCGGGTAAGTTCTTACCCTACATCTTTCATTTTTTCTTGTCCATAATAGAGGTTTTTTCTTTTGTTTTTGGATAACAAAAGAGTACTTTTATCAGTTAGCTCAAGAACTCACTTGGCTAACCATAATGCAGGCCACAAGGAAGTGACTGTGGTATTGTGAATGTAAACATTCCCACGAATGGTGCTGAAATTGGTGGTGCTTTTGGTGGAGAAAAGGCTACAGGAGGTGGCCGTGAAGCTGGAAGCGACTCTTGGAAGCAGTACATGCGACGCTCCACTTGGTAAGTACAATTAGGCACTCAATTAGATTTAATAACATTGCAGTTGGTTTTGCTTCAGCTTCTCTCTCTATGTCTCACTGTGTGAAGGGAAGTAATGTAGATGTTAACTATGTTCATATCTTGAAAATTGAAATTTTGGCCTGGGAACTTCAACTAGTACAATTTGTGCTGAACTTTCTTTGTTTGATCTTTGGCAGCACAATCAATTATGGGAATGAGTTACCGCTGGCACAAGGAATCAATTTCGGCTAATAGATGTTAATGAAACTGAAGTATGTCAACTTTCCCAGCCCAACTTAAGCTTTGTCTTAGTTACATTTTCCCAATTACCTGTGACTTTGGAACTCAATCCATGTAGGGTCCAGAGCTGTTCTGCCGAAGTAGCATCAGCTGCCATTCTTATCGGGAGTGGTCAGGGCACAGCAAAATAATTTGCAAGAGTCAAAATAAGTGCTATAACGCCTCTATCCCTATGTATGGAGATACTTCGTGATCATTATGGCTATCTGGTCAACATGTAGTCTTAAGGAAAATGAATTTGACTGCCTGGAATGGAAGACGTTTAGGGTCTTGTGGCTTTAATACACATTTCTGTGATGATGCGTTTTATTTGCCTAAGCTATGGTTTAAAGATGTCCACTATTCAGTTTGGACCTATAAATGTGGGGCCTTCTATGGCCCTAGCTTGACGTTCCAAACCATCACTATTCAACAACAAAGAGCTAGGCTCTTTTAAGATTGCTGGAAAACAAGAAGCAATTATGCGAAAATTAGAACATAAACCCCATCAATAATGATGGAAAGGCCACATGAACCAACCCAAGTCAAAACTTCTCTTTTCTGTCCATAGGAAGCCTATCACACTGATCACAGAGTTAGATTTGGACGTGCACGTCCAAATCTGCATGACATTTAGTCGATTTTGTACGGGTCGTGACACAACGCTCCTTTGTCATAAGCAATTAGCTTATTCCTAAAGATACCCTTTTGGCGGAAATAATTTGGTGCAAAGGTGTGCATTACATGAAAATGTCTCTGACCATTAGACCAATGCATCATAGTTTGATATGGAAGCTACGCATAGAAACCAATTGATCCCAGACACAGTCTAATTTTAATTACAAATATGAAGCCCAATTAGCATTTTCAATGACACGGAAGAATCACATCTAATGAGCTTGGTAGCAACAGTCAAATAATAGAGTAGTCAACCATAATTAAACAGAACCGAATGGAAGCTAGGCATGTTATAAAGAGAACAACGTGGATGATGCCCATATGTGGCGAGATTCAAGTTAGACTATTTGAGGAACTAAAGAGAACCGACCAAGATGATTGATGGACAGGTACATTGAGTCTATCGTACTATCTCATATTGTAAGAAACAAGAATTATATTTCTATGGACTTTGGAGAACAAGGAAGAACAGTAACTTAGAGAAGAAAGATTATATTAATTTATTTATATGCTTTATAAACATAGTTTCCATAAGACAATTCGTTGAAGCCTGACTCTCAATAATTGAGCAAATGATTGCAACTAAGGCGTGATGGCAACTACCCTCCAATTTCAAGTTTCGTTTCTTTCTGTCAAAGTCCTCATTTTGGTTCCTTGCACATTTAAAAAGCTCCGCAAGCCAGTGGTGTAACTCTTTCTTATCAACTAGAGCCACTTCTTGACCCGTAGTGCCAAAGATTATGCTCATGACATTGATACAATTTGGTAAATCATTTTCTCCAAGTCTACACCATGATGACCTTAGCTTCCTTGGAGAAATGTTGCAAATAGGAATGACTACCTTAATTTTTGCTTGGTAAGTTCCATTTGGCACTTCTAAGCCACTTAATTTTGGATGCTTGATTTTAATTTCTTATTCTTTTGAACAATGAAACTAAGTAAACGAAGACAATTGGAAAAGAAAATGAAATCGTGATCCCTCTGAAACTGTAAATTATATGATAGATAGAGAGTGAAATGGCCATTGGGTGAACTACTAATTTAAGGAAGTTTAATAAAGCAAGCCACACAATTGGTAGAAGGGTTTAAATGCTTCTGGGGGTTGATTTAAATTAGATGCTGCTATTGTCAAGGAAATAAACCACCATTTTCAGAATACAAGCCAAGTAATTTCTTCATACTGTATTCACCATCATCCTAACTGACCAAGTGGCAAGTATGCTGCATTCCCAACTACTAGATTATTTTGGATAAGATCAGTGGAATAATTCCTTTTTAAAATGTTAGGCCAGTGGCTCTAATTTCGTTGGATCTCAAGCAGTAAAATGAAGCAGATTTGAGGTTTAAGGAAGATACCTACTAGTTTAGTTTAAAGCTTCATGAATTTGTCAACTTTGAGCATTCCAATTTTATGCAATCCACCCTAGTCAAGTAGGATCTATGGAACATATTTTTGATGATCCAAAGTAAACCCCCTTTAAATTGTAATCATCATCCACATTACTGTTATTGTCTCCAAGTATCAAGACACAGGTATAACAGCTTTGTAGCAAAAGTTAAATTAACTAATGGTTAAACTGACACCATTTACTGCCATCGCTGTCAGTGTTTGTATTGGGACATAGTAAGTAGTTCCAACTCTGATTGGGACAGGTTGTGCATAGTTAATTCTACAAGATGCCAAGGCCAACAAACAACATGCACAAATCATTCATCTCACCCAGACACCAACCATGTACAGATGCCCATATCCACTATCTTTCTGCCTGTCAAAATTCACATAGCAGCGTGCCACTGCCGTTGACTCTACACTCTTTGCTGCCTTTATTTGTCAATTTGTGAGCTTTCTCTGTAAAGATACAATAAAAGCCTTGTCATTGATCAGTGATTGAACATTTTCAGAGTTCTATGCTTCTTGGTGCGGACATGTACAGTTCATTCATCCCTTTCTAGTCATCCATGACTCCATACCTACTTAAACTAGAGGAGAATCATGTGAAGTGGGAATGGCATGACCTGTTGGGCACAGCATGCACTGCAGGTTCACCAAAATATATCAATATATGGATGTACAATTTTTTACAAGGAAAATGCACTGTTTAAATGGGCCATGATTAGCAGGACCAAGAAGACTCGGATAAGCTCAAAATTCAAGGAGTATCATTGACTGCACTTATTGGAATGAAATCCTTGGACGTATATGTACTTGAAATACACAAAGTGCTGCAAGGGATGAAACTTATTTGGACCCTTTTTCTTACCAAGAAGGACGAAAAGAACTTTCATAGTTTCCTTGACGATAGATAGTACGTGATCAAATCACAAAATATTGTTTCTTTTTCGTTGAACTTAAATCCAATTTTCTGTCTACTTTTTTGCCTTGGGGTTGACATGCTAAACCATGAAAGTACATTAAAAAAGTTATCTTTGCCACAGCCTTAGCACTGTTCTATCGTCAGGAGATCAAAGGCCTGGAAAGTCGTAAAAGATCTCAGGGGACTCATATTTAAGTCAAGGATGAATTGTCAAACATAAGTACACAACCCAAGTAGATTTGTCATATGTGACACTGGAATGGTTCATCGGTGACATGAATCTTCTCTTTTTAGCAATCAAATATAGAAATTTCCGTAATGGCATCTTAAGCATCAAGGGCATCACTTAAGGAGAATCAAAATCAGGCACCACCATTAAACGGTGATATCATGCTTACCAAACCCTTTTTTGTATCCATTTACAAACTCAATTTTCTTCAACCATTGAATAATTCCCCAGCAACTTGCAATCAAGTTATATCCAAATTAAGAGTCTAATATTTCTTTAATCACAACATCACATGCCAATGATTGAGCAAGATAAAATTAGGTAAACAGTAAAAGACTTTAGAGTAAGAGAAAAGAACAGAGAAATTTCATTCCTGACAAGAAGTTATTCTGTATTTAATAACTGATAAAATGTAACATTTAAGCACCGAAATCCAGACTTGGACAATTTATTTCCTTATTTGCATCCAATAAAATGTGACTCTTTTCTTCCCCACTGTTCACTGGCAATTTTATTGGCCCCCAATATTCCAGAACCCCCAAAGCATGCGTACATAATCTCAACCAGACAAAGTCGGGAAACAGCTTCCAGACCTTGTAAACTTAGTAGCCCCTGTAATTTCTCCATTAGTTTTAGTAGGACTGTTTGGGGTTGATCTTAGTCCCCTTGGCGAATCCAAGCTTCTTCTAAGAATTTGTCTCATGGCAGATATTAAATGGACTGTTGGATCAGGTGGTGGTCCCGAGGACAAAAATTTCTTACAAAAATTCATGTGGGTAGCCAGTGCCTCCTCTGTGTTAATAAGCCTCTCAGTCTTTACAATTTCATCTTTCACTGCTTCTGCACATAGTCCACAAATCCACTTTCCATGGTATCTTTTGCGTATTCTTTCAATATATGCCGGAGTGCACTCTTCGGTTAGGCCACAGCAGTCGCATTTGGCGAACTCCACCTCAGTCTGGGCATTGAGTGTTGCTGTTGCTGGTTGAGTTTCTGGAGCTGATGAAGCTGATGGGGTTGATGGGGCTGACACCACCACAGGGTCACTGATTACAGTAGCAGACATTTTGCCAATAACCCTACAAAAAAGCACACCAAAACCATTATTAAGGCATAATAAGGTAGACTGGCTTAGCCTCCTTAGGCAAATTTTCTTACTTAAATTCTGTTTCCAATTTCTCTTTGATTTTGCCCACACCAGATTCTTAAACAATGCTAAGAGAAAAGACCTTCGAGATGTAAAATCTACTTGACCACTGCACATGATTTTGCAACTCAATTAGCGAGATACACGATTCTCTTCTCTTTTTGTTTCTAAACAAGATATTTTTGTCATGTTTCTAAGAAGCGCACAAGTAACCAAACCAACAGCACATGATTGGAGACCAGCTCGACACTGAAACAACTTCTCAAAACAGCTGACACAAGATATTCAGAAAGATCCAAAAAAAAAGAAAAGAAACAGAAATCTCTGTCATGCTTGTTTACTGCTTGATTCTCCAACCCAGAGAAACAGAACAGCAAGAGCCAACATAACAACATATCAACTTTCTCGATCTACAAAATCAATTGAAAACAATGGCCTTAAAATCTAATTTTAATAACAAAAACCATTGAGCAAAACCAATGAAAAGGCAACATAAATGATAAACCCCCAAAAAAAAAAAATCTTGATGAGAATCGCTAGGAGTAAGTAGATCAAAAAGACTTGACAATAATCTTTCATTGTATACAAACTTATTGAAACCTGCCTCTACTTCTGCTACTTTGGCCGTAAGGGGTTCTTTTGTTATCTCTCTTTCTCCCACTCTCCTTCAACCTTCTCTTGCTCAGTAAAGAAAATCTCACAACCCAAAACCATTGCAGAACCCAAAAATGAAAAAGAAAAAAAAAAACCAACAAGATGCAAACTTTCTCTCTCTCCCTCTCTCTCCCTCTCCCTATTCTCTGAAGAAATTGCCAATGCAAAAAAGCACCCCTTTTTTTCTTGGCAACTTCCAAAGACCCCCAAAAACTTTATATGAATGGACAAACCCAAAGGAATTGCCTTTTTGGTTCTCTCCTCCACAAAATTCCCCCGCTCAAAAGAGCATGTCAATAACCGGGAGAGAGAGAGAGAGAGAGAGAGAGAGCCGGGGTCGGGAGAGAGAGAACCAATGATTGAGGGGCTTTAAAGGAGCAAATTCCACGTCAGAATTTGATTGTCTGAATGAATTACGGCCGTTGATTGCTGAATTGCCAGCTTAGCAGTTCATCATTTTGTGAGAGACAAATCGTTGGCTAGATACGTGCTGGTTTGGAAACTTTTGTCTTTTTTATTATTATTATTATAATTAATTCCTCCTGGCTCTATGGACCAATTGTTGCGTGCCACGTTTAACTAAAAACGTGTAAGCTGCTGCAGCTGCTTTTGGAGATTGTCCTTTGCACAACTAACTAACTTGTGCAATTTTCTTTATAAAATGACTTAGAAAATGGGGTTTTAATTTTTCTGGACAAACAGAAAAATTTTGTTGGCACCAGCCAAAGATCAGATATCAAAACTTATTTTACAAAAGAAATTGAATGCTACTCTATATATATATATCGATACAATCGACCCAATTAAATTGAACTTGGAATGTTTTTGTTGTTTTATTAACTAAATCGTAATTACTTGTTACCATCAAAGCACCAGAGTTTTTTTTGGTGTGTTCTTGTTCTCAAAATCAAATGTTAATCTAAAAAGTCCATTAATTGTGTTATTTGTATCATAATTTTTTTTTTAGACTCGGAGCTTTTTGTTTTGTTTATTTTTTTTTTTAATTTTTTTTTTCTGGTCACATAGATCCATTGACACCCTTCCTCTTGCTAGGGGGTGGACTATATGCCCCTAATTATACCACTCCGACTGTGTTTGGAAGCCAACTCATTTTAGAATCTGGGAGTCCCAACTCTAAAGGCCTAACACATGCAATAAATATTAGTGAATTCCTGCCTACTTTCTTTCCTTGTTTGGGTTTATTTTCTCTTTTTATCTTGTTGTGTGTTGGTTGTTGTGAAAATAGCATAACCAACACCCCCCCCCCCCCAAATAAAAAAGACAGGAAAAAAAAAGTCATTTAAAAGAAATTTTGTTAAAAATTATATACTCACAAAAAAATATAACGAATCTTAATATATTAATTAAGTATTCTTCTCTAACCCCATGAAATTTTGGAAATTTTCTTTATAAGAATGACAAAACTTGGGGGGAATTTTGGCTTCATTCCGTCATTAGAATCTTTCTATAATGGCTTTACATTAACAGTGAGCTTTGTCCTAAAAATCAAATGGGATAAAAGATGAGTTAGTCTAATCTATGCCGAGGAGTGGTGCAAGCCTAATGTCATTCCGTCTTTAGTCTAAATTTTTTGGATGTGACTGGTAAGCCTAAGAATTAGTGCAAGCCATAAAAGCCAACAACTAGGCAAACCGATGGGGCAGAAGACTATGGGCGAGTAGTAGTAGGCCTCACTCTCCTCCACTCACAATAATTTGATGTTTTTGTGTTGTTCATGACGAGGCTCGTTGTTGAGAGAACCGGCCGGAATCGGAGCAACCCGACTTGAATCAGGTTGTATGGTGTATAAATGTCATTTGTTTCGGATACAATATATGCAATTCATTTTTGTTACAATAATTATTGTTGTTGTTACATAAATAAGACAATATATATATGTATGTATGTATGTATATAAATACAGCTGATTGCCGCAAGCAAGCTATGCTCTCTGCCGTTTTGGGTGGGAAGCTCGTGGTAATGTCAGGATCGCATTGACATTCTTGCTGCGTTTGTTTGGTCGTATTATGGAAGTTGAGTCGGCAGATCCTGCTAGCTTGCCAATCCCTCCTAACCCTACATATACAATATATGTGTATATGTTGATCTTACGTTGTCTTGATTATAGTAGTTGTTGAGTCACTTTTAAGCAACAAATCCAAGAGTCTCATATCCTAGCCCAATTCCCAATTACAAGTTAATCCATTAATCAATTCGGGTTATTAGTACAGTTGCTCCTTATCATTGTTGTAGCTTTCGCTGAAAACACGAGTGAGAATGTGTCTAGAAAATTGAAACTTAAGATAATGTATTCAATACCTACAATTTCAGGCATGTCTTTGTCATTAGATGAATCTTGAGTGATTAGAAAATACAATGCATTATTAATAACTGGTACAAGTTTTCATAAACTCGATGACATTGTCAAGTGAACCGTTTTAATTATTAGGTTTGATTAGCATTCTAATTTACGCAACCCCATTTTAGCCCTTCCTCCGTTATGATTATTATTATTAAGCACGAGGATATACCTTAACCCTGTTGGCGATTCCTCAATGCCCCAAATCGAGAACAAAGGGACCAAGCATGTCATCATCCGTTAGTGTTTGCGTAATAAACGCATGGACCCCAGTGTTGCCAAGACCGATAAAGCGGAGGAGGGGCGGAGGGCGTGAAACTATTGGTGAAAGGGACTTGCACTTACACAAAGTGTAACAAGGAAGGGAATAGCAGGACAACCAATCCCAATGTCTCGTTCTTATCGTCCCCATGTAACATTGCAATAGAAAAAAAAAAAATAATAATAATAAAATAAACACGTGGGGTATGTGCGAATCAAAGACTCGTATGCAAAAATGCCGCTGCTCTTGGATGCCTTTAATTGGAAGTGGTTGTGGGTGATGTGCCATTTTCACATGACAAAAGTTTTGCAATTTTGATGGGACAAAGGTTGCTGTTTCACACTCTCGCAAGGCGAAGCATATGCTTCTCTTAGACAATTCCACACTAAAAGTTTTACCTAAAAAAATGGATACGTTTAGGCGAGCGTATCACTGGCTTGGAAATTGGAACAAGTGAGTATGTATGAAAAAAGGGTAATCAACACCCTGTCTGATTCAATCCATTCAGACCATGATTTCAATTTTTCACACTGTAATGTGACGGTATTTCACGTCAGAAGAAAGGTCTTTCAATTTTATAAATATGATAATGTAAATTTTAAAAAATTAATTTTTTATAAAAAATAATAGTCTCCTAATAAATGATATTAGAGTTGATCTGACTCGAATCTGTTATCTACCGCTAAACGCTCTAGGTTCGGGAGTAAGCACGCAGATACTGATCCATGACGAGAACGTCAATATTTTATATTTAAAAAAATAATAATTATAATTTATAAATATAAGTACTATATATTTAAAAATATTAATTTTTGAAGAAAAGTCTCACTAGCTTCACACCCCGAACGCATATCCGAATTATTAGTAAGAGCGCAACTGTGTGACTTCACGTTTGGTAGGTAAGAGCATGCATGGATGCATGCATTCCAACAATAGTTACCCTTGTCTTTTTCCTTTTTTTTTTTCACGTAGATAAATGAAGTTATATTGTTTTTAAGAGAATACGAAATTTTTATTTTTTTATAACAATATACAATCTGTCTTGGAATGCAGTACAATTTGATTTTTGCTATAAAAAAAAAAAGAAAAGAAAAGAAAAAGAGGAATTATTGTAACTGGATCGCCTGACTTGCACCCACTAACACGCAGCACCCTGCATTTTTGTGATTAGCAATGAAGTGAACTCGGTTATGTACATTAACAGCTTTTCGGCGTTGTTTTGTTTTGGGTAGTTGAATGTATATACTTGAAAATAGTGATCATTGTGTCCAAAAGGGGCAACATTTCCTTCGTTGGGAAAGGAAATTGGCTTATTGGGAGGTCAGTCAGGGCCGACTTGTATCCATAAATGTTGAGGAGAGAAAAGTCATCAAAATTGATTAAATATGCGAGGGTGAAGAGACGACAAGACAGACAGATGCGTGAGGCTTTTAAAGACAGGTGTAACAATTAACTTGATGTTTTGGCAAGAATCACGTTGACGGTTGGTCAAGTGGCTATAAATTAAGGTAGCTCTGTAACGCCGAATTGGTACATGGCTTTTTCCAAAACACATCGACATGATAATAATACCTACTAACGCCGTATGTGGGAGCTTGAGACTTACAAAAATTGATATTTTTTTTTTCAAAGAAAGTAAAGGGACGTCTAAAATTTCTTCCCATGACTGAGAGATCCCATGATCACATGTAACTAGGTTTTGGTTGTAGATTTTATGACAACGATTAAGCCAGTAGTTAGGGGGTTATGTTATGTAATCAACAAGGTCCAAATCATGATTATGTCGTCGTTAAGGGTTACAACTAGGTTTTGTTTTCCAACAATGAATGTATCCACAGTGACATTAACCAAGCGCATATTGTTTTCCGAAGATGAATTCATCCGCTCATTTACGATGGGGGGGGTGAAACGGCAACATCATCAATCAGCAAAGATTGCCACGATAACAGAAATTTAGCCACTGTTTTTCTTGAGTGCAACGTTCGACCGCGACTGGGGGTGGGCCAAACAAAAGCCGATTTACAAGGTGATCCCAATTAATGCAAGAGGATGCGTGATCATGTTGGGTCTAATTTTGACATTGGACGTGAGCTTCCATTCTGACCCCACCCACGCACCTTGTGGACTGTAAACACCAGCTAGTCGTCACCTCTTATTTGTTGGTGGCCCGCCCATCTCTGGGTAGTGATCAAGTGATACATTGTGGCTTTCATCTTGAAGAAGCTATGGGGTCTCATGAGCAACAGGCCCAATAACAACAACGACGACGACGACGACGACGACAACCAAAGGGCTCTCTCTATTGGTTGGCCTCTTCTGCTGTCTCTCATTTTCTTATTCTTTTAAAAATAATATATAAATAAACAAAGCTCCTAATTATTTTGCACTATTTGACGAGTTTTAACATCTACTAGTAAGTAGTCAGTGTCGTGCGGCAATTAATGTCACGACTCATTATTGAAGGGCTGCATGTGGTGTTTGTATGGTTAATTCGTAACTAAGATTACTGAGAACTTTCTTTCTTTACAAGGGATGGAATTTTACAAGACACAAAAAAAAAAAAAAAAAAAAAAACTTGATAAATGCAATATTGAACTTAAGAAATATATTCTAAAAATGAATACCATGAGCATTAAAAAAGGGTCAAAGAGTATTGTATTTTAGTTATCAATTCTATAAAAAATGTTTTGTGGGTTATGACAAATATTAGTTATTGATTGAAGTTTTAATTATTCCGCATAGGTCACAACCACCCCCATTTACTTCTATTGTTTAAAAACACTTTTAAATTTGGGATGTAAGCATGGTAGAACTCAACCATGGATTTGCATCATTAATCCATAAAATAAATCAATCAATCCATCCATCCATAAATAAATACTGTTCCGCTTCCTCCCATCGGTTTGTCTTATTGCGTGAGCAATCATTCAACCGACATATCTATGAAACCGACTCGTCGGGAATCTGCCTTTTTAACCTTGGAATTTTCGCTCCAAACACTAGAGTGTCTCCATATCGGGCGGTGCCGGAGATACTCCGGTTTGAAAGTTCCGGCATCCAACAGCAACAAAAACAGAAGGGAAATCAGATACGAATCTTGAAGTGTTCTTCATCGTCTCGTAATCATATCTGGGTGTAATTGTGTTTTTTTTTTTTTTGTGCTGAATAATGGTTCTTCGCTTTGTCCTCCTCCTTCTGGCCTCCATCAGCTTCCCCTTCAAGTAAAGAACTGAGCTTTCTTTTATTTTTTGTTTTTCTAATTTCAATTTCGCTTTTTTGTTATGTTTGGTTCCTGGGAAATTGAAAAGCAAAGGAAAGGAGAAGTCTTTGAATGTTTCTTAGTGAAAATGAACAGGAAAGGAGAATTTTTTTTTTCTTTTTTGAATTTTTTAGTTCAATTTCTATCCTTATTGTCAAGTTTCGTTACTGGGAAATTGAAAAAAAAAAAAAAAAAGGAAAAGGAGAAATATTTGACTGTTTATCCTTGAAAAAGAGCAGGTCTTCAAGTGGGGCTCTTGAAAAAGAAAGGACATTGGCTATGATTAAGCCTGATGGGTTGTTGGGTAATTACACTGACAAAATAAAGAAGGTTATTGGGAAGTCTGGTTTCAGCATTGTGAGGGAAATGGCTACCAAATTTGATGAGGGAAGTGCTTCAAGGTTTTATGCTGAGCATTCTTCCAAATGCTTCTTTTCAAGCCTCGTCAAATATATTACTAGGTAATCTAGGTGTGTTTTTGCACTCATTCATATAAAATTTGAATGCATAATGTTTCTTGTTAGTTTCTGTGGTTTTCAGGTGCTTGCTAGTTGAATTGGATCCTCTTTTGCTGTTTGTTTATGGCTTATAAGCTTGTTGATGTTCATTCTGTTTTGTGAAATTAATTGCTTGTCGGCACTGTGATATTTTGGTGATTGCGGACTAATTTTTGTTCTTATTCCCAGAACTTGTTGATCTCTGCTGCATGACCAATTCAACCTTTTGAAAACCTTGCTTGATGTTTAGTGTGGCCTGTGGATTCCATATCACTGATAATGGATGTGCAATCCTATAGTGGCTATGTTTCTATTAAAATTTTCTGTTCCACTTGTGATAACATATGTTAGTTTAGCATTCACACAACGTTGCTCTTACCATCTCATTCTCATTTATTGACACTTCATTCTATCAGTGGTCCAGTGTTAGTTCTGGTGCTGGAGAAGCAAAATGCAGTTGCTGATTGGCGTGTTCTAATTGGACCAACTGATGCAAGTAAAGCTAAAGTTACTCATCCTCACAGGTTATTCCCATTATCTATTTTGTGTTCATTGTGCGTGTCCTTAGATGCCAATCTCCTCATTAATTATAAGATTTGGTAGGCTGCTCTTCTTGACCTTATTATTTCAAAGGCTCAAGATAAGTGATATTCTGATGGCTTTGTGGCCATCGATTTCTTTTTTTATTTTTATTTTTTTTCAGTGTCAGGGCAATGTGTGGAATAGATACAGAACAGAATTGTGTGCATGGTTCTGACTCCCTTCAGACAGCTCAAAGAGAGATCTCATTCTTCTTTGAAGATGTACACTTTGGTGAGTTCCAATATTTTTGTTAAACTCAATTTCTTTTCTGAACTATGTGAGCCCAAAGTTCCCTTCCTTTTTGTTACCTAACTTTGTGATAGACAATATTATACGGACTTATCTTTTTATTTGACATGCATAGACTTTCTTTCCTGTAGCTTGGAGCTCTAGAAAATGAATAGGGTGACCCCAATGCATACTATTAGATGAGAATGCATAGTCACTCCCCTGCAAAATAAGGTTTTTTTTTGTTTTTATACGATTCATATTCATTGTAAAGGAGAAGTGCAGGCTGCTTAGCATTCCAATGAAAAAGAAAAGATGAAAAGGCAGATCTTATATGTCTAATATTTCAACAGGGCATGTAGGATTAACTTTTTAGTTGAATTGCTAGTTAAGAAATGAAATGCTGTGAGTGCCTTTAATCATACTTTTCACCTTTGACAACAATATCTCTTTCAAAACAAATACAATATTTGCTGATATATATATATTGTATTTTGGGTTGTTTTCAATTTTCTTACAGGTGAAGCAGTTGAACATCATGATGAACTCTGACAAGAAAGCAGTCAAAGCACATTTATTTGTTTCTACATTTTGACACCTATAACACAAGTTGAGCTCTAAAGGAGGAGGAATGATACATGCACGCACGATTTTCTATTTGACTAGTCATTAGCTTTCAAAATATCAACATTAATATGAGAAAAACAGACCACACCATTTTTATATCTGCCTTATAATCTATTAACTCCATGTTTAAGCACACGCATGTATGCTTGATCAGATATTTCCTTTGGTTCGATTGTCTTATTAGCATGTAGATTTGAAATGAACTAAATTGAAAAGCAAATTATGGGTGGATCGTGCAAATGGGGATGAGTTTTAAACCCGCGAAACTCTTAAGATTACGATTGTGCAATTTGCTGAAATATAATGCATTAGCTCCCCAACAAGGTCAGCCTTGTGGGCGTGGAAGGAAGGGTTTGCGCATCATTATTAAGAAACAGGAAACAAAATTTCACTGCAGCATTAACCAATAAACATGGCATATCATCGTGGCTACCTTGCTCTTAATGCAGAATATATTAAAAATATTTAAATTGTCAATTAGGTTTGGATCCAATAAATTAAGGACGAGCTGGTCAAAGCCATGATGGCCCCCAGCTTCTTCTCCTTGGAGGAAAGGCGTCCGCATCACAAGTTGTCTATAGTTTATGATGGACGAAGTTCGAAAGTTGAAACATTCCAGAAATAGCAAGTCTTGGAGTTTCAGCCCTGGTTCCTGAACCCTAGACATCTAGTAGCTGCGCTAACTCACATGGCTTCTCCCCCTTTTTTCTTGGTGGGAGCGATCACCCATTCGATTTTAACTCCCCTCTTGCACTTTCCTTTTCCTTGTTTGCATCTCGAGGAGCAATATCGAACCTGTCATGTATACAATTTTTAGGCTTTCATAAGTGGATTGGTGATGGAATGGATGTCAATATTCACAACTTGATGTGTTCTAATATTGCATTACAGATCAAAACTTTACAGACATCATGAGTCAGTTTTAGCATACAAGACTAGCACGTTACAGCTTGAATATCAAAATCAACAAACTTTTAACTACTTAATGTTTTTTTTGCTGTGCTACAAGTGCACAGACATCTTGTTAAATTATTTATTTTTAGTATATTAGGAGACAAATCAAAATAACATAAAAGTATATATATATATATATATATATATATTCTGAAAATTGTTTATATCCCAACTGTGCTATTGCTAAGATATCTTCCCCATTTTCCAATGGCCTATGCTAGGCTACGAGCTATTAGATGTTGAATTGAGTTCCTGGTTTGTGCTATTGTGTGATTAACCGGTTTTCATGTAAAACTATGCGCAAATTAAGCAAAGAACATCCACCCACTTGACTCCTTGCCTACTTAACCTAGGTAATATTTGTGAGAATTGCTAGAAAATGGTACAAAAAGCACCAACAACCACATAAATATCTTCATATTTTAATAGACATGATAACAATTTCAAATCGTTTAGTTTATGATCAAGTCCGTCCCAAAAATTTTCTCCGTTTGATTACGTGGTTTTTGATTCTTGTAATAAGGTCCAAGCATGTGCTGTTCAAGGAGAGAGTTAGTTTTAAGAGCGTCCTTGCTTGCTGGGGAAACCACTAACGAGGGTGTTTGGCTATGGTGGTATCAGAGAGCAAACGAAGCAATGGGCAACGAGATCATGGAAAATTGTTAATTTCGAAAAAAAAAAAAATGTTAGATATAAGCTTCTTTTTTTTTTTCCAACAGGGAACTACGAAAAAATGTTGTTGCGTAACAATATTGTCATCAAAATTTTTTTGGTAAGTCTGATGGATATATTTCTAACCCTTACAGGAGGAAAGGGATAAGGGAATAAAAATCCACCCAACTACAGCTAGGTATTGTCTCTCATGAAAAATGTGCCTGTGAATGTGTGCATATCCAAGGCTAGGCATGCATATGCGTGCAGTGCTTGCTTGTGTTTGAGGAAGAGGGGATATCCACACCATGCCAATCTCATCTTTTATATTCCATGTCTTTCTTATTTTAGAATTCGAAGAGGGGGAGGGAACAACTGCAAAATTTTGCCTTGATTCTTGTCATTTGAGTCTAAGGGGACTATCTTTTAGTGCTTTACACCTGCAGGGAACAGGTGAGATTACAAGAAGCTGATGTGGTTAGTGAAAGGAGACATGGACATGCCGCATGTTGGTGTCTAGTGTTTTTTGCATTTTTGCTTTTTCTTTTTCTTCTTTCGAAAAATGCATCTTCAGCCATTTTATTTGACTTTAGATAGTTATTTCTTATTATATGCCTTTCCTATACAGTGATCAACTTGCTAGCTGCATTTTTTTTGTGTATAAAATTCCATGCATTAATTGTATAATTTAATGATTGCCAATGGCTTGATGGAATCTACAACTCAGGGTCTAGAGGGAATTGAGATGGATCATTATACCTTTTTTTTTGAGCAATGAATGATTAGAAGGTTAGTTTAGCAATCATTCAATGACAATCTCTGTGATGTATAGCAATTGGTATGTAATTCTGCAAGTATAAACAATCATGAGCCTATATGGTTCTGGGAAGCAAAGCAAGATCAACAGCTGGCCTGAAACATGTATGAATAGCTTTTTTCAATTCTATGAAAAAAAAAAAAAAAAGCAGCTTTTACTTGCATAATACCTATTCTACATGTAAATGGAAAATCAATACTACTCAAACAATTGGTTGTATATAGTTAATTTTTATTCTCCACTTAACATGAATCATTCAATCATTCACTATTGATTTTGAGGAGATAAACAGTATATCAAAGTTTAATATTAAAATCCCTCCCAACACCAGTAATCGTTATCTTTATTTGTTCCTCGTGTTGCCCCCTCCACCGTTTGATCACAACTAGTATGGGGATCGGTTCTTTAAATTTCGTACTTCATACATGTCCTTGGATAGCGCATGGGGCAAAATCGAGCCACGAAAGCAAATCTGAAGGTTGTTCAGGAAGCATCTCCATTATTCTTCCCCCATGTGTTACAGAAAATGAACAAAGGGGATCAGATAAAGCAATAGAGAGATTAAAAATTATGGAATGGCCTTCTTCTTTGTGGGGTACATGGGTGTATAATTAGTTTTATACAGGTTATATGGACTATAAATATATTGGAGAACTGAAAATATCTGAATGTACAAAAAGAATAATAATAAATTTAAATATAATTGTAAAGTTATTCTATTATAATGCGATGATTTAATCTTACATATTTGGGTTATGAAAAAAGCCTTTCTTGTAAGAATAAAAATAAAATTGTGCAGATGTAACCATTTTCGAGGTCTCACTGAATATGTAAGTCTGGTAGAACGTATAGACAAAAGGCTGGAAAAAGATGGGAAAATGCGGCGTGGGGCTGGTGTGCTTTGGGAAGTTGAACCAGTAGTGGAAATTAAATCTGCTCAAGGCTAGGCTTGGCCATGAAATTCATCAGAAGCCTATCTTTTTAATTTTAGTACTTCCTATTTCCAATTCCAGAGTCAATGCTCATTGGCTTCTTAAGTTCACTTCCCATTGGCTTCTCAAGATTTGCTTTTTCCCCAACATTTCAACCATCTTCCCTCTCACTCCACGCCCATTGACTTGGTACTTGTGACCAAACCAAATTTTATCATAGATAGCTAGCCTAGTTCGACCCAAAAGGCAGAAGGGTCGCCATTGATCGCACATCATCACAATGAAGGTATAGTGTTAGTGTGTGTTCAGACATGAGTTTTCATGCATGTTTGCACACGAAAGTGGAAGTGTATGGCTGTTCTAATGAGATCTTTAAACTTGCGTGTGGACAGTTCTTCGGTTGGATGCAAAATAAGCTTTGTTGCAAGCAACAAGGGAATAGAAAACCCAATGTTGCTTCAGCTACTCGTAAGCATCTCACTACACTTTTTTTGTTTTTTTTTTTTTTTTTTTTTTGGTCTCGTCGAATGCTCTTTTTCTGGTTATACTCTTGTGATGAATGGAAGGGTTTGTTCTCTTCTTCTTCTTCGGCTTTGGTAAAATCTTCTTCCACCTTTCATCGTTATTTTCATCACTCTGAGCTTGGGGGTTAGATAAAGACCTGTCCTTTCCTTTAGCCAAAACATGGCAAAAATGATGTGTGTGAGAGAGAGGGGATCATGGGTTGATCAAGTCTTTGATCATATTGACCTACTTTGAATTTCTATGAGTTGAATCAAAGGCCAAATAATCAATAGAAGTGTAGCAAGATGAATTGATTTGGTTTTGTGTAATGTTAAGGGTACCATAAAATTTTTATAAGAATAGCAAAATTGCTGATATTATTCTTCTGTATTTATTTTAGTCATTTCTCCTCTCTTTTTTTTTTTTTTTTTGGGGGGGGGGGGGTGAATGGGGTAAATGGAAAGTGAAAAGGATGTGTTAATCGAAGAAATGAGAAAATGATGACAATATAGGTATCTTAAGAGTCTTGCGTGTGGTATCTCAAATTTTAGCAATCATATAATATCTAAAATTTGCCATATATAATTTATTTTCTCCACTAATTCTCTCTCTCTCTCTCTCTATCTATCTATCTTTTTTTTTTTTTTTTTTTTTTGAGAATCTCCACTAATTACCTCAATAGGGCATACAAAACAAGATTCTCGAGAAGAATTTAATGACTGGCCTCAGGGGCTGCTGGCAATTGGAACATTCGGTAACAATGATGTAAGACACCATAATCATAATGTTGAAATCCAAGAAGATGTTCAACAGCAAGTTCAAAAGGATAATCAGGCCCCATCTCCATCGGATGATGATTTACAAGACCTCACCCCAGAAGAAATTGGCAAATTACAGAGGGAATTGACAGAGTTAGTAGTGTCACAAAAAGCGATCTCCAAGAACGAGGGAAGGGAGATTGCAACCCTCCCATTGGACAGATTCCTTAATTGTCCATCAACTTTGGAGGTCAGCAGGAGAATAAGCAAAAGAAGTGTTGGTGACAAGGATCATGATGACGAGGAGCAGTCTGTTTGTCTTATTCTTGATCCATGCAAAGAAATTCGCAAAAATAAACAGAAAGTTATTGAAAAGAACTTGATGTCCTTTCTTCTCGGCAAGTCGTTTGTATGTAGAAGTGGATTTGCACCTCAGCCAAGTCTGAGAGGCGTGCTTCAAGAATCAAGGATGGAGAAGGTATTGTCAATACACACACACACACACACACACACACACACAACACTAGTCTTATTAGTCCTTCTCCTCCAACTGTAGCATATGTTTCTATCTACATTTTGTTAAGTGTTTAGAGCTTTTTTACAATACTACTTTTAGACGAACAGAGGCCCGTTGAAGGTAAACTCCTGAGCTTAAGAAAAATAAAAAAATCAAGTAAAAATATTTGGCCTATCATGAAATTATGAGAGCATTATGCGTTTTAGTCTACGAGACTTTTATATTGTAAAGTGTATTTGGAAAAACATTGATTCTATACAATTTTATCTTTAGTTTTTCATTTTTCACAAGTCACTGTTTCCGTGCACAACGAAATAATGTCCAACTGACACAATCACAGAATATATGAACCCTTTGATCTAGGCTTCAACACTGGGCTCAATCATTGCAAATTTAACGGGTTGTCTTGAACCAAATCCAAATTAGCCCATTTGAAATGAGAGTAACTAAAAAGCCCACTATAGTGAGTCGATCCAAAAGACAATTAAACCCCACCCCCAACCCCCATCATGCGCCGTGTCTCCCGTTGCATATTACTGAGAGTTTTTTCCTTCTGTTCTGATTGATAATTTAAGTTTGCCTTAAATATTTCTCTACAGCTGTTGAGAACATTGCTTCACAAGAAGATCAACCCCCAAAATGCTTCCCGGGCATCCTCCATGAAGAAATTGCTTCAGGACAAACAGACAACTAGAGAGGAAAATGAGGATGAAAAGGGACATAAAAAAGATAGTGATGGATCTAAATGGGTCAAGACAGATTCTGAATGTAAGTCCATTCGCTTTAGGTGGACTTTTATTTGAGTTTTATGGTGCCAAAAAAGTAGAGAATAAGAAGAAAACAAAATAAATAAATTGCAGCAGCCATATCCACCACGCCAGTTTCTAACGAATTGTTCTTTTCTTGCATTGCAGATATTGTTCTAGAGATTTAAACTGCTCCCGGAAAGCTTGGATAAGAAGTTATCCTGCAGGGTATGCTCATCGTTTAACTTCTCTTACAGGGGTGAAACAGAGATTCCTCGGTGACATATGCTTGACTTTAAGAGAACGGGAATAATTTGGGACAAATCATATGCACTGCACACACACACACACACACACACACAGTGGTTGCAGTTATTAATTTGATTAGCGATATAGTATGGTCCCATGATCACAAAGAAATATTAAATTAGAAAATTTTAGGTTGACCTTCAAATAACAATTGTTAGCGAGACTTAAAAGACAGCTTGTTTAGCGATACTATCAGCCGTATAATTAAATATCTGAACTCCAAGCATTGAAACTTCTCCAAGTACAATCCTTTCTAATTTGATAAACCATCAACCCCACTTTAAGCAAAACGCAAACTTAAGACTGCCAAATTAACTTCTCAAGGTCCTAGTTCATGGCTGTCCTACCCTCCATTTGCTTTCTTCATGGTAACCAACTTTGCAGATTCAGAGTGGATTTCACGAAGTAAAAAACTTAGGATTATAGACCAAGAGCTGAAATATCCAAGTGGTTTGGTTGGGGGGGGGGTAATCAAAGGAGGACCACTACGCATTTGATCAAGAATGCAAGTAAAGTGAAGGGATCTTGACGCTGCTCTCACCTGTTTTCCAACCCTTCTCTTTTTCTTTTCCTGCCCTATTCTGGGACACCCTTAGTTACATCCTTTTTTTTTTTTGCATTTTTTGTACGAAAATAATAGGAAGATGCAAGATTGGCGGGTGTGATAGACATGATTTTTGTATCTGAATCCAGGGATTCAGATTTGCTTCGATTATTCTACCTACCAAGCTGGTGTTTATATTGTCGAATTTCTTGTTTTTGTAATATATGTCAACGTGAATAACATTTCATTGATATCTCATTTTGTTCTCCCCCACTTATATATGTATGTGCTTATATTACCAAATGCATAATGAGTTAATTAGCATCAAGATTGTCAGTAAAGTTAAGAAAAATTGCTCTTTACTTTGAAAATTTTCCCTAAGAAAAAAAAAAAAGAAAGAAAAAAAGCTACTTACCAAGTCGGAATACAAAAATAAATAAATAAATAAAATTTGTAGGACTCGATTTAGAGCAATCAAAAAAATCTGAGGATTTCAAAATAAATTTCTATTATATCCAATTGTGAGTAAAGATAAAATATTTTTCCTCTATCATTCATTTATCAATATTATTTAGAATAATAATAAAATTTTTAAAAATAATAAATAAAAAAAAGGAGACTTTTTTACTCTTTTACGGCTCAACTCAGCAGCACAAAACCTACTCTGCCACCCAATTTCACTTTCCAAATCAGGCAAAACATTTCCCCCTTGCATTTTTCAGCTAATTTTCTTTCACTTTCCTTCACGTTTCTGTCTTCCTCGAGCTCCTCGCCTTTCTGTGTTCTCTATTGATATCTTCCGGTAGAGATTGGATCTGGGGGTGCCTCTTCTTTATTAGAAAAAAGAGAGAGCAAAACAAAAACCGAAAAAACACTCCCCCATTCGGGTTCCATTCAATTCTGAAGAGTAAAATCTCAAAGATCCAGTCTTTAGATTTCTGGGTCTGTAATAGAATTCCAATTCTTGGGCTTTTTTTTAGATTTCTTTATTATTTTCTTTATCTCTGTGATTGATTTAGGCGATGTCAGTATTTGGAGTCTCAATTTGAAGAAGTCTTTATCTGGGGTTTTGACTTTGGTTTCTTGTTGGGGTTAGTTGTGATGTTAGTTTGGCTTTTTGTTTTTCCTTTTTCCAATATTTTGATCAGTTTGTGAATCTTGTGTTGGAATTTTGGGATCGAAGGGGATTGGTGGTGAGGCTGGTAGAGAAGGAATTTTGAGCAGCGAATGCCATATTTTTTGGATTGGTATTCGAAGAACTTTTCGGTGATTTTTGCAGCAACCGGAAAAGTTAGAGCTTTGGGTTCTATCAATGTCTTGGGCAGGCCCTGAAGATGTCTACCTTTCAACTTCTCTTGCCAGTTATCTTGATAGTAAGTGCTTACTTCTTCCTTTCTGGTGATTTCGATAATATTTGGATTGTTAGCATGGATAAATTGGGATATCTTGTTACAATTTTCCAAACTTGCTGGAGCTTGCCTAACAAGTCATTATTTGGTGTTTAGAGTTATTGGCCAACATGATTGAACAGTAGCTCTTCTGGTTATCTGTAGTGATGGCTTCTCACAATCTTAATATATGCCCTTCGATATATAATTAGTGAATTGGTTTATGGCATCTCAGAATTTGTTGGGAATTAATGAGTTAACAAATGTATTCTTGTTATTAGGGTTGCTCAAAATTTTTATCTGTTGTATGGGGTACAGTCCTTTTTTGATGTGGTTTTGGATACGAACTGATTAAAGAATGTGTCTTTGCGTGGTTCTTTTGTTCTCAATGTTTTGGTTTTGTTATGCTTCAGAGAAGCTTCTTGTGCTTCTGAGAGATGGTCGAAAACTGATGGGGATTCTTCGTTCTTTTGATCAATTTGGTATAATCTTTTTCTTTCTTGTTTTTATGTATCAATATGCCCTTTTGTTCTTAGATTAATAGAAAATCTCCATTGCAGCCAACGCTGTCCTCGAGGGTGCATGTGAAAGAGTCATTGTTGGTGATCTGTATTGTGATATTCCTTTAGGTCTATATGTGATTCGTGGCGAGAATGTGGTGCTGATTGGTGAGCTGGTATGACGTTATTCTTTTGTTTAATTGCTGTAAATACTCAAATTGATTTGTAATTCCTGTTATTCTCCTAAAACTTGCGCATTTTTGTATCAGGATTTGGAAAGAGAAGAGCTTCCTCCACATATGACTCGTGTTTCAGCAGCAGATATTAGAAAGGCAAGTGTTATTCCTGATTTCTTTATTTCGGCAGTTGAAATGTATACAAAGCTGACAACTCAAAATTTTGACATGTCTTGGTAGTCACTAACTTTTTACAATAAGTAGTTTAGTTATTTTCCTAGTATAGGGCTGTTGTAAAAACTCTTTTTCCTTTTCGAAAGTTTATGGGAACAATTATAATTATCCAATAGTTTTTAATTACAACAAGTGGAAAATCTATTGCGTAAATAGCAACTGCCCATCACATGTGGCCATAGCATAGGTTTCATGGTTTTCACACCTTCTGAGCCATAAAGAAAAGAGAAAATACAGTGGCCTAAACTGCAACATATTAAGAGTTTTGATCTATGCAATGTTAAGAAGCATATGTGCTTTGTTTGAGATATAATGCTGAAACCTTGTAAATGCTTTGCTAATGACAAATAAATGAACTTTAGTTAGAACACTTCCTAGTTGAATGCAATAGATTTGTACCACACAAGCCTTGGGATAGGAATGGTGCATTCAGTTTTTCTTTATAATAAATCTTGAGGCATTCCTTGGATAAAGGTTTCTTTTGAATGTTTCTGGTCCCCCTGTTTATAAATCTTGAGAATGACCACTGCTGATACACAAATATCAATTATAATATGCTGCAACAACAAGTGGCATGCCTTTCATTCAGACTTAAGCATATTGTGCCTGCTAAGTTTGAGGCATAGATTTAAGCCTGCTATTGCTATATATTTGAACACAACTTATACAAGAAACCACGATTGTCGAAGAAACCCTGATTGTCAAGGAAACAAGGTGAGGATTAAAATTCAAGTTTTGTTTATACTTTCACCCGTCTATGGTTATTGAAATGCTTGTTTTAAGCTTCCATCATTCTGGTTCTGGACGTATGGCCTTCTCGAGAACAGTGTGCTCAATGCGCTAACTTTTGCAGGCACAAAAAGTGGAAAGGGAAGCTTCTGATCTAAGAGGTACAATTAGGAAGAGAATGGAGTTCCTTGATTTGGATTAGTTCAGTCTCTTGCACCCAGTTTATGTGGTCCGCACATATTTGAGCGGTCAGTGGAGTGAGGAAGTGCCGTTAGGTTGGCCATTCTTCGTTTTTCTCCATTGAAGTTTGTAATATCTTTCAAGGAATGTAATTTGACAATTCAATTAGTGCTTGCTCTCTCGATTTCTGTATTCAAGTTGCATGAACTGTAGTTACTGATTCTATCGGCTACTCTCAAATTATATTGAACTTTTACAGTTCTAATGTTTCTGCCCCACGGTGAAGAAATCCTAAAATGGTGTCAGTTAGGAATTTATCAATCTTTATCCTTGCCTCTTGTTCTTTTAATACCCTGTGTTGGTAACCGGCATTCTCATGATCAGGGTTTTTGATTCCTTTGTGCCCTTAAGCGTCTCATGATCACAGGGCATTCGGTCATGTTAGGTCTTGAGAGCATGTTGGGCCTCAGGTATTAAAAAGGACCCACATCATTAGTTCATGTCCCATGAGGCATGGGGTTAGATTAATAATAAAGTAATGTCTCATACCTGTGGTAACCCCAAAAGTCCATAAAAAGAGCTGCTGGGATGATGTCATTTGGCAGCATCTTCACACCCACAAATTGATTAATTGGCAATTCCGCTCCTAATTTTCCATTGAAGAAAGAAATCAGATGTGAACTCAATTCACCCACTTGAATGTAATGTACATGTTCCATGACATGCATGTGATAGTGTCCATAAGTTTATAACTTTTGAGGCAAATTTAATGATGACATCCAAAAATAAAAATCAAGTGACATTTGTCTGAAAGTAAATAATAATAATGATGATAACAGTGTAACGTCTTATCGTTTGTATGAAAATTCTTTATTTGTTTTTTTTTTTTTTTTCTGGAAAACAAGGGTTAAAACTTATTGTAATGTAATACCATTCTCAGAGCCAGAAAACAAAACCCCCGACAGCCTTTGTTCTCCTTTTTACCCAACCCAACGCCAACCCAACCCAAAATTGGACAGGTAGAAGAATCCACTCTCCAAAACGAATCACAAATTCACACCCTCATGTTTTCAACCCGGTAGGCAACATATCCAACGGTCAAAATCGAATGACAAGCTCAGATGTATACCCTTTTAGTTGCAACCAAACCCTTACGTCAACACATCTGACGGCGATGGATGTTTACTTCCCATCAACACACAACTCTTTCTGGTTAATGAGCACATTTTATAGTTTCCCTTGAAGTTACCACTCAAGACAGCTAAATCTCTCGACTTCTAGGTCCACACTCCGTCACTCTGGCATTTTCAGCCTTAACAGTTGAACACTCGGGAGGAAAGATCTTGACTTGCAAACCCAAAATCACTTAAAGAAAACACACGATCGCTCTCTCTCGCTCTCTACAATCACTTCCATTTCTATCTCTAGACAATGCTTTGCCTCTATAGAGCGATCCACGTCTTATCCGCCATATATTGTTGGTGGGTCTTTCTAAGCTTTGTTGTTGAAGGTTCAGTTCATGAGTACAAAGGGGAGAGATTTGTGAGCAAAGGTAATGCCTTTGTCGTCCATGGAGGCAGTGAAGGGATCTACTCTTCTATCCATGAAAACCCAGATGAGAAAAGTGCCATCCCTGCCAATGGTGACTCTTATATACGGTAATTTCTGTTCTTTCCCCACAATTTAATTTCACATGCCACTGTTCTTGTATCCATCTCTGGTTATAGCGACCAGATCTCTTTGCTCATTGAGTTTGCTCTCTGGAATTAATTGTGACTGGCTTTTAGACCATAATTTAGTAGTGGTAAGTGGAAATGAGAAGAAAGGTTTTTTTTTCCTGATAATAAGAGCAATTCTGGGTCTTGCAAGTATTCAAATTTCATTGAAATGATTCAATAGTTCAATTGTTTTACATAAAAATTTTAGTTCATTCTTTTTTTGAATATGTGAAGAGGAACGATTTGGCTCTGCAATGTAAGTTTGTAAGCTCAGTAGTTGTATTCAATTATGTAGGGGTCAGCCGGGGAATGTTTTTTGTTTTTGCCCTTTTGAAATTGCTTGTGGGTTAAATGTTGAATCATTGGTGTTGCTAACAAACTGAATTTTGTATTGTTTCTGATTTCTCTTTGGTTTGCATAGGAACGTATCTGTTCTGGTACTAATTCTTGTGTGGTGATCTGTGATCAGCTTTGAAAAGATCACATTTAGGAGAATCACAGAATTCACCAACTTTAGCTCAGGGTTGGTCCATGCTGTTGTTTTCGATGTGGAAGATAGAGAGACAATCGGAGGTTCGGCATATGGTGGTCAAAGAGCTGTCTGCTGCACAGCTGATTTGTCAAGATTGGGTGTATGTTCAGAAGGAGAAATCATTCACCGTCCTTCACCGAAGGATCCCAGCTGGCCCCAGATCTTTGGTGTTTTATTTAATGTAGATGATGCAGTAGCCACATTGCCATCAAAATCAATTCATATCACTAGAACTGGGATGTATAATTTGTATTTCATGCACTGTGATCCCAATCTCAACAATGTAGTTGTGGAGGGGAAAACTATCTGGAAAAATCCTACTGGTTATTTACCCGGTAGAATGGCACCATTAATGAATTTCTATGGGTTCATGTCCCTTGCTTTTGTTATACTTGGAGTCTTTTGGTTTCTTCAATATGCAAGATTTTGGAAAGAAGTTTTTCCATTGCAGAACTGCATAACACTAGTGATAACACTTGGCATGTTTGAGATGGCTCTTTGGTATTTTGACTATGGTGAATTCAATAAGACTGGAATTAGACCAACAGGGATCACAATATGGGCTGTCACCTTTGGTACTATTAAACGCACGGTAGCCCGTCTTATCATACTGATGGTTTCAATGGGATATGGTGTTGTGAGGCCTACCTTAGGTGGTCTGACATCAAAGGTGGTCATGGTTGGAGTGACCTTTTTCCTTGCCTCCGAATTGCTTGAGTTGGTAGAAAATGTTGGGACAGTCAGCGATCTTTCTGGGAAGGCAAGATTATTTTTGGTACTTCCTGTGGCACTCCTGGATGCTTTCCTCATTGTTTGGATATTTAAGTCCCTTTCTGCTACTCTGAATAAGCTTCAGGTACTTGGTCTGGATTCCAAGAGATTGAAAACTTGTTCTAAGGCACTTTTTTTTTTATTTGCCTGTTGTTGAATGTATATTTTTTGTGCTTTGGGATGAACTAACCTTTTTAATGTTTTAAGGAGGATATTGCACTGCATAATAACCACTTTACATCATATAGTCATCCCACGCCCAATATTTTTTTGCTCATTGGGTGTGCCTTAAATTAAGATTTAGTGGGCTTGACACCAGCTTGTTTGATTTATCAGGCTAGGCGAATGATGGCTAAGTTGGATATATACCGTAAATTCACAAATGCTTTGGGTGTAGCTGTCATTGTATCCGTTGGCTGGATATGCTATGAGGTAATGTATATGTGTTTGCTTTTTTGATCACTTGGTTTTAATTTCTGTTCCAACTTGAGACCTTTAGTTCTGGAGACTTATTTTGTATCTTAACTAGCCAAGTCTAGTTTACAGATGATATCATCTTCAGGTATCTTGTGACTGCGTTGTATTACAAGTTTTACTTCCAAAAATCGATGAATTGATAGTGTGTGGAGATCCTTCAATTTTTTTGTTAAATTTTCTTTCTATAAGCTAGTCCTTCAGCTTCCTGCAATTTGGAGTTGCTCAAGAGGCTAATCCTTAAGCTTCTTGCAAATCCATTTGGCCTGTGAAGATGTTTTCTTACAAAGATGAAGTCCTCACTGCATAGCAGTTTCAGATTAGTTGAAGATGGTAGTATCCAAATGCACTTTGTAAATGTTTCAGAGGTCAATCATTTGCAAATACAGGGAAATGAGACATACTGTCATGCAACTAATGTTTTATATAATCCTTTCTTATATCCTTTAAACTGTAGTAGTGTTGTGCAAGTATTTTATCACTAATTTGTGACTTTCCACTTGCAGCTGTATTTCAAGTCAAAAGATATTTACAATGAGCACTGGCAGAATGCATGGGTCATCCTGGCTTTTTGGCAAGTCCTTTCTTTTTCTCTCCTCTGTGTTATTTGTGCTCTCTGGGCACCTTCTCAGAACTCAACACGGTAAGATATAGCTTACATTCTTGAATTTCCCTTTCCTGGAGTTCATTGTTCAAGCTTCAAAAGAAATGCAAAAATCACGTGCCTCAGAGAATCCATAGAAACTTGTATTGGCCCATTCGTAAAGCTCAATGGTAGACCAAATACTGTGAGAATTGAAACAAAGAGGAAAAGGGTGGCGATACAAGCAAGAAAATAACTCCAACTGAAAGAAGAGAATTCAAATTTTAGAATGGCCTTCCTAAGTCAGTTTAAACAAGTGTTATGCCCTTATCTAGACCAGTGGAAACCATGTTAACCACTAAGAAATCGATTTTTTTGGTTGTCATTGTCGATATAGCAGACTTAATATAAATTGGTAGAAAATTTGGGCTACTAATTAATGGGAACTAGAATAAAACATGTTGAACATTCATCTGGCAGCTAATTTTACAGCAGTGTTTGCACATTAACATTCTCTGTGGCATGGAAATCTTGAACTTGGATCGAGACATTTCAGTTTTTACTCTATCAATTTATTCTTCCTTTCTTGGCAGATATTCTTACTCAGACGAAATGAATGAGGAGTTTGAAAAAGATGATACGACTTTGACACTCATTAAACCTTCTCCAATGCCTGCGAAGGATATGAGGACTGCACCGGAAGCTAGAACAGTGCAACCAAATATTGTAACATCTAACGGAGACATGGAGGAAGATAAAACTGAGTAAAGTAAATCTCAACCATAACATTCAGAAGGGTTCCATTTTCGTCCTCAGTTTTGTGTTAAAAATTATCCAAGTGTCTATGCCCTGAGCTTGAATTGAGAAGTTTATGTGGGAGCTGATATGATGCCAAGGAGAAGTCCTCTTCCGGGTGGTGATGTGTCCGAGATTTGTTTGGTTTATATGCTTCTGTTCACCCATGTGATGTACTTGTCAATTTATTGAATGTTCCCTCCATCAATAGCCGTCACAGAAAAGATCGATGGACCATCATGTTGTTTTTGTCTTATAAATACCATTCCTGTTTACTCCTGTTTTCTTTTCCCTTTTTGCCTTCCTGCTTTGGTGTTTGATAATCCCCCACGTAAGTCAAGTATTTCTTCCCCGTCAAACTAAAGAATTGATGATCCTCAAGGGTTGTTAGGGGAAGAAATTAAAAAGTTTTGTTTTTTGAAAACGGATAATATTTGTTTCTCGGCCCCTTCCTTGAATTGTAGGCTGGGCACTTGATAGAGAAGCTGCCAAGGTTGTCTGGCCTACAAGGATATTCAGGCTATTTAACGTATATGTAAATAATCAAATAGTTGTACAATTTTGACGCCTGCGGTGGTTTTCATCTGCAGGATAAGTCCATTCCTGTCATGATAGAAATTTTTTGCTTCTTAGTGGCAGAACTTTGTCATTCAATGCCTTCAAATAGTTAGGGCGTACCCGAGTTTATTTTAGCTTGCAAAAAGATGCTGACATCCGTTTTCAAAACTTTAAAATTAAAATTTATGAATGTAAGCGTCAGACCACTTTTTAAAAACCGTTGTTTCCGAGTGGCTACATCATCAAAATTTTTTTATTTTTTTTTTCTTCTTTCCTGTTTTCTTCAAATTTTGCAGTCTGCCTTCTTTTGTTCTTTTCTTGGTTCCCTGGCAAGCCTTGATTCATAATCTTAATTCATATCAGCACGCGTGTAAAGGACAATCGAACCACATCAAAAAGTTGCTATTACACAAAAAGGTTTCAAACGCGTAGTTATTCACCTGGTAGGAGCAAGAAACTTCTTAAATGACGGGAACTGACCTTCAACTGAACATGGTCATAACTAAATGTACGAGATGAATATTTAAACAGGAACAACATTACAAGTGTATCGACCAAAACCTTGCTAAACAGAGGAATTAGCGCTTGGAGGCTACATAATCCAAAAAGTGGTGTTCTAATGATGAAATAAACTGATTCGGTAATGGTCAAGTAACATATTCCAGAGGCAGTGTGTTCTAATGATGAAATAAACTGATTCGGTAATGGTCAAGTAACATATTCCAGAGGCAGTGACGTTTGGCAGTGGTTTAAAAAGCCTTTTTCAATGGATGAACAATAAATTGTCTTCCAATTAAACTTTCAATGAACAACCATTTATACTTTATTGTCTCATTGGGCCTCATGTTCATGGAAAATCTACCTGCAAAACTAACAAAGAATTTAATAACAACACTAGATTTCCATGTATTATAATCCTACTGAAATACTATTCTCCATATGCATGCAACCAGTTGACAAACCAACTGCTCAAAAGAAAAAAGAACTGCTTCCCTATATAATAAATAGGAGCAAATCACACATACAACAATTCCCATATGAACAGATAGACCAAAGCCTAGAACATGACAACAAAACAAACAACATTCTTACAATGCAGAAGCACTCAGGTTGAGAGACCTGGCTATTCTAGAGAGCTATACCCCATCTTCCCAAACAATGACCGACACCAGCCTGCAGGAAGTTAACCAGTGATGCTTGGAGTTGAAGAGAAGAGGGCAGCCCTCTTTTTACCAGCACTGCAACAACCAAATACCCCAAAGAATTTAAAGAATGTGCTAGTAGTTTCTAAGCTGGCAAAAACTCATTAAATCCCTTCACTGAGATCTCCTCCTCAAGTGCTGAGCTACAGGGCATCCCTCGAAGAAATCCAAGACAGCATCCTCTAAATCCTCAACTGGATATTTTATATAATTTTCTGGGTGCCTTGCACTCTCTATATGACTCCTGAACCGCCCAAGAAATGACCTATAAGCTGGAATCAACTTCTCCGATATGGAAATGCGAAGCTCCTCCCTAAGTTGATTATCTGGTACCAACCATAGGGCTTGAGTCTTGTGAACCTCATCAAACATACAATTGAATGTCTTAAACCTCTCTCTCAAGACACTCTTTGACACACCAGAAGAGAAACTCCCGCCTACATGTAGACCCTCGTCTCTCAAGCAATATAAAACCCCAACCCAGGTAGCTCTCTGGTAATTAGTTGCAGCCTGCCTGAATTTCGCTGTTAGCTTCTTCAAGTAATCATCTCCAATCATTTCTCTTGATTCCTGGGTCCCTTTCACCTTTTGAACAATGTAGTGGACATTGTTCATCATAAAGAGATGTGCCAGCGATGCATCTTTGTAATGCTTCGACTTACCATCCAAATTGAATTGCAATATCACAATGATCCAAATCAAATGAAGTGCTAGAGGAGTTTTCCCTTCAAGTTCAGTAAATTCCATATCTGGGGTTGTTGGATCACCAGAATATCTTGAACCAGTTGAAGGTTTGGACATAATAAGCTCAATCAAGGTTTGCTTATAATCTGAAATCAAATTGATATAATTCATCACATACCTCGTCAACGGATGAATGGTGCCTCCAGGCACTGGAACCATAGACGGTTCACGCAAAACAGCATTCTCGAACTCAGACAGTATCCCTCTAGCAGCGTCAGCCAATCTCGACAAAATCTCTGCAGCCCGGACCCTAATAGAATCAGCAGTCTTGGATTCAAAAACCACCTCAATATCAGGCAATAAGTCCATCAACGCATCATGCAAGTCCAAAATCTTAAACAACTTCTCAGGGGATCTCCTGCTTATACTAATTGCCTCGGCAAAATTAAACAAGTGAATTGCCGGACCCATGACAGTCTCCATAAAACAAGCATCGTCAACTGCAGTACCAATCCCTTCAAATATCTGCTCACAAAGCCTCTTCTCACTGGCAAACAAGATCCTAACACAAACTTTAGCTGCTCGAATCCACTTCCTGATCTTGCCCTCCAAAGCATCCCATTCCAGTCTTTGAATATCACCAAAACTTAATTTCTCAATACCAAGCCTCCTAAAACTCATATCCACAGCCGATTTCCGGGCACTCCCGTATACTTGAATACACTCTCTCAAGTACCCAGATGCAATCATGCGCCTGGCAATCAACCTGAGGTCCACCACAGCTTCTGGTGGGATCAGATCCATCTCACGAATGCTACTAGTGGATCTATAGCTAGTGCTATTGCTTGAACTAGAATCTGCTCTTTGAATTTGATTTTTGATAGAAATATCACCATCAGCAACATAATCAGCATCATGGTCTAGATCAAACTCTCCGCCTCCGCCTGCGGTGCTCTCAGAAGCAGAGGAGTGGACGGAGGAAGTGGAGTCTAGCTCAATAGGGGCGGTGTGGCAAAGGAGTATGTGGTGGAACTCGTCCTCTAGCCTTGCCATGGCGATCTGGACGGCGGAGTTGACTTTCTCGTCTCCGCCGGAGATGGAGGCTGATGACATGGCCTTCTGGATTTCGTCGACGGCCTGCAAGTATTGATCCACCTGATCACGGTCGCCGTCGAAGATCATCTTCTCCTTGGCTTCCTCTGATGCAGTGGCGTCCCATCTCAGTATCATCCACTCTGCTTCTTCAAATCCCGCTAACACGCCGCCGCCACTGCTACTGGCTTCCGGCGGTTCCATGATTAGCTATGAATCTTTGATTTTTGATTCCTCCAAGAAATGGGAAACCTTTAGAGATGCAAACTTTTGCAAAGCCTTGAAGATTTGAAGGGCGTTTACTGACCAAAAACAAACGGCCTTTCTGTGTGGATATGTATAGGAACAGTCTAAAAATAAATAAATAAATATCTTTGAATTTTCTTAGAAGGGTCATTAAATTGCTGTTTCCTTTTTTTTTATTATTATTTTAAAAAAAATCTTGGAAAAATGTTGCAAGTTTGGTGTGGGGGGGGGGGGGGGGGGGGTTGCCTTTTGGAATCTTGAAAAGTAGGGGGACTAATGATGGTGGAGTCCGCCGCTGCTCGCCGTGGGGCTAGGAGGAGGCTGTTGTGGTGGCGGAGGAGGCGGAGGAATTTTACGGAGAGAGATCCTGGATTGGGTGATACGTAAAAGATAATTTCTTGGATGTTACGAGTCAAGGAAAGGCCTATTGAAGTGGATGGGATTGGCTGCTATGTTTTATTGCCACAAAAAAAAAAAAAAAAAAAAAGGGAAAGCACATACACATAGAAGCTTTGGAATTATTCTGAAATATTAAAAAGTCTTTTTTTTTTTTTTTATGGAGTGTGCAGTTACGAGAATGGAATGGAATGGAAAATGTACTTAACTTACTTTTTATGTTGGGAAAACAAAGCGTTTAATATCTAAAAATTGACCGTTTTTCATTTTATGATTTTATTAACCCCCCAACAATTTTGATCCTCAAAAGTTGCCTGAGCGACTTTATAAAAACGTTAGCTTTATTTATTGGGCGGGCTAAACAGTCTCTTGGCAAGCCATTGGCGGTTTTGTCATTTTCTTATCCAGCTGCTGCCTTCATTCAACCCAAGACGGCCGGAGAAATCAGCTGCTGCCTTCATTAAGATCGGAAGAAAGTAATTATCTCATAGTTTCTCCATAGATCAATTAATTGTTCAAAAAAAGAAGAGAAAATAAAAGAAAGAAAGAAAGAAAAAAAGAGTATAGACCAATTACTTTTGATCAGATTATAGACAATTTCATGTAATACGCAAAAACTGGCCCAGGACATTTAAATAATAGTATAGTATTGAGATTAGAGCATCTCACCGTTGGAGTTGGAATGGAATGGAATGGAATGACAGCTGCAGGTGCAAGAATCTTGTTTTGCTCCAAGAATTATGTACAGCTTATTGATCATTAATGGCAACAATCTAGAGGTGTGGAAAATAATATGAAATTCTGATTGCACGAGCGGCCCATCACCAGGGTCTCTTTTAGAAAGATAATAAAAAAAAAATTTAGATCTCATCCTAGTCTACACCATTTGCTGTGCGAATGCTGCCATTTCAAGTACCATCGGTATTTGAATATCACCCCACGAACAACAATGTTCATGTACCAATCTATTATTTAACCAGAAGAAATGCCAGTTGATTTCAATCATGATCCCGCTAAATGCTGTCATTCATTTATAATATTGGCAGTTTTAACTGTATGGCAGTTTGGTTATCCAAGGACTCCTGACAAATTATTAAAAGTTGTTTGTTTGATAAACATTTTATGCTGTATACCGTGGAAAATTGCATACTTTTATATATGCGATTTCCACTGCAATGGTGGGGCTTATGTTGTGTGCCAGGTTAGTTTCCTACACAAAAGAACCACTTCAAATATTTCATTTCTGTGATTCCTCCGGCTGTAGTCCTGATCTATTTTGCGGTACAGAAGGGTTGACTTTTAACACAATGTTTTTAACCTGTCAATGAGTTGTATATTTGGAACCCCAATGGGATGCTTGAGGTATATCCGAAACTGCTTGAATTAGACCTCACTTCTTCCCTCCCAATTGAATGAATTTGGCCTCAACACTTACAAAGTTTCAACTTCCCCAGATGGACAGCTAAGTTCTAACCCGTCTTCCTTTTTTCTTTTGGCACTTTTGTTATTGCATTTGCCAAGTTTCCCATGCCTGCAATGCTTTCCGTCCCTCTGATTGCTACAAAACTCACACCTTGACATGAGATGGTGGGATTCAAAACCGAAAAAGTTAAAAAGGGGTCTATAAATTTAGCAAAACATTTCTTGAAACATCCTTGTATGTGTTTGTTGCTTAACACAATATCGTTCTGGAAGCTACAGAAATAGTCTGTCAAGTGTTTCAAATAACTGCAAGAGGCATGTACAGGTGTTAAAAATTTTGTAAATAGATTGATGCAGAAGTTCAAATAGAACTCACTTTCCAGAGTGGTAAAAATTGAAAAGACAAAGCTTCGATTGTTCTAAAACTCAATGTAAAAGCTGTTGCAATTGGCTGTCTTATACTGTTGATCTATTTTCTCTGCTAGAAAAAAGATTTTGTTTCTTCTTTTTCTTTTTCTTTTTTTCACTCTTTAACAGAATTTTACCTGTGATTGGTCTAGAGTTTCTACCTATATGGGGACAGTAAAGGAAAAATAATCACCATCCTGAGATTCCTTCTATCCATGAAGCTGTATGATATGTGTCTCCTACTGTGATGCTCATCATAACCTTCTTATGAACTGGACTCATTGGCCAGTGGTCCATCCGCAAAGCCTTCTCTAAGTGATGGCAACAATTCCAAGTATTTCAGCCGAAGCCTTCATCAAATCAGGGAGTCCAAAGATGCCTTTCTTGTCATTCACCACTGCAAAGTCCCCTACCTCACTACCACTCTTCTTCTTGTAACAAGATCCTTCCCCGCTGGCGGATCCAATCTTTTTCTTTACTTCCATTTGTTTTGTTCTAGTTGGCGTTGAAACCTCAACTGCCACTGAATCTTCAGGATTGCTGGTGCTTCCAGGAGTTTCAGAACGCTTATCTTTTCTCATCAGTTTAACGACTATAAAAACTCCCACAGAAAATAGCATGACCGACAATGTAGCGAAACCTGCAATTTTTTTATCAAGATCTTTTGTATCATCTCTGCCAACAGTAGATCTAGCCGCATTTGAATCAAAAGAACTTGGCGTCGGGGCAGATGAATTAGATGGGTTTTTTGTTTTTTTTTTTTTAATTATTTTTTTTGGACCTTAGTTCCTTGCGTTTCGTGATGGGTTCCTGAGCAAGTGAAAGAGAAGCCTCAGAAACTGAAGTTTGGCTTCCAAAGACAAAAGTGGAAGTTTGTTTCCCGTTTGAAATGGTCAGCTGCCCATATCGTTATTACAGTTGCAACCATACCTCGTCCCTTTTTTTTTTTTACTTGTGGAAAGACAGTAAATGAATAATGTTAGTGTACTATATTTACTGTTTGTTATTTTTTTTTTTAATCTGTTGCTTTTGCTTTTTACCTCAGAAAAGGTCATTGTTTAGGATATCAGTCACCTCGTTAAGACATCAACCCAAAAACAACGAGAATGAGAATGACAAACTTTGGTCTGCGGGGAGAAACATGCAGCTCAATAATTTTCTTAAGAAATGCAATTCTTCCACTATTTCTTCAAGACCGTTCTAGTCTTTATTTGTTTTTTTTTTTTTTTTTCTTTTTCTTTTTTAAACTGTTAATTAATTAGGAGTAAGATTAGTGACAGCACGTGAAATAGGTGCAAGCCATAACGTTGCTTTATTGCGCGTTGCCATTGGCCGCCACCGCCGCCACGACCACCACCCCCAAGCTCCCTCGCAGTCACAACATGGCCAGTCCCTACCGTACCCAAAACGTCGCACTGCGCTGTGGGCCCCATCTAACGACTTAAATGACACGATTACCCTTTGATCGAGCCATTGTTTATCACGTGCTTTTTTTTTTGTTCTTTTCTTCTTTTGGAACGAAAGAAATGGGGAGAGAGAGAGAGAGAGAGAGAGAGAAAACAAAGTTGTTTGGCTGGATTTGATAGCGAGAAGGACTTTCTTACGCAACTGGTCAAAAGAAGAGAAGAAACGTGAACAGGACAACCCACCAGCTCCCTTGAGGCTTTTCCTTCATGTGGCCTTCCTATTGTCTGGTGGTCCCACATTCCTCATAAGCGACCGACTTCTTCTCTCGTGATTGCGAAAGCCAAATGAACCAACACAACAAACTCCCCCGCCCGTCAACTTGGACCTGTCTCTGCTTCGGTGGTCCAATCGATTGAAAAAGGGTCACTTCGATTCCCTCGAATTAATTGTTGCCAACTCCGATGAACAAACCAAGTCAAGGAGGGAAGGCCAATATGGTACATTCACCAAAACAAGCACGTGAATTGCAGGCGAAGTTGGTTCCCAAACAATTATCACCGCCATCCTCACCTCCTCCTCGTAATATTCTTCCACACCCGACAATTTTCCAACGCAAAATAAACGTGCTTCAAACACAATATAATATATATAAATTCGAAGATAAGGAGGAGAAAGAGGGGACAGAGACGAGTCGTGCGCCACTCAGGTTCAAAGAACGTGCTAAAGTACCTAACTCCCCACCCATGTATATCCATCCTTTGCCCTAACACCCCCTTCCCCTCCCCTGTCAAGGTATTATTCACCAAAAGGAAGTCAAGCACACATTTTTCGTTTGTCGATTAAAAAAATTCAAAGTCCATATATATCATCATCGAAGTGGGAATGTTTTTCTAACCTTAGTTCCCATTCAAAACATTGAAATTTACGGAAGAATACTGTTGTCTTCGTGGCCGCCTGTGGAGGAGGGAGGTTGAGGAAAAGCAATTAAAGCAATGGCAAGTTTTGTCAGCATGTCCGGCAAGGCACCGGAGAGATCCAACGTCGCTAAGACGTGCAATCTTTTGAGCCAATATTTGAAGGGAAGATGCAGTAGCCTTGGAGATGTTTGCCAACTTGGAATCGATGGCAAGCTTGAATCTAAAGGTAACTAAGACATTTTGTTCCCAAAATGATTTATATTAGTAGTTCTGGTCCCTTTTTGTTTTTGTTTTTTTTTTTTTTTCAAAAAGAAAGAATGAATGAAAGCTAGTAGCATTTCTGGGGTCTGAAGTTGAATTGAGCTTCTAGTTGGGTTTCTTGGACAGTTTTATTTTTTGAAGGTTTCTTTTTCGTTTTTTGGATTTTAAGGACATGGGATAGATGGCCCAAAGGTGTCCTTAGAGAGATCAACCTGCTTCTAATGGATCTATCTGTCAATATTTCAGGTTCTGAAACATCTAGGCCACCAGCAGCAGCAACAAAGAATATGTTGCCCAATTTGGAAAAGGTTTACGATCCACATCATAATGAGGACTCCTCATCAATCGGGAAATCTGACCAAATGACTATATTCTACGGCGGACAAGTGATGGTTTTCGATGATTTTCCTGCTGATAAGGCCAAGCAGATCATGTCTTTGGCTAGTAACTCAAATGGCTTTGTTCCTGCATCTGCCAGGGAAGTGTATAATCCCAAAAGTCCCGCTGCTACTGACTCCAATAATGCCCCAGACCAGCTTCATTTACGGCCTCAAGCCAATGGTTCAGGTAAATAATTCATACACTTTTTGCAGTCATCTGAATTTAATTCATTTGCTCAGACATTGAATATCCCTCTTGTGGCTTGTACTAACGTCATTTGTTTTTTTTTTTTTTTTTTTTTGGGTTTCTTATTATAGGTCTGCCAATTGCTAGAAGAGCTTCACTTCATCGGTTTCTTGAGAAGAGAAAAGACAGGATTACATCAAGAGCACCTTATCAGACAAACAGTCCACCAGCGTCCACTTCAAAGTCTGTAGGGGAAAGCAGTCCATGGCTTGAACTGGAAGGCCCGTCATCAAAGCAACTTGAGCTTAAATTATAGATATATGGAGCCATTAGATCAGCTCACCAAAGTTTATCATATTTATTAGGAGGATTTTTTTTTTTTTTTTTTGCATATGTTAGCTCAGTTCATCAGAATTCCAACTTTCTTTGCAGTGCCCTTTTTCTTTTTTTCTTTTTTTTTTTCGTTGTACTTTTTTTGCTGCTTTTGTAGAATATTATTTGGCATCAAGCTTTGACACTTGCTTGGTTCTCGAGAGGTGGGGGGCCCCCGCCGGGGGGGCTTGATTCTTAATTTGCGGTAATTAGCCTTTGGATCTTAACCATTTCCTAGAGACTGAAGCTTGTTTTGCTTGTGATTTGTGCCGAGCGAGCGAGCGAGCGAGCAATTAAGGAAGAGAAAAAATGACCGATCAAATCACAATTCGTCTTTGCCCCACGCATTTATTTGGGCCAATTTCAGCTCAACCAGGACCAATGCAATTGTTTTTTTTTTTTTATATATAATTAAAATTACTATACTTGAGAAAATGGGTCCCCTATTAATTCTTTCAAAATTCTACCTTCTCTGTCTCTCTCTCTCTCTCTCTTTTTTTTTTTTTAATTTGTCATGACGTGATTAAAGAAATAAACACATAATTTTATACTAAATTATTTTCCTGTGCACAATGCTATTACAGAATTCTTTAGCATGTAAGAATATAATTTGAGTAAAAACATGAAAATAATTAAATATCAAAATTTAGTAATAAAATTATCTGAAAAATTATAATAAAAAACAAAAATTCTGTCCCACAATTTAATAATTAAAAAAAAAGAGAGCCACTCATTCATCCCTTCCTTGCTCTCTCTCTCTCTCTTCTATCTCTGCATTTTTTCCTTTTTCAGTGTTTATTTTACTTTCTGGTTTAACTACACTTAAACAACTTTTTCTCAGGAAACAAACACACCCTTTCATCTCCATCCCCGTAATTTTTGCCATTTCTACCAAACCTCACTAACTCCTCCCCCCTCCCCCCCCCAACAACAAAAAAAACAGAGAGAGAAAATGCTGCACCCGAGGCTTAAACAGCAGCAGCAACAAGCTTTGATGCAACAAGCTCTGGTGCAACATTCTCTCTACCATCCTGCTCTCCTTGCCGCTCCTCAGGTTCTCTCTCTCTCTCTCTCTCTCTCTCCGTGTGTCTTTCTTGTGAAGTTTAGAGCTTTGAATGATCGGAGGTGGCAATTGGGATTTTTTTTGCTGTTTGGAATTCATTTTGGGGGTTCTGGAGCTGGATGGGTTTAGGTTTTGGTTTTTTGATCATGGGTTTATGGAGTTTTTCGCTGATTGGAGCCATTAGGCTTTAAAGCTTAAAATTTTCGGTACTGTTGTCAAGTATGGGGTTTTCAAGTTTCGTGCTTTTTATTATTATTATTATTATTATTATTATTATTGTGGTGTATTATATTTCTCTTGATGTTTACTGCTTCTGGTTTATGACCCTCGGTTGCTTTCTTCTTCCCATCAGCATCGGTCAATCAGGCAGGTATTTCATTTATGTTCGATTTGACATTGAAATTATCATCTCCTTTTCAATTTGTTGATATTCATCCATTACATGCCGGAATGTCTTGTTTTTTCTTTTTCTTTTTTGAATGTTTCCCGGTTGCTATCATCTAAAAGACCCCCCCCCCCACTTTTTTTAAGGTTGAAATAGT
>JAHLGO010000140.1:4479027-4489995 GCA_020615895.1 Ceriops decandra
AAGGTTGAAATAGTTTAGATATGAAGAGTTAAGCAGTGTACCGTGCTTGATTACTCGGTTTTCCGCTTCATTGTCTTTTTTTTTTTTTTTTTGGGTGTTGCAGATTGAGCCAATTCCCGGTGGAAATCTGCCTGTCGGTTTTGATACAAGTGCTTGCCGGAGCGTGTGAGTGTCTTTCAGATACAATTTTCCCTTCTGTGTCTTTTTTCTTCCTCAATGTTTGCCATTTGGTATGCATGCTTGTGCTGCTAACCAAGTCACTTAAGGGTTTTATTTTTTCATTATGAGAGAACCAGTGCTTTTTACCTCGACAAGCTTCTTGTCATGTGGAAATCACTGTTACTTACAGTAATCAGTGCTCATTTCTTTCAAGGATAATCTGATGAATACTTGTATGGTATAACTTATTCTTTATAATGAGGTGGTTACTTATAGGTTTATTCTTTTTTCTTTTTTCTTCTTTTTCTTAAACTTTTAGTTTATTTATTTTTTGAAAAAAAAAATGCAGTTATGTGGGAAACATTCATGCACAAGTAACCGAGCCACTTCTCCGGGAGGTTTTTGCTAGTGCTGGTCTTGTTGAAGGCTGCAAGCTTATTAGGAAGGAAAAGGTATACGTTCTGCAAGGGTTATAATTTTTGCACATTGCTATTCCTGTCTTAGTTTTTCTTCTTATAATGGTGTTTTTGACTTTTTTGATTGTTTCTGCTTTTGCAGTCATCCTATGGATTCATTCACTACTTTGATCGCAGATCAGCTGCTATGGCTATTTTGTCGCTCAATGGAAGGCATTTGTAAGTCTCTCACTTGAGATCGTCCTCTGCATTTTCTCTTATCGAATCTCATCTATCTTGGTCTAGAACCCTACATATTTCTTTACATCATATGTTATATGTAATTTATAGGTTTGGGCGGCCTATCAAAGTTAATTGGGCTTATACCAGTGGCCAGAGGGAAGATACATCAGGTTAGGCCACATTTTTGTTTACAGTTTCATGGTTAATTATAGTAGTTTGATTATTTGCATTCTTAAGTGAGCTGTTGTTTTGATGTGCAGGTCACTACAACATTTTTGTTGGCGATCTTAGTCCTGAGGTTACTGATTCAATGCTGTTTGCCTGCTTCTCAGTTTATCCAAGTTGTTCGTAAGTCTTTTCTTTTGTATTCTATGTGAGAGGTTTCCTTTTTTTCAATTTTTGAAGCAGTAAATGTTTGAAATAAAAAGGTGGGATATGTTTTTTTAATAAGAACCTATCATGTTGTGAGAGTGACCCCTCATCTGACCTTGTGATGGTTATCAGTGATGCAAAGGTTATGTGGGATCAGAAGACTGGGCGTTCAAGAGGGTTTGGCTTTGTTTCTTTCCGAGCTCAACAGGTTATTTTATTTTTTATTTTTTATTTTTTTGTTCATTTGGCTTTGATGGTCTGCACTAAATTGGTCTTATAATGATTTAATTTTTCCTTTTGCCTTCAGGATGCCCAAAGTGCAATAAATGACTTAACAGGTATGAAAATGATGCAAAACAAGTGTCTATTCATTAGGAAAAGATTTGTTGTTAATTAGGACTAAGTGTAGCATTTCTGTCTGCAATATTTCTAATAGATTAGTTTTGGTACCCTCATATAAGAAGAAGAAAAGTAGTTTTTTTTTTTTTTTTGTCTTATTTGGTGCTGGGTGGTACAGATTGATAGAGAACTAGTTATGTGAATTCTGTTGGATCATTTTGTAGGAAAGTGGCTTGGGAGCAGACAGATACGATGCAATTGGGCAACAAAAGGGGCTGGCACCAATGAGGACAAGCAAAGCTCTGATGCCAAAAGTGTGGTGGAATTGACAAATGGCACATCAGGTCAGTTGCATTTGACTTAATGCAATGTGATTAAATGGTGGAAGCTCGTTCAGTTGTATAAGGTCATGTAAGTGACTGTTCTAAATGGTGGGAATCTAGTTCATTGAATGCCCAAAGAAGCCTCGTGCTTGTCTAAAAAGAGGGGTCAGCTTTTGTTTGATTTTATGATTTCTCATTTGTGGGGGATGTTATTACATTTTCCTGTATTCTTCACAAACACCTAAGCCTATGATGGAAAAACTTGATGTCTTTTCCGTCATGTGTGCAGAGGATGGGAAAGAGACAACAAACAGTGAGGCTCCTGAAAACAATTCTCAGTATACCACTGTCTATGTAGGCAATCTTGCTCCAGAGGTAAGAAGCATTTTTTCCTATATACCAGTTCTCTGTGGCTAATTTGCATGTGGCTGTATGTGTGGACGCATGATTGCTTTCCAGCTTTTCTTCACTGAAATACTTTTGCTACACCTTAATAGATATAGAGTCTAGACGCAAGAAAAGAATGTTGACACGAGTGAAAGTTTGCAATCCCACAGGGTTTAAATTACCATGAAGTTTCTTGAAGATTTGTTGTGTTTGTGTAACTGGCAGGTAACCCAGCTAGATCTCCACTGCCATTTCCATGCTCTTGGTGCTGGCGTAATTGAGGAGGTCCGTGTCCAGCGAGACAAGGGGTTTGGATTTGTGAGATACAGTACTCATACCGAGGCAGCTTTAGCTATTCAGATAGGCAATGCTCAGTCGCATCTCTGTGGGAAGCAAATGAAGGTATTTCAACAGGGCATCTCATTTTGATGTATGATCTCACTATTCTTATTTGCTAGGAGGGCAAGATGGTCATTTTTGTTATTTGATGGCATGTGTTGAGAGAAAAACCTCTTTTTGTTTCTGACTGTTGTTACGTTCTTGTAGTGCTCCTGGGGTAGTAAGCCGACTCCACCAGGGACAAGCTCAAATCCACTTCCCCCACCAGCAGCAGCTCCTTTGCCAGGCATCTCAGCCACTGATATTCTAGCCTATGAGCGGCAACTGGCAATGGGCAAGATGGGTGGTGTTCATACCTTAATGCATCCCCTTAAGCAAGCAATGGGTGCCGCTGGGGCAAGCCAAGCAATGTATGAGGGTGGGCTCCGGAATGTTGCTGCTGCCCAACAATTCATGTACTATCAGTAACAAGAGTTTGTGCTACACCTTGATTTCCTGCATTTGCGGCGTATTTGAGTTACCATAAGTAATTAGGAAGCCTTTTCTCTTTATCTAGCTGGGAGGTTGCCATCCACCTGTTTACACCATCATGCTTGCTGCAGTATTGATGTATGCATAATATGTATGTTTTTGTGTTATCTTCATCTTTTATGTAGAGATTGAGTGATTGTAGTGATTAGAACGATTTGAGATTGACTGTTTAGCATGGGGAATGGTATTTCTTTAAAGCTTTGAGTATCTTTGACCTCTCTGTCCATCTGTTGTATTGCAAACTTCATCAAAGATGATCTTGGTGCATGTGGTCATCAGTTTTTTTAACGGATTCATTTCCTATCCTTCTCATGCATTATTTACCTATTTGATGAAGAATACTCCAGAAGTTAACCTTGTGACGAACAAGCGCATCGAAAGTAAACTTAACGGGAGTGGGTCTGGATCCTGATTAATGTTGCTTTTCTGCTCTTCGTACAATCTTTGTGGTAGATGTTCTTGTAATACAAGTGCCTGTATGCTGATCAATAAGACCTTGAGTTCTAAGCAACCTGCTCAAACGGGCAAAAAGGTAGGCGAATGACAAGTCGAGGTGTTCGACCCGAACTGCTACAAAGATTGCAAATAACTTTTAAGATAAATGAATTCAGCTGTTAAGACATTATAGCCAAGCAGAGAAATCAAACCCTTGCAGGGTAAAAGTTAGGATTAGCCATCGAATTGATCGCAGAGTTCTTAAAGTTGACCCAGAATGATATGAAACATGGTGTTTCCACGAGATTATTGTGTTCTGAGGGTTTGTCACAAACGCAATGAAGGACGAAAAATCCACAACTAAGCCCTCTAATGATATATTGTTCGTTAAAAGAGTCAAGTCCCTTTCCAACCTTGCAATATACTCATTATAGAATTTCCCAGCTTGTTCAAGGTCTCCAAGTTGGGTGTAGCAATCTGCTATTGTTCCATAGGTCTCCTTGTTTCCAGACTCTTAATCCTTATCGCTCAGAGATTGGCAGAACCACAGAATGATATTTAACGGCTGAACGATATTTGCCCCGCCTTTGAAGTGAGGCTCCTGAACAAAGAACATTTCACTTCTAGGAAGCTCGAACATAAGCTTGTGTGAAAATATAACGCAGGCGTGTTAATTAGTTGAGCTGTGCATGGACCATAAGGCAAGAATAATGGTAGTGCGTCATCAGCTAAATATCTCTAACAAAGGATCCGAAACACCTGAAAGAAAAGGCATAATATAACAGAACATGCTGCTTTTTTCTATTGCATTAGTCCGTTTTTGTAATCATCTATGGATAGGAAGCAAATACATACGCGTGCACGGATTAACTGGAAGCAGAAGTTCAAATGAATGAAACAAACCTAAGCCTCTTGCAGCCTTCTTCTCCTCTATTGGATCATTCACATCATTAGCAAGCTCAAGGGCTGTCTTGAACTCCACAAATGCCTTTTCTGGATATTGATTTCTCAAAAAATTCTTCCCACTTCTCGATGTAGAAATCAATTCCTCTTTCTTGGATCAATGATTATTTCATTGCCTTGAATTCTACAACCAAAGGGTGCATAACTCAAACCAGGAGCATATGACTCAATCTTAGCTAGCCTTCTTAAAGCTGCATTTATCTGGTGCAGTTGCTCACTCAGCCGCTGCAACTCTCCTCTCCGGCCTCTTGCAAGAAGGCCTATGATACAAGCATTAACTCATTGGTTCCAGCAAAATTTATACCTTCAACTTTATGCGAACATGCATAATGTTGAAATATACTTTGTATTCTAAATTATCTTTTTGTCCTTCTTATATCCCTATATATATATATAAGCATAATAGGATTATGAGAAAGAAGAGAAATTTGAGAGGTGAGTCACACTCTTTGTATCCTATAACACACTTTTTCTACTAATAAGAGTATTTCCTTTGTCTTTCCCGTGGACGTACGTCACATAGACCGAACCACGTAAAATTCTGGTGTTGTTTTCTTTTTTGATTTATCGTTTGTTACATTCCAAATTTGACGAAGAATCTTATTTCTTTGGGCACTCTTGAGAAGATTGGCTGCAAGATTGGGTTTGAAGGTGGAGTTTTTAAGGTTTCCAGAGGTGCTTTTGTATTGATGAAGACTGCCAGAATTGGCACATTGTATTTCTTGCATAGTTCGACAGTCACAGACTCAACTACAGTTTCCACTTCACTTTCAGATTCAGACGTGACAAAGTTGTGGCACATGCGGTTGGGACACATGAGTGAAAGAGGTATGATTACCTTGAGTAAGAAAGGTCTTTTGTGTGGACAGAACACTGGAAAATTAGAATTTTGTGAGCATTGTGTTTTTGGGAAGCAGAAGAGGTTGAGTTTCAATACATCCATCCATAAAACAAAGGGAACATTAGACTATATCCATTTAGATCTTTGGGGTCCTTCTCAGGTTCTCTCTAAAGGTATGAGTGTTGCTTATATGCTCACTTTCATTGATGATTTTTCTCGTAAAGTTTGGGTTTATTTTTTGAAACATAAAATTCAAGTGTTTAGAACCTTCAAGCAGTAGAAAACTTTACTTGAAAAACAGATTGGGAAGCAGATTAAGAGGTTGAGAACAGATAATGGCCTTGAATTTTGCAATAACGAATTCAATAAATTTTGCAAAATTGAAAGCATTGTTCGACATTGCACAGTTGTAAAAACTCAATAGTAGAATGGAGTTGCAGAACACATGAATAGGACTTTGATAGAGAAAACTAGATGTCTGTTATCCAATGCAGGTTTGGGCAAGGAGTTTTGGGCAGAAGCTGTTAATACAGCTTGTTGGTTAGTAAATTGATCTCCTTGTACTTCTATTGAGTGTAAGAAACCTAAAGAGGTGTGGTCAGACAAACCTGCAGATTATGCTGATTTGAAGATATTTGGCTGTCCTGCTTATGCTCATGTTAATGAAGGAAAGCTTGAATCGAGGGCTAAGAAATGTATTTTTCTTGACTATGCTTCTGTGTGAAAGGTTATAGGTTATGGTGTCCAGACCCTAAGTCTCCAAAATTCCTCATTAGCAGAGACGTGACATTTGATGAATCCGCTATGCTGCATCCAAAAGAGGAAGTCTTAAGGCCAAACGATGAAGATAGTGGGAATTCCACACAACAGGTAGAGTTTGAAAGTGATATTTCTTCTAAGTCAGGTCAACAGATTCGGGTTGACACTTCAGAAATAGATGAGGGTACTTTAGATACTCAACAGGTACAGCCGTACAGTATCACCAGAAACAGACCCAGAAGGACTATCAAGCCACCAGACAGGTTTTTAAATTCAGATTTTGCTTATTATTTGGTAGTAGCGGAAGAGGTGGAGTACAATAAACCTAGCAACTATTTAGAAGCTGTAACTTGTTCCGAATGTTCTCAGTGGAGCATTGCTATGACTGAGGAAATTGAGTCCCTGCATAAGAATCAGACTTGGGACTTAGTGAAACTTCCAAAAGATAAGAAGACTGTTGGCTGCAAATGGATCTTCAAGAAGAAGGAGGGAATCCCAGGAGTTGAAGATGCAAGGTACAAGGCACGTCTGGTTGCAAAGGGTTATAGCCAGAAAGAAGGGATTGACTTCAATGAGATGTTTTCTCTAGTTGTTAAGCACACTTCCATTCGTGTGCTTCTAGCTATGGTTGTTATGTATGATATGGAACTGGAGCAGCTTGATGTCAAGATTGCTTTTCTATATGGCGATCTTGAGGAAGTCATCTATATGGATCAACCTGAGGGTTTCCAAATTAAAAGTAAGGAGGATCATGTTTGCAGGTTGAAGAAATCTCTATATGGTTTAAAGCAGTCTTCTAGACAATGGTATAAGAAGTTTGACAACTTTATGGTAAGTCATGGTTACTCAAGGAGTGAGTATGACAGTTGTGTCTGCCATAAGAAGCTTTGTGATGGATCATTTGTTTATCTGCTACTATTACTTGGTAGAGATTTTGAGATGAAAGATTTGGGAGATGCAAAGAGGATTTTAGGCATGGAGATCATCAGAGACAGGCAAGCAAGAGAGTTGCGTTTTTTACAGAAAAGGTACATTGAGAAGGTTATTGATCATTTTGGGATGATGAGTTGCAAATCAGTAAGTACTCCTTTGTCTTCACACTTCAGACTTTCAGCCTCTTTGTCACCCAATAACTTAGAGGAGAAGGAATATATGTCACGTGTTCCATACTCTAGTGTAGTGGGCATTATTATGTATGCTAAGGTTTGCACTCGTTCAGATATTTCGCAGGCAGTTAGTGTGATCAATAGATATATGGCTAATCCTGGGAAAACACATTGACAAGCAGTTAAATGGATACTTCGGTATCTTAGAGGTACTACAGATGTAGGACTGATGTTCAACAGAGGCAGTAGGTTGATTACTGGTTTTGTGGATTCTAATTATGCAGGTGACCTTGACAGAAGAAGATCAACAACTGGTTATGTTTTCACTCTTTCAGGCAGTGTCATTTGTTGGAAGGCAACATTGCAATCAACAGTTGCTCTTTCCACTACTGAAACTGAGTACATGGCAATAGCAGAAGCAGTCAAGGAAGCTATTTGGTTGAAAGGTTTGGTCACTGATTTGGGTTTATCACAGGAAACTACCATTGTATTCTGTGACAGTCAGGGTGCTATACATTTGACCAAAAATCAAGTGTATCATGAGAGGACCAAACACATTGATGTTAGATACCATTTCTTGCGAGATGTTATATCTCAAGGTTTGATTACAGTGAAAAAGGTTGCTACTGCAAACAATCTAGCTGACATATTGACGAAACCAATTTTTCATAGCAAGTTCAAGCATTGCTTGGACTTGATTGGTGTTTGTTTTAATTGATTGGCCCTAAGGGGACATTTGGAGGAGTGATAGAAGGATTTTATTTTGTTGTGTGTTTAGAGAATACAATGCAAGGTGGAGATTTGTTGGAATATGCCTTGTATACTAAATTATCCTTTTACCCTTCCTATATCTCTATATATATAGAGGCATAATAGGATTATGAGAAAGAAGAGAGATTTGAGAGGTGAGCCACACTCTTTGTATCCTGTAACACACTTTCTTTACTAATAGGAGTATTTCCTCTGTCTTTCCTGTGGACGTAGGTCACATAGAACAAACCACGTAAAATTCTGGTATTATTTTCTTCTTTGATTTATTGTTTGTTACAACACACTACATTTGCACAAACAACAAAGGAGCCTTCCCATTCCAACCATACATTCACATGCATTGATACAATAACCTTGCAACTTGAAATTCAATGAATAGAAATCTTGCTACTGCTGTATGAAAAAGAAAGGAATAAAAGAAAACCTCTGGGTGGGTAATACTATAAGGCCATTGCAGAAACAGATTTGACATTCATGGGTATCCCAGTTATACATGCAAAAGCCTGCAACCTTGATTCCAAAAACTTGGTGGGATTTGGACAATTAAGCTGTGACTACAGAACCAATGTACCACACCTCCAACAGTAGCCCCAATGAGAGCTACAAATAGCAGTAAAGGCATGTTGAAGATGGAGTTATCAGTCTCACATGTTTCAGCTAAAGCTTCAAAAGGTGCAGCCCACACCAAGGCATTACTAACAAGAAAAGCAATTGCGGAGTCCCTTACTTTTGCTGTTCCCTGCAAAGGCTGTATCATTACTCAATCAGATGATTAACAAGATATTGACAAACAATATAATCCCTCTAATACAACCAATGGTGTGTCTACAAAATTTATAAAGCTCAAATAAAAACAGAATAAACATAAAAAGATCACATGAAGTTATATTTTTCTGTAATTAAATGGATTTCAGAAGTGTCAATGCCTGCTAAGGATATATGCTTGTAAGCTTCAGTATCCACTTATGATGCTGCCAATACAATGACAAGCAGAGGTTTGGACCCAAAATATAGCTATACTAGGTCCTCGTTTTCATGATCTAATGGTTGCTCAAGTCAGGAAGCAGAATAACAGGTTATGTATGGATGGATGCACACCAGAAGGTGCTACTTTCAACATACAAAGCATCACAAAATGTACGTTTGTCCAAGCTCCCTCCATTAAGAGGAGCTTTTCTTATGAATCATGCAAGGTTAACTATTAGCAATATAATAAGAGAAATAATGTAAAAGGTTAAACTGGAGGACTCACCGTCATATCTGATGAGCTGACACTGCCAGCGGTAATATTCATCCTTTGACTAAGTATGCAATGAACTTTATTGGGTTGATGATCACGGATCACAAGCAGACCCTAACTGAGCTCATGACATGGAAACCAACAACTGGATCAATGCACTCCGAACCAAGAAGCGCAGACTTTTCTGAACTTGAAGGAAAAGACCCATTGGGAATTCATATGCTATGGATTATTGTGGTCTTGCGGTTCAATTTGGAGGGCAGGTCAATCCATTACAATGATGCTTCATTGGCCCATCTCTTTATGATGAACAACTATGTCTACATTGTTTGCAAGATTCAAGATTGCCAGGAATTGAGAGAAACTATTGGGGAATATTAGCTGAGAAAACTGATGGGGAAAATCTGGTGGACAGAGAATAAGTACCAGAGAACAACTTGGGCAGAGGGTTTATACGTAAGTGGGAGTTCTTCTTCTGGAATGTCAAAGGTTGTTTCGAGAGAGAGGATTAAGACCTTCAATGGCATGTTCGACAAAGTTCACAGGACACAAGCTACATGGTTTGCTTCAGGGATTCAACTTAGAGAAGATCTTCAACTTTCTATAAACGAAAACTTGATGCCTGCTTATAAGTCGTTTATTCGGCTGTGGCATTATGTCATAGAGAGTGGAACGCGTTGGGGAAATCACATAAAGTATACAGCTGAGGATTTGGAGAATGCTGTGGACGATTTGTTTAAAGGGTGTAACCCAGGGAGGAGGAGACAGTGAAAGAGCATAAAATGCTCGGCCAACTTAGAAACTCTGAATACATTCTCTCAAATCTTCAATTTTAATTATCGTTTGTTCATAGTTTGGCATATTTGGGTTGAGTAGATTTCTTTATTTAGATCAGTTGAGGCTCTCTGGTGCAACAAAGGCTCTCAAACTAACTCGACATGAAATGTACTGCTTTGTTTCATTTCTCACTGACACTCTATGTTCAATGCTTCTGTAATTATAAACAGGCAAGGGTCTGATTAAAAACTTGATGGAAAAAAATAAATCTATGCGGAGTGAGATTCAGAGCAACAATATCTTTCCCAGAATATGAAGAAGAGTTATGAAGCGAACAATTGACAAAGAATGACATAAACTTGAATCCAAAACATTAGCTGCTACATGCTCTGTCATGCATCTGGGCCAAATTGTTAAATTTAGCAGGATTCCTGGATGAATTTTCAATGTGTCTCAAAAGCATTTTTTGCTAAGTTTTCAGATCCTAAGGCATGAAGCTATTGTCCAAGTTTTCGTACAAATTGTGTCCACAAAGTGATTGTGTATTAACATTCTAAACTACCAAAATAGAATACCAGTGGATATCAACAACGGTGACTCCTGCAATGTTGTCCGCCTAACCGGGGGGGGGGGGGGGGTGGGGGGCGACGGACCGGGAACACCTGACCCATGAACCGGCTCATAATCATTCACTCCAAACTATATCCCATTTTGCAAGCAGTTTGGGGCAGACGGACCGGAACCACCTGACCCACGAACAGGCCCCTTAACACCACAACTTAGTCATAGAGGTTTTGAGTAACTTCTAACTCAATCTCTTTTTTTTTTTAATTACTTTATTTATTTGAAAAATGGCGCTCCAGTCCGGTCCACCTAGACCGAACACAGCCAACATTTCTATCCGTTAATCGAATGCTCGCTCAAAACTGAAAGCCAAATATGGCAGTGGTAACCCGGTGCTCCTCTTGCTTCTTTGCATCCCTGGACT
>JAHLGO010000140.1:4490095-4528349 GCA_020615895.1 Ceriops decandra
GCATCAACCCTACCAAATCCCATCTACCCGGTCAGTACACGATTTTCTCTCTCTCTCTCTTGTTTTGCCTGTTGCTGGATTACATTGCATTCATGTGGGATGATACTTGGATGAGTATGTTGTTGGAATGTCTTGTTTTGTGCAATTTTCAGTCGAGTAAGTAACCAAGATTTTAACTTTGATGGGTAATGAAGGAGTTCTCTAATAAAGTTCTAACCTTTAATGTTTAAAAAAGACTAGTAAAGTACATACCATTTTTGGGTTGGAGTGTTCTGGCCATGAGATATGTTGCCTTTCACAAGACTCTTTGTGTGAGGTGTGTGTGAAGACTCATATTTCAGGTCTTGCAATGTGTGGAAGAACATTTGCTTCATTGCCTTACATAAGTGTTCGGATGTAGTTTGATGAAAACTTCTTGCAATGTTATTTTGTAAGCAAGAAGTGATCTTTGAATGAATTCAAAGTGAATTTTTTGTTTCTATTGTACCAGGTAATTTAGCTCCTCTTCTTTCTAGAGGAGGTAAGTTTGCATCAATGTCTGATGTGCTCTTAGTGTACCATCGGCTTTGTCCCATAAGTTGCTGGGCAGCAGAAGTCTATGTCTAGGATCTATGTTAAAAGGTTGTTCTGATTCTGTTCAAGTGCTGGCTGTTTCTGAAAAATTTTGTGAGGAGTCTCTGAGTGCTCGTGCAGAGCAGCATTTTCGAACAATGAAAAAGCCTCTCTTGCAGCATCGGCCAATGTGGACGAGACTTCTACAGCCAAAATCAGGATTTGGATCGGCTAGCTTTGAATAAAAAATAACCTCAATATCAGGCAACAAGTCCATTAATGCCTTGTGCGGCTCCAAAAACAGGAAAAGATTCTCCGGAGATCTTTTTCTAGAGCCCATTAGCTTGGCGACATTAAACAACTGAATCACCGGACCCTCTGAAATCTCCCAGAAACATGCATCCATTTCATCGATCCCAGCTAAAATCTGCTTGCACAGCTTCTTTTCGCTGGACAGCAAGATCCTAATGAAATCTCTAGCTGCTCTTATCCATTCTCTGAGCTTGCTATCTGGTATGGCTATCCCCTCGAATGTTTTAATGTCAAGTCTACTCAGGTTCTCAATTGCAAGGCTTTGAAAACTGGCGTTCACCACAGATTTTCTCACGCTCGTGTGCGCCTGAAGGCACTCCTGCAAGCACCCAGAAGCGATCATGCGCTCGGCAGTGGACTGTAGCTCTATCAATGGCATCACCATCAACAATAGTCTTATGCTGCTTTGTAGCTCGATGGAGGGCGATGCGGTGGCTGCTGAGCAAGTTACGGAATTTCTTCTCAAGCCGGGCTGCTGAGAAGTTTTGGAGTTCTTAAATGGCAGAAGACCCGTTCTGGTCAAGCTGGTCTTGCCCATGGTGGCCCTGGAAGATCATCTTCTTCTGCCTGGCTGCTCTAGTTGTTGATGACGTTGCTTCCATGTTTTGTATCGTGCTCCTCCTCCTCCTCTCTGCTTCTTCTAAGGACATGGCAGCAGCAGTGGCAGTACTACCACAAGTGTTGGTAGCACTGGGGTTCGGGTTTTAGTTGCTGCTGCTGCCGGCGCTGTTGTTCCGTGTTGGCGCGAGCCATCTCAGGTCATTTACGTGCAACTTTTTTGATAAACCCCCTGCTAGCATTGAGGACACCGTTACAAGTACCGAACAAGAGAGACATCCAACTTAAAAGGCTTTGTCTGATTACTCCAAAAAATTGAACTCATAATTTTATTTTCGTACTAATTATTAATTTCTTTGTTGCACTAAAATCAAGTTGTTATTTGTATCAAGTGCTGACAGTTGCGTTCGTTACAAGCTATGCTTTCAACATTTAATATTGTCTAATTTAGTTATAAAAAAAAAAACGATTTTGTTTAATTGATTCGAGCTTAATTTGATTGAATAATACTAAATATTATGAAAAATATCTCGATTTATTATAAAAAATATTATTTTTTGAGATAAATAATTTTCTTACTGATAAAATTACTTGATAAAACATTCATTTCAATAAAAAAAAAACATTTTATGATAATTTGATAAAACTTTTACATAATATTTAACATTATTTAATTTGATTTAATAAAAAAATTAAATAAATATGTATTTAAAAAAAAATTACACATTGAATTTGTCTCGACAATGTCATTTTGAAGTAAATATATATATATATATATATATCCAACAAGCCTTCAACTTATTTATTAATTCTTTGCATCATCACAGCGAATTGTGGATAACACGGAGAAAATAAAATTTAAAAAGTATTTATTCTATACATTTTTTTTCTTTTTTTTCTTTTTTTTTTTTTCATTCTTTTCACTATTTGGGCCTTCTAGTGGCGCAATGGGCCTAATCTAAAGCAACCGACTAATCTCGGTCGGAGTTAAAAACATATCGAAATCCGTGTCGGTTTGAACCGGATTGGTGGCTCTCTCTCCGGGGTTTTAATTCCAAAATTTCCAATCCAAAGTCCAAAACCCTCGGAAACCCTGAAACCTCCGTCACCGCTGCTGTACGGTCATTCGAGTCGTCGCCGGACGGCAGTCCGTTTGGAATCGGAAAATTTGAAGAGAAACAAATGGACGTTGAAATGGAAGCTTATCCTTCTAGCCCTAGCTTTTTCGACCCCGAAGACCTCTCGACCAGAGAACAATTTCGCCGCTACGGGTTAAATTTTTATTTTTTTTAATTTATAATTTTGAAAATTTAAGGATTAGGCGTCTAATATACAAGAAAATGTGGAAAAAAAAGTATAATGTATATAAACATTGGTTCTGCTCTGTTGTTGATTTTTTATTTTTATGAGTAGGAAACGGCACTCGACTTCAAGCATATCGCCGACGAGAGGCGGTACGGCGTCGTCGAAGTTCAAGGAGTCGAGGTTGTTGTACGATGGACAGAGCATTCACAGTCCGACGAATGCTGCGCTTTTGCTTGAGAATATCAAGCAAGAGGTGGATAGCATTGATGCCGATCGATTTGAAGCTTCTCCGGGGGCGGCCAAGTATGGTTCTAGATGGGATGATGGGACGTTGGAAGAAGATTTCGGTGTTGATTCGATGCCGAAACTTGCGAGCCAGTCGCTTAAAGGTTGCAAGATTGAGGATGAGGGCTTGGCAGATGGTGGAGAGGCGACTTTTGGTCTATTTGCTTCTCTTCTCGATTCTGCTATTCAAGGTTTTTTTTTTTTCCCTCTTTTCTTTTCTTTTTATTTTTGTTTGAAAGAATGATGTGCAGTTAGATCTTTATTCAGAAACTTGAAGAATGTGAAAATGGATAAAAGAAACAAATTATTTTAGTTAAAATTTTCTTGCCAATTTTCCCAATGTCAGGAAAATTCTCGACTCTCTCATGGTAATTTTTAACCACCCTAACGGGAACAACATAGAGAGTTTTGATGTCCAATGCCAATGACAATATGTTGCTTCCCAGTTGTTGTTTAGTCTTGTCTAAATTTAGACCTGATCTAATGAGCTGTTTGTAGTGTGGTTTGAGGTAATTGCAATTAAGACTCTTGTTATGTTTGGAATTTCCTCTGTGTTATTCTGCTCAGACCTCAAGGAAGAATTTTTTATTATATTCTCCATCATTTGTGTGATAAATATATTTTTTATACAGGGTTGATGCCTATTCCTGATCTGATTTTAAGATTTGAGAGGTCATGCCGAGATGTTTCAGAGTCCATCAGGTCTGTCTCTTACTGGGGGGAGAGTTTATGGGTTACTTTTTTCTAATGTGATGTTCTGTAATGTAACTTGCTGTTTTTGCTGGTCATTTGCTTTTGAAAAAGCATCTGCTTGCTTCCTTGCTTATAGTGATGGGTGCAATGAATTATGAAAGCTCAATAGATCTGTATTCTGGTTTCCTTGTAAAATTAGATTCGTCTGCTGAATGGCTGCATTTGACTTAAACATTGTAATTTTTTAAGCCATGCTTCACAACAGATTTTGTTGAAGGTTATTAGACGTCAGGGAACCACTCCATGCATGTTGTTAGCTAGTTTCTACTCTTCATGCAATAAAATCTGCTTGTTTGGCTGCTATATCACTACAATAACATGCATTGCTTCCATAGGTATGGGCCCAACAAATGGCACCGAGTTGTAGAGGATAAACTTATGGGGCAGAAAGCTCAGCTATTACTTGATGAGGCTGCGACCTGGTCTCTTCTTTGGCACTTATATGGCAAAGGCAATTGATCTAATACTCTTTTTTTTTTTCTGTCCTTTTCTCTGGCTAAAAGTTAAAAAGTATAATTCTGCTTGTACACAGCTGCACTGAGGCAAACTGCTAACATGGACTTCTGATACACATCTTTTTTGATAGAGACATTCTTGACAGAACTGTTGGTCTGAAGTTAGTTAGGATGCTTATTTTTCTTTTTAATTTGTTTGATTGTGCATTTGAGCTTTGTGATTTATGAGTGATGATTTTCTTTCATCTTGCAGTGACTGAAGAGCCCCCTGAAGAGCTTGTTGTGGTACTTTTCCTCTTAGCTTTTGTTGTTGATGTTGAACATAAGCTTGTTTCTGTAAAGTTTAACTTCATTTTCAGCTTTTTATATGTTTAGAGGCGCTGACCTCTCTAAAACCCATTGGCTTCTTACAGTCACCCTCAACATCTCATTTGGAGGCTAGCCTGTTTGTTGCAAATGACCATACAGCACAACTATGTCTTCGAGTTGTTCAATGGCTGGAAGCATTAGCCTCCAAAGCTCTTGATTTGGAAAGAAAGGTGATTCTTTTTTCTTTTTTTTCTTTTGAATGTTTGCTGTTTAGACTATTGTAACTGTTCCATTTTAACGGTACTTGATAATCAGCCTGCTACTCCCCCCACCCAAAAAAGACCCTCTATTATTTGCTTGAATAACTTTTAGAGCATGCCATTCATTGAGATTGTGTGAGAGTTTCATGGCTTTTTAAGCTACTGGTGCTTTTTATCTTCATTTTTACTTCTAATGGATGGAAGGATGACACCAGTGATTAGTTTTATGCTCCAACAATATCATTTGGCACTTGCACATGTTTCAACAGTAAAACTGGCCAGCATTGTCGAAACATGGTCTGAAGTTGTCCTTGTTGGTTCCCTTAGTCCAAGTTCTAACTGAAGCATTATTGAAAGTTCCACACTTTATTCGTACTGTTTTATGTGGGTATTATTGCTGATTACAGGTAAGGGGTTCTCATGTTGGTACATATCTTCCCAATTCTGGAATTTGGCACCATACACAACGGATTCTGAAGAAAGGTTCTTCTGATACAAATACTGTTCACCACTTGGATTTTGATGCTCCAACACGTGAACATGCTCATCTGCTGTCAGATGACAAGGTATTCCTTCTCATTCAACTCTCTTATGCATTCTTTAAATACTGTCTCACTTACTGTTATCATACTGCAAGTTTTGTTTATGTCTACAAATTTTGATATTCCTTAGAATAAATTGAAAGATGTAATAATGGAAGACTTCTTATAGAAAGAGTTTAAGGCAGAAAATTTTCTTTTGCCCCTGCAGAAACAAGATGATTCTCTTCTGGAGGATGTTTGGATTCTTTTGAGGGCTGGGAGACTGGAAGAGGCATGTGGTCTTTGTCGCTCTGCTGGTCAGGTATCTAGTAATTGGACAAAATTAAGTTGGTGGAATATACAACTCTATGTTGCTCTTTTACATTCTAGTTAGTAATTCAATGTTGACAGCCATGGAGGGCTGCAACTTTATGTCCATTTGAAGGAATGGATCTGTTTCCTTCTGTTGAAGCCTTATCAAAGAATGGAAAGAATCGAATGCTGCAAGCCATTGAACTTGAAAGTGGCATTGGTCATCAACTGCATCTATGGAAATGGGCTTCCTACTGTGCCTCAGAGGTAAGGTTAAGCATATTTCTTTTCTTTACATGCAGTTTATCATATACCCTTTCTAAAAGTGTTTTTTTTTCCCTCCTTTTTTAAGAGGGGAGGTGGATATTTGAACCCCCAACTTTGCCCCTGAAGCCCCTCTGGGGGACTTGAGATAGCAATCAAACCAAAGACTGATGATCTATATGTTTCTTACCAGTTATGCTTTCCTTTTTCCTAACATCATAATGACCTCCTTTTATGGCTACTTTCTTCCATAGGCTACATTTCCAAATTGGTCTAAAATAATGAACTCTATGCATTTTGCTGAAGAAATTATGCAAAACATTTTCCCTTTTAATAACTGCCAGCTGCAAGTTTTTGTGTTTTTTTAACATCCAATAGAAACTTATTTTTTCAGCATTTTTTTTCTGTCTTAATTTTTTGTTCTAAAGAGAATTGCAGAGCAAACTGATGGAAAGTATGAAATAGCTGTATATGCAGCCCAGTGTAGTAACCTAAGGCGCATGCTTCCAATTTGTACAGACTGGGAGGTATGCTTTTCTTCTTTTTTTAACCTTATATTTACACATGGTATGCAGAATTAAATACATGACAAGGAAAGTTAAGGTCTTTGTTTTAGACAAATGTTATTTTTATCGTTTGCTCATTGTTATTTATGAATCTAGCTGATGGGATGATTGTGAACTTGAGTCAGTTCAATGTCTTTCTTAAAAATTTCTACTTGAGGTAACGTCATCATTTGATGGCAGTTAGTGAGTTTATAATGCAATCAAGAGTAATGGTCACAAAAACCAAGCCCTTTCATCAATTCTGGTTATTGTGCTATTTGATATGTCAGTGGAATAATCAGTTTCCTGGTATAACTTACTCAAGTCCTGCAATTTAGAGGATATTGAAGTTTGTGCTGTTTCTGATCATAATGCTGCAGTCAGCATGCTGGGCAATGGCAAAATCTTGGCTTGACATCCAGGTGGATCTGGAACTAGCTCGCTCACAACGAGGGAGAATGGAACAGCTTAAAAACTACAAAGATCATATGGATGGAAGTCCCAGGCAAATTGATGCTTCCCTGCATTCTTCATCTGGGCCAGAAAACTGGCCTCTCCAAGTTCTGAACCAGCAACCTAGGAACCTTTCTGCTCTTCTTCAAAAACTTCACTCTAGGTATATGTTCATTGTATAATATTTCTTTTTGATAATGTTCTATAACATGTTATTTTGCTTTCAATTATTGATATATCTTGGGTGTTTTCTAGAATCTGATGTATTGTCTGTGTATCATTTAGTGAAGTAGTTAATGAGGCTGTTACTCGAGGGTGCAAGGAGCAGCAACGGCAAATTGAGGTTTCTCTCTCAATAAAACAAATTTCTCTACTTGTGCATTGATTTTGTTTGGCTAATCAGGTTAACAGTTAGGGAATTTGTCATTGTAGTAAATGAGTTTCTTCTTGGACTTGCCATAAAATTTGTGCAAGTTTCATTGGGTATCCGATGCATTTTGTGCTTGAATGTTTCTCTCCAATGTTGCTTGACAGATGGACCTTATGTTGGGGAATATACCCCACCTACTGGACATGATTTGGTCATGGATAGCACCATCAGAAGAGGATCAGAATATTTTCAGGTATCATATTATTAGATCTCTTGATTTAAAAGCAAAATCTTCATTGGAGAATTGCCGTTTTAAGATTGAGAGTTGTTTTTTGGTGCCATTTCTCTTGGTTGTATAGGTGTCATTGTAAATGACAAATGTGCCAAAAAAAAAAAAAAAAAGAAGAGCCATTACTCGTCTATGCACTGACAATTGTAGTCTTGGGAGAAGCATCACTGGACCAATCGATTGCCTTTGATCATTTAATACATCCTTTCAGTGTTTGTTAAAATTAAACTTGTTATTATACTCTTTATAGGTCGTCATTTTGACCAATTTGCATTGTGGCTTTTGGTCAGGCCTCATGGTGATCCTCAGATGATTAGATTTGGCGCTCATATGGTGCTTGTGCTTAGATTTCTGCTTGGTGAGGAAATGAAGGATTCTTTTAGGGAGAAGCTTATGAATGTTGGTGATCTTATTTTACATATGTAAGTATTTTCAAGTTAAGATCTTATGCCTCCTTGCTATATATTAGTCTAAAACTAAGTGAACTTACTGTATTTTATAAATTAGGGAGATCAAATAAACTTATAGCAACTTACCTTTAAGTTTCTTGTTGTTGGCTTCATGTGACAATCAAGAAGCTGCTTGGCATATGTAGATGCACTCATATGCACTTGTACTTCTGCACATGTATGCACACGGTTATCTACTCATCCAAGACTTGTTTCTAGCACAAGCATGATTCCTATGGAGTATTGACTGCTATATAAGCCTTTTAGGTGGTTCTTCTACAAGTGTTCTGAGTTTCATGATTAAGCTCCACATAATTTTGTGCCCAAGTTTATTTTCCAAAGTCTTAGTGGTTTGCAAATCCACATTTCAGGTATGTGATGTTTCTATTTTCAAAGCAACATGAGGAATTAGTTGGGATTTATGCTTCTCACCTAGCACGCCACCGTTGTGTTGACCTTTTTGTGCACATGATGGGATTAAGGCTAAATAGCAGGTATTGGTGACTGTTCATGAGGTCATGTCTTCTTTTGTGTCCCCTACATTCTTGATTTTATATAGATAACATGATTTGATTCTCTCTCTCTCTCTTTATTGGTCTGTTTGGAGAGTCTAAGCCGAACAGGGGAGGGTGATGAGAAGGTGGGATTAAAGCCCCTGCCAACCCCTGGCCTTTGTCTAATTGGCCATCCAGGCAAACCTGGGTCATGATTTGATTCTTAATGGAATCTAACCATGCACAAGAAGGGAATTGGATCTTTCGGTCATTCAATGGCAACCTTTGTTAAATAACATCAAGTTTGACATACTATCTCATATTTGACATCAAATTCTCAGGTGTTTAATTGGTGATTTTGGCCCTTTTTCTTGGTGAACAGTGTGCATGTCAAATATAAGATTTTCCTTTCTGCCATGGAGTATTTACCATTTGCTTCAGTTGATGATTCAAAAGGGAGTTTTGAAGAAATTATTGAGAGGTACACATAACTTAGTGTAGCAATTTCATGAATTCAGAAAACACAGCAATTAATTACTTGAAATATACAATAATAGGGTGCTGTCAAGGTCCCGAGAGATCAAAACTGAAAAATATGACGAGTCATCAGATGTTGCAGAGCAGCACCGGTTGCAGAGTGTACAAAAAGCTATGGTCATTCAATGGCTTTGCTTTACACCACCTTCCACGATTACCAATGTTAAGGACGTTAGCACTAAACTTCTTCTGCGGGCACTGACACACAGGTAAATTAAATGGATTCTTTTGCACCAAGAATTTTTCCTGATAAATATTTTTACTAGACAGCACACTGGATTCTTATCAATAATGTGGATCTTCTATTTTACAAGTTATGTTTGAATATATTTAAACATCAGGCAGTGGGTTTCCTGTGTGTAAATGCATAAATTTTCATTGTTAATGTTGGGCTGGTTCCCTGAACTCTCTCTCACTTTCTCTCTCGCTCTTAATGAATGCTTCTGAGATAGTTGATAATTGATCCTTCACTTTCCCCTTTACCTTTCTTTACAAGTTGCCCCTCTGCTTTTTCTGAATTTTAACTTTTATTTCTCTTTGTAGTAACATATTGTTTAGGGAATTTGCTCTAATTTCTATGTGGAGAGTGCCAGCAATGCCAATAGGTGCACATTCATTACTCAGTCTACTTGCTGAGCCCCTGAAGCAGCTTTTGGAAATACCTGATGTCCTTGAAGACTATGCTTCAGAGAATCTTAAAGAGTTCCAAGACTGGGTATACTTGATGTGAATACCTTCGCATTGTTCACATTTATATCTTCTTTTTTATCTTATGATATCCTTGCTTTTCACTTTAATGGCATGTTCTATTGCTCCTTAGAGTGAGTACTACTCCTGTGATGCAACTTATCGAAATTGGCTGAAGATAGAAGCAGAAAATGCTGAGGTTCCTTCCCTTGAACTCTCAGTTGAAGAGAAACAAAATGTCATAGTAGCAGCACAAGAGACACTTAATAAATCGATGGCATTACTTAAAAGTTAGTTTTGTCTATTTTATTCATTTACTTATTATAAGCTCCCATAGAAATGTTCATTGAGGATGGTAATTATGCTTAATTTCTTTCATTAGCAAGCATTCTGAATCAGGATATTGAATTGAGCGGCTTTGAATTATTGCCACAGGGAACAAGAATCCTTGGTTGGCTTCTGTTGAGGAACATGCATACGAGGCAGGACCTTTATTCCTTGAATTGCATGCCACTGCTATGATCTGCCTGCCTTCTGGCGAATGTCTTTGTCCAGATGCCACCATATGCACTGCATTAATGAGTGCCCTTTACTCTTCAGTCAGTGAAGAAGTTGTGTTACACCGCCAATTAATGGTATGTTTAATGTTGTTCTTCTGAGTTGGACCCGTAAAACAATTTCCTTATATATAAGATATCCTTGCTGTATGGTGTCAGCTGTACGTACACCTAATTAATTTAGTTAATGAAATGAGATTTGGTATTTGCCCATTCTAGAACTATAATTAAGGCCAATTTCACTGGGATGAAATCAAAATTGTAATTGACCTGGTCAAACCTGTTTGAAACCCAGTGGGTTTGCAATGACCTAGCAGCTCATCAATCCAATGAACTGGCTAGGTTGATATGAGATCATTAGTTTTCATATCTTTTGAAATTTTGATTTTTAATTAAATTTTGCATAATAAATGTAGATGTGATCCATCATATTGAGACATTAGACTCAATTTAAGTTATTTTTATATTATATTTATGAACTTTTGCATTTAAAATGATCATTAACTTAGGAAATTTATTAATTAAAATATATTTTATATTATTTTAAATTTAGTGGTTAAACCAATGACTCAACGAATGACTAGGTGGCTCCAATGACCTGACTTACTTCCCGGTCAATGACTAGGTCAGGTTTGATAACTATTGTTGATGGAATCAATTAGTACTTCATCTAGAGTTTATTGTAGAAAATATTATTGTGGCAAACAGCCAAACATTCTGAGGCAATTCAATGTTGAAGACAAAATTGGAGATGCTACTACATTAAACTTTTGTTGTTAAATTGATCTTACATTTTATATTTTGTCTTTTTTTGTTGATGCACTGAATTTTTATGGCAGGTGAATGTTGCCATCTCTCCAAGGGACAATTACTGCATTGAGGTTGTTCTTCGCTGTCTGGCAGTAGAGGGTGATGGACTTGGGCCACATGTAATTGTCGATGGTGGTGTACTTGGTGCTGTTCTGGCTGCTGGCTTCAAAGGTATGGGACAATCTGTGCTTATAGTTACCTGTAGCTAAAACTTCAAGTGGGAATGGGAAGAAAATGGGTTTTCTGTGCTTGTGGGAGAATGAGGAAGGGGTTCAAGAATTTTCCCTAATAATGACATTCTGATAGCACAAATGGAAATTGTACTTGAAGAATTAGGGTGCCATTTCACATTATATGAAAATACCTTAGTGAAAGAGCTGATTGAAGTGGCCTATAGAGAGAGAGGCGTTGAGAAAAGATAATTTCTTTTAATAATGGGGTAATTTAAACCACTCTAATTGTAGTTTGCTTTAACCAATTAAGGTGAGCTTGTTCGATTCCAAGCTGGAGTTACACTAGAAATTTCCAGATTAGATGCCTGGTATGTAAGTGCAGATGGATCCTTGGAAGTCCCGGCAACATACATTGTGCAGGGCCTTTGCCGGAGATGCTGTATTCCGGAAGTCATTCTTCGATGTATGCAGGTAATTTTCTTCTTTATTTTGCATGTCATGGATTTATTTACTTTACGATATATTTAGCGTCTGTCCTCGAAGGATACTTCCCCACGTTCTTTTGTTTAAAGTAATGGTGATGCTATTTTTTAGGTATCTGTTTCGTTGATGGAGTTGGGCAATGAACCAGAATGGCACGATGAGCTGATTGATCTTGTCAACTGCTCGGAAACTGGGTTTCTTCACTTGTTTAGTCAGTCACAACTTCAGGTGACTGGTTAAGTTTGTTTCATTTGTGGACACGATCAAATGCTAGGTCTAGCTAACATTGTGTTTCGATGATGCCCAGGAATTTCTATTATTTGAGAGGGAATATTCAATATGCCAAATGGAGCTCCAGGAGGAACTTTCAGGTTGAGTCAGTGAAATTAGGTATCGACACCAGAGGAGATCCTCTCAAGTATTCCAGTCCGGCGTGGCGACTCTGGGAGTTCGAGGCTGAACGGGATCAATTGATTTGCTTACCACCAGCTAATAGACACTTAACGGATAACGGGTCACCAGATTGTCATCCGCCGGCCGGCATTTAAAAGCATATAGGCCGCGTGCAGACAAGTCTTTGTAAATTTTTGTTCATTAACGTGAAATTATATTATATTTCTACTCAAAATTTTGCAAACTATTAGTGCAAACATATTTATCTATTGCCGGCAACATTATACATATATTGTTTTGTAATGGCGAAATTTATTAGGTATTAGTGCGTGCTGTGTATGTGTGTAACTTGGTAAGTTAAGGTCTGTCTAGATCTATATATATATATACATGGTATTTCCTATCCAAAATGGTGTCAAATTGCATACAAAAAGCTTTCAATTGATGGAATTTCTCAATGCAATCAGCAATTTTCAAAGTGAAGTTGAATAATTGTAACATTGTTGGTAACTGTATGTTCTTGGCGCAATTTATAATACCATCTCAATTGTTTTAGCTTTTGCTATTAATAGCTTGAAGGGTGAGTGTTTTATCTTCTTGTTCTAACGACTCCACTGATTGCTTCATATTATATTTTATATATTCTTCTTGTATGTACTAAAAAGTTATGTCTTACTTTCCAATTTTGAAATGATCTTGCTTTTGAGTATTGGCCCACATTTTCCAACGAATAAAAATTATAAAACCAAATTTGTAGGCCCGTAAATTATTTCCGTGCACATGTGACCTAATTAAAGAGACAAAATGGGGAATATAATGATAATAATAATTATTGTTACAAAATTAAAATTCTTATCATCTTTTTCAATACACACATTTAGTGCTAGCAACTGTTAAACATGATTCGACAATCATCTCATTCAGTGGAGAGAAATATAAGAAATAATTCTGTAAATCAAACTAAATTAATTTATTATTATTATTATTATTATTATTTTAAAATAATTTTATGGAGAGAGTACACACCCCCCATTCCAGGTTTTCAGGGCACCCCCACAGGAATTCGGTCAATTTTCCTACGCTTCCACTCTTTTGTGTTCTTTTTAACAAGACACCGCCCAACCCAACCCCCTCATATATACCGTCAACCCCCTCACAATATCTCAAAAATATCTCAAAATCTTGTCGAATTTTAGATATGGGTTTAATCGGATTCTAGCTTTCCTTCACTTTCTCGGTAAATTTTGTCGATCTTGAGATGTGGGTTTAATCGGATTGTAGTTTTTCTCTCTCTTTCCTTCGCTTTCTCAGTCCCCAAACCCTACAAAGGCTCAATTTTCCGAAAAAAAGTAAAAAAAGCCGAGAAAAATACTTTCTTTATATATCAATTAAGCTATTGTAGCTTATCTCTAGCTTCCTTCACTTTCTGCTACCCAAACACCACAAGACCTCAATTTTGCGAACAAAAAAAAAAAAAAAACCCTGAAAACCACTCTATATATTGATTAAGTTCTTCGAACCAGTAAGCTGTTTTAAGCGTTAAAACGTAATTTTTATGCTTAGAAACCTCGTCTTGCTTACTCATTTCTCTAATTTTTCTTCATAAAGATCTCATCTTGCTTATTGTTCCCTCTGATTTCTGTTCACTTTCACATGTTTTGTATGAAAGTTTTCAGATGGGTGTCTCTTTCAAGGTCTCAAAAACTGGTACTAGGTTTCGTCCGAAGGTTGTTGTTCAACCAGAGACAACCGCTGGTGAGGTTTCGGAGAAAACCAAGGATAAGTCGATGCTTGGATCGAAGAATGGATCTTCTGGGAGAAAGCTTCAGGTTATTACATGAGCTCTATTCCTTTGTTTGTTTGGTTTAGGAGGATGTGTGGAAAATTAGTGTAAAGGGGAAGAAACGAGCGGAAAGGAAAGGAAAGGAAAGGAAAATTTATTAATTCTGGCTCCAGGTCTAGTCTTTCATCTTTGCCATGTTCTCAGAATCGAACCAAAACAAAAATTCCTTGAAACTGGTAGTGCAGTGTTTTAATCGATCAAAATAAATTTTGATGTACTATGCGCGTTTAGATTGGTTATCTTTAGTTTATGTTAAATTCAGTTAATTTCTGCAGATCACTTCTCAGTACAGCATAGCTTAGTAGTGGCGTTCTCGATCAATGAGGAAGTTGTGCTAGTATCTTTAGAATCCGGCGAGAGAGTTGCTTATTATTTCTTCGTTTATTTACTTATGTGTGCAAAACACATGCTGGGGTAGAGAGAGAGAGAGAGAGAGAGAGAGAGAGCGGGGGTGCATCCTTCGTTCTTATTCTCTGTTTTTTAAAGATGAAGCTGTTTTTACTTTTTGATTGAGTGCTTAATGATTGCATAAAGGGGTGATGTGGATGTCTTGTTCTTTATTTGGTTTCTTTATTTGACAATTTGAGATATTGTTCAATATAGGGTGTCATTATTGGAGGCAGTGAAGATGAGGCCAACATCTCAAAATCATCCATCTCTGGTGCAGTGCCTATAATACCTGTGTGTTGAGTTCTCAATGTTTTTTGTTTTGTTATCTTAAGTAATTTATAAGTTTCTTTTTTCTTTTTTTCTTGTTTTGCTAGATCATGAAGTTTCATTCTTGTTAAACCTGTATCCTGATGGGTATTCTATTGGAAAACCTTCAGAGGTAAGTTGAAAAGAACATAAAATTTTGGAAAGTTGCTTTTCATATCATCTATTTGTATTTATTAACTCCATGTGTTTTGCAGAATGAGGCTGCACATCAGGTGATGGCTCAAAATGCTCTGAAGCTGTTGCACCCTTATGATAGGACATCTGAAATGCTGTTTTCGGTATACACCTACTTCTTGTAATGTCTCCTTGTTCTTGTGAGGGGCTTGTTTGTAGCTAGTTACTCATTAAAGGCCTTTTATGATAAGATAGGATGTTATGCCAATGTAGGCATTTGCTGCACATTTGTTGCATGTGGATGTTTATATGGGAATTTACCTATGCTACAGCTGTGAAACATAATGTATGGCAACTTAACTTTGTTGACATGTCAAACATTAGGAAGCTTCATAGTGGACGCCAATTATTTCTGTGCTTGGCTTTTTAGGTAGGAAGAGGTCTTTCCAATTGCATGTCATATTGGAGGACGCCTTCTGTTAGTGAAATCACTTCATTTTGCTATGCTTAAGTCAGACAATAAAGTTGTTGCTTTATTTTACCTAAAATAATTGTGCCTTGCATCAGTCACTCTTCAAGTTTTATTTTGAGGCTTAAATTTTTTAATTGATTTTCATGGTTTCCATTGCATGAAGGCAATTGAATCTGGTCAGTTGCCTGGGGACATTTTGGATGACATACCAAGCAAATATGTTAATGGCACACTCATATGTGAGGTAAGTAATATACATTGATAGTCTCACATTTATTAACCCTTCTCATGAATTTTTCAGAAGTAATTGATGTGAAATTTATAAGTATATGTGGAAAATATTCTTATAGGCACACGATTGCATGCATGGAAACCAAGGAATTATGGAAGTTGTTACATCATTAGTGATTTTTTGGATTGCCAACATTATAACTCTTGCAGGTGCGAGATTATCGAAAATGTACTTCTCAGCCAGGTTCCAGTAGCCCATCTGTGGATGGGCAGCCTTTTGTAAATAAAGTCTGCCTTAAAATGTCACTGGAGAATGTAGTGAAAGATATCCCATTGATCTCAGATAACTCTTGGACCTATGGTGACTTGATGGTGAGTTTGGTTAACAAGGCTCATCCATGGAAGGTAGAAATTTAATTTAAACCATTCATTTGGTCATTTGGTTGCTTTTATGTTTGTCTGCAGGAAGTAGAATCCAGGATATTGAAAGCCTTGCAACCACAACTTTGTCTAGATCCAAAACCCAAATTGGATAGGCTCTGTACTAATCCAGCTTCCACAAAGGTAAGGAATTTGATAGCAATTAAATGTCCTTCCCTTTGAGGAATTCAATTTTGTGCTTCTTAAATGTGCTGAATGTCATTAGCAGCTCAATTTATCTCTGAGCTGTTTACGGAGAAAAAGATTGAGGCAGATGCCAGAAGTTATGGTCACAACTAATACCAGGACCAATGGAAAGAAAATTTGCATAGATCGAGTACCAGAAAGCTCAAACAGTCGGTTTGTAGATTCAGGAAGCATGTCAGCCACTGTGATGATGCAGGAGAATTCAGCTGCTCAAAACCTTAGTCCAAGTAACATGGTAGCCCTGAGAGCAAGAAGCTTTGTTGGAGATGGCAATGTCCCAGCCTTGCCTTTGGCAGCTCAGCAGTCAAGGTATCAATTAGGGGTTGGAACCCCTAGAAGTATGCAAGATCAAGTGTCAGCACCTCTTGTTAACAGTTCAGGAGCTTCCCCTTCTGTGCAGGACATGATGATCACATATAGTGACAATATGAATTCTGTTGCTTCTCTTCATAGAAATAGAGAAAATCAGGATGCACAAGTTTCACCTTTATCCAATTTCAGTAAGAGGGCAAGGCTTACACCTGTGGGACCTGATGGGAGTCAACAACATCAAATAGGGGCCCATATGGATTCCCTCCATGCATCAGACATGAACTGGAAGAATTCTTTAATGTCTCGGCAAGCAATGACAAGAGGGATTCAGTGTACTAATGCTGGTGGTCAGAATTATCCCCAGCAGATGTTTGAAGGGGTAATGAACCTGAACCCTGTCACACCATCATTCTCTGGTGTGCAGTCAGGTGCAAGATTTGGTCCAAAGGAAGAACAATTTGAAACAGAAAAACTGGATGGGTCAGAGCTCAGCCAGGTTAAGAATGATATGCAGATGATGGAAACAGAAACAAGCCATTTGGATCAGCAGCAATCGAGACTACTGCCAAGGTTAGCACAACACATCATAAGGTCAAATTTCTCTCAAGCAGCTTGGAGCAGTCTTGGCCAAGATTTAAGGAAGGAGGAGCAACTCCAAAAGAGGAAATCAGCTCAAAGTCCCCGATTATCTACTGGGACTCTGGCTCAATCTCCACTGTCATCCAAGTCCGGGGAATTCTCAAGTGGTTCAGCTGGAACTCACTTTGGAGCAGTTGCTGCTGCTGCACTTGGGTCGCAAAAAGAGAAGGCAGCCGTCAATTCAGTTCCAGCAGTTGGTGGAGCCCCATCTTTGACTTCTAGTGCTAATGACTCATTGCAACGGCAACAACAGGTCCAAGCCACTTCAAAGCGAAGATCCAATTCTCTCCCTAAGACCCCAGTAATGAGTGGGGTTGGCTCCCCTGCAAGTGTTAGTAACATAAGTGTCCCATGTGTGGCTGATCAGACCATGCTTGAAAGGTTCTCCAAGATTGATGCAATAACCATGAGGTATAATGCACCATATGGTTATCTCATTTCAGTTTAATTTTTGGTTTTTTGTCCTCTATACAATAGATAGAAATTGTAATTTGGCTTTTGAGATGGTTGAATCTCTTTTCCTTGAGCCACATAGCTGGAAAATCATCTGAATAAAGCATCAAGAGTTGATCAAATTCGCTTTAGTCATTAGTTTAGGTGCATAATTTTTCTTCATTTTTATGTTTTCTTGGGTCATAAGTTTCTTCCATCTTTATTCCTGTCTCTCTGTGGGTTGAGTTGTTATATGATATTTTAATGTCTTATCTTCTGGATGTGGGTTTCTATGGAAATATCATGATATCTGTCCATTTTAGTAACTCAGCACCAAATTTAATTTGTTTTCTTCAAGGTACCAACTCAACTGCAAAAAGAACAAGAGTGAGGACCACCCTGTCAGGAAACACAAAACCTATTCGTCTCAACATCTGCGGGTTTGTCTTTCTAAGTCCACAAACTATGAGGATTCTAAAGATGACACAAAGCGTTTATCCAATTCGCTTGTGGGTGGCAGCAGAAATGCCTGCAAGATGAGGGTTAAAAAATATATGTTCGCAGATAGAGTAGTTCAAGGTCTGTTGTGTCTTACAACTCCAGGTTTCTTGCCATTTTAGATAATTGCATCCCTTACCTAGCCTAAAAACTTTATTTTTCTGCAGGGAATGGTGTTTCCTATGTTCCTAGATTACAGACTAAGATGATCATGTCAGAGAAGCCTAATGATGGTACTGTAGCAATTTATTATGGAGAAGTAGAGGATGGTGATGTTCTCTCTGGAGAAGATTATCTCCCTACTCTGCCCAATGTTGTAAGTTGCTATGCAAGTGATTCTCGGTTTTTTCCTCTTTCTTTGATATCTTCATCCAGCATTGTTATCCATGTCTTTTGTGCCTTTTATCCTCTTATTAGCATCTTAAACTTTCAGTGACATGCATTTGTGATTTCTCGCGTCATCATTGTTAGCTGTATCCAATGTAGCCTTTTCCCTTCTTATTAGTGTTTTCAGCTTTCAATAATGTTTTTGTGTCATCTGATTTTGTCCTTTGATCTAGTCTTCTTGTGAAAACTTCCGGTTGGTGCTCCTCATCAAGTGTCAGAGTTGCCAATCTGTGCGTTTCCAGCATGTTTTTATCAGCTTCATCTATAATTTTTGAATCATGTGGCAGAGTTCTGTCTCCAACCTGTTCGGTGTAGTGCATATATCACACTATTGATTGCTTCTAGCAGGCTATATAACAACTTGGCTTAAAGGATTTGTTAGCTGAAAATTTTTCAGTTGCATTGGAATTTTTGCTTTTACATTTAATTAGTTACATCACACTCTTATACTGCAGTCTTATACCATCCATTTATATTAATTACCATTCTAAACCTGGATTATTATGAGAAATATATGCTTCATTTCTGACTTGCAATTTTCATTAATTCTTGTTGCAGCATTTTGCAGATTTGCTTGCAGAAGAATTTTATTCACTGGTATGTTTTGAGATAAAAGGCTTTCTTGTTTAGAAACTGTGAATTTTTTTCAATGTACCCCACTATTGGAATTGGCTTATGCAGATGACCCGCGAAGGGTATATGGAGGTCGAAGATAACATTCAGCCAAGACCATCCCACATGAGTGTTTCCTCAAGTGACCAACCAAATGCTGGTGGAGTCCCTCCAAATAATACTTCTGCCGAGGGGCAGCAATATAATGAAGCAGTTTCTGGTCAGCCATCTAATGATATAAAGCCAAATCTTGGCGGCAACACATCTATTAGTTCATCCCAGAATATACTAGCAAACACAAGGATGCTGCCTCCTGGAAACCCTCATTCCTTACAGATGCCTCAAGGCTCACTGTCTGGTGTCTCAATGCCTGCCAGATCACAGCAATTAGACCTGAAACCTTCTCTTCAGCTGCAGCAGCAGCAACCATTACAGCAGCAAAATCAACTTGCCTCAATTCAGCAGCAGCATGCACAGTTCCCGAGGTCACCCATGGGCCTTCCATCAAATCCACTTACTCACTTGAATTCAATTGGCCAGAATTCAAGCTTGCAGTTGACCAATCACATGGTCAATAAGCCTTCGCATTTGCAGCTCAAGCTGTTGCAGCAACAGCAGCAGCAGCAGCAGCAGCAGCAACAGCAACAGCAACAGCAACAGCAGCAGCAGCAGCAGCAGCAACAGCAACAACAGCAGGTCCAACAGCAACAGCAGCAGACACAGCAGCAGCAGCAGCCACAGATGCAACAGAGGAAGATGATGATGGGACTTGGAACAGCTATGGGTATTGGGAATATGGGAAACAACATGGTTGGTTTAGGAGGCCTGGGTAGCACCATGGGTATTGCAGGTGCAAGGGGACTAGGAGCAGCAGGAATCTCTGGACCAATGGCCCCTGTATCTGGTATGAATAATGTGGGACAGAGTCCAATGAGTCTGGGCCAGACTTCCAACATTACCAATGTATTAAGCCAGCCACTTCGTCCTACACAAATCAATCAAATAAATACACAAGCTGCTTTATTCCAGTTAAGGAGGATGCAGAATCGAACAGGCATGCTAAGCAGTCATCAGTCGAGCATAGCAGGGATGTCAGGTGGTAGACCGGTACACCCAGGCTTGCTGGGCCAATGTTTAAACCGAGCTAATATGAACCCAATGCAACGAAGTGCAATGGGGCCCATGGGTCCGCCAAAGTTGATGGCAGGGATGAATCCATACATGAACCAACCGCAACAGCAGCAGCAGCAGCTTCAATTGCAACAGCAGCAACAGCAATTTCAGCAACTGCAGCAGCAGCAACAACAACAGCTGCAACAGCAACAAGAAACAGGTGCATCACTGCAAGCTGTTGTTTCGCCTTCTCAAGTAGGTTCACCATCAACCTTGGGAATTCCACAACTAAACCAGCAATCCCAGCAACAACCTCTGCAGCAACCAAGCCCACAGCAAATGAGCCAACGAACCCCAATGAGTCCACAGCTGAGTTCCGGAGCAATCCATGCCATGAGTACTGGTAATCCAGACGCTTGTCCTGCCAGTCCCCAGCTCAGCTCTCAGACCCTTGGCTCAGTTGGAAGCATATCAAATTCTCCAATGGAGCTTCAAGGTGTGAACAAAAGTAACTCTGTTGGTAATGCATAGTTGGATCGACACCCCTCGTCAGAGCATTCTTTTTCCACAAAAGAAAGCAGTTACTGCATCCATGAAACAGCATCCAGTTCCAGTGTGTCAAAACCAGCTGCACGGGTTTCTCTATTTTCTGTGTATAGCTTGTATAATTATCCAAGTGATTAGACGGATTCATGATTATTGACAGTGGATCATTTTCAAGGCTAGGTAAGGGACCTTAAGATTTCTTGTGCTTCGAGCAGCAAAATAATTAGACATAAGCAAACATTGTGTTAGCCGGTTGCTGCTGCTATAAAACAGAATATTATTAGAAGCATGCAACAATTCACGGACTATATGTTTGTGACTTTTCAGTTATGAAAATGAGCACACTGTTGAATGCGGATTTCATGTAGCAGCACTTTAGGAATGCCCCTCGTAGAATTGGAACTAGCCGATAAATTATAATGTTTTTGTTTATTTACTTGCTGTCCGCTGGTCTCTCGAAGCCATAACGCCATCTGGTATGATGGGGGAAAAGAGGGGGTGGAGATAGACAGTGGCTAAAGATACATACATACATACATATTTTTGTTTATAATTGGCATGTTTGGATATGAAGTCATGTATCTTCAAAATAATAAATGCACCGTCTTAGGCTCAGTACTCCTTTTCGAATCTCTAGGTGCATTCCCTTGTCACGACGAGTGCTAGCTCGTGCTTTATATGAACTTGAATACTGTACCACCAGGACCCGAACCCGGATAACTTAATTTTGGGAACATGCACAGCTTTGTTGCTTTCAGAGACGAGGACGGAGGTGGAAGTACCCGTCTCCTGTTCTATCCTGTTGTCATTCCTAATTTCAGCTTGCGTCATTTCTCCAATGAACTCACATTAAAGGTGAGGATAGGCCTTATGATACTACCGCACTGCAGTGGAAACCTATAAATAAACTCTTCGTAAAAAGCCCAAATGTAACCAAATAGCTGCCAGCCATGCTGCTTCCAATTAATGGATACACGTCTCCAATAGGAGTCTGGCTGCACTCACTCATACCCGATTTTTTTATTTTATTTTATTTTCTTATTCTTCTTCTTTTTTTTTTTCAAATGCTTCAAAATGCTAAATTAGAGCATGGATTGGAGTCTGTCATGCACCGTCCTCACGTGGCTCCTGGTAATGTCTTTCAAGCTAGGACAGCCACATAGGGCCATGGTAAGCTCAAGCTCATTCTTCAGCATTTCAATCACCTGTCTCACGCCATTTTCTCCTTTTGCCGCCAACCCATAGAGGACAGGCCTCCCAACCTGCAAGGCAGCAAGAAATTCAGTAACCACAGAAAGTGAGGCAATCATTATTCGTGTATTGGCTTGGATCATAATGAAAATGAAAGAAAGGAAGCCGGTATCTATAATGATCAACTTGTGTTCAAGTATAACATTGCGACAATGACTGCTTGTGATGCAAGCAGTAGTAGAAGCTAGACGTTTCTCGAGATGTAAATGGCAAAGTAATTTCTGTTTCAGGGTCCAACAGAGTGGACTCAGTCAAATGATCAAAAGCAGAAGAGCAACAAAGGATTTAGAATTTGAATTAATATACCGCTTGGTTAGATGAACTTACAAGGACTGCTTGTGCCCCAAGGGCCAGTGCCTTGAGAACATCTGTCCCTCTCCTCACTCCTCCGTCTATTAGAACAGGAATCCTTCCTTGAACTGCATGAACCACCTGAAACCCAACATTCCAAAGTAGGAATTATATTGTACCATCAACATTCAAACCTGTCTAGCTATGAATCACACAAGCACTGAAATTCGGCAATTTATTAAGTCATCACCTCTTCCAGAACAGAAATTGTGGCAGGAGTATAGTCTAGCTGGCGAGCTCCATGATTTGAGACAATGATCCCAGCAAAACCAAATTCCACAGCCTTCAAGGCTGTTAGAAAAGGCACCCAAGTAAACAGGCATTACCGGCCGAACATATAACAAACCAAAAATGTGCTAGCATATCAATAATAATGTATTCATGTAAGCATGACTTCAATTGTATCCTCCCGGCGAACAGACACTAAACGTATTCGGAAATATATTTGTAGTTAAAATGAATGTGTGATCCATTAGATGCTTATTTATCTTACCATCTTCTCGAGTTAGTACTCCTTTGATCAGAATTGGCAACTTTGTAACAGATCTTAACCAACCTATATCCTGCCGATGTAAATAAAGCATTGAAATGAGAATTGAAAATAAAACTCCTCATTTGATTTTTTATTCAACAATAAGATATACATATATATATCAAATTAATTTCTTATTCAAACTTTAAAATTATAGAAAAAATATAAAAAGTTATTTAAGCAAAAAAATAAATCAGCAGATATATGAAATTAATGGTTAATTAATTTAAAAGGATTAGATATTTGATTTGATTGGATTTTTAATATAACTAGAAGAATTTAATTTGATTTTCTAATAAGAGCAAAAAAAATGTGGTTCTTGTGAGCATATATATACCACTACATGGCTCTAGTGGCCCCCTTTTTAGGTGAAAAATGATCCAAAGGACCCCTTTGTGATATTATGTCCAAACAATGCAAGTGAAATGCCAATGGCTAATTACCGTCCAACTCAAAGAAGCATCCATGGTTGAATTGGCAAAAACTTCAAGACTTGAACCGCAATCCTGCAGTATTTAGCTCATTGCATATGCATTTACATACATACATACATATAGGCATGTATTGTATAGAATGTATGAGTTCAAAAGGAGGAAGGAGAGAAGGGGAAGTTTTAAGCCTAAAATCCACAAAAAGATGGACATAAGCACGATATTTTTTGTTCAGATTGATTGCTAGACCAATGTTTGTATTCTATTATACTTAAATTGTTTTACTTACAGAGGAAACTTCTGTCGATATGAGACCTTCCAAATTCTTTCGTGGTGGTACAATCATTCTGCAGTTGTTAATAGTCACTTGATATGTAAAATTGTAGCTTATTGCAACAAATTACACAAAAGAGATTAACAAATTTTAGACATATTATAGACAAAACATTCATGGTGCATTAATTCTCACCAAATTAAGCAGCTAAAACCAAACTCTAATTGTGACTAATAAAAAGTACATCTAATAGAATAAAAAATAATTGAAGAAAGTTGGTGCTGTTTTTACGCCTTTTACTGGTGCAACTTTGGTTTTTGGTTTCCGGCTTACAACCAATGTTTAAAAGTTAATTTAGTTAGTTAACATGGTTATTAGAGCATAATCAGCTTATGTTAGCTTCACCAAATTTTTTATTATATTTGAAGTATACTATAATTGTATTTTAAATTTATATTTGATTTGGAATTGTACTTTTGTATTAATGGTTATGAACTATTAAATTTCAATTTGAAATGTCTGATGTAATCAAGTAATATATGAAGCTATGGATGATGATCAATAAGAAGTAGGTTGCTTATATCTCTTTTTACTCCCTTTTTACTCTTTTAGGGTTTTTCAATTCAGCAACTTCCAAAAATTGAAACATAAACTTAAAACAGTGGCATTAGAGCAATTTAGCTATTAAGAGACCTACCAAAGAGAGAATATAATTTGTAAACATAAGAGAAACACACTAAGGAGTGAAAATTTGAAAAAAAAAAAAAATGCTTTGGAAAGGACTATTATAAAAAACAAAATCAATTTTCTGATATGGTTTCAACAAACTTGTCCTAACTTCTACCATGTAAATTCACTAGAGAAACTTATCTTTAGTGGACTGTAATAATAAAGGTCTATCTTAAAGCCTTTAACTTTTGGGAAGTCACAGAAAAAGGAGGAGAGATACCTCTATTTCTAACAAATCCAACAATGACATAGTTCAGGAATCATAATATGCTAGTATCTAACCAATTTAAGGTTTTAACTTGCATACATTTTACTGTTATAGAGGTTGCATTTAATAGAATTATGACTTATGAAACAACTCAAGATGCATGGAAAAAGTCGAGAAACTGAAAGTTAAAGAACAAGAACCATGTAGCTTTTGAATTTAAGAAAAGAGTTTGAGCTAATAAAGATCAAAGAGTCTGAGGCCATAACGAACTATGGAGATAGACTTATAAAGCTTGTGAATCAAATTAGAATCCTTAAAGAAGACTTTTCAGATTCTAGAATTGTTCAAAAGATTCTAATAGTATTCTAGAGAGAGTTGAAGTAAAAATATCCTCACTTACGGATTCTAAAGATCTTTTGAAGATCTTTTTGTCTAAGCTAATTAATGCTTTGTAAGCTCAAGAATTAAGAAGGTTGTTGAGATAGGTGGAGAACTCCATTAAGGGTACTTTCTCAGCTAAGCACTCAGAGAAAATATAGCAAAAGAAGAAAGAGTAGCTTACAAAGCAGCAAAGAAATGAGTGAAAGAGTAGCATTGAAGGCAAACAAGTCTATCCTTTCTGTAAGTTTTGTAAAAGGACCCCTCACTTGCCAAAGTATTATTGGTGGAGGTCTGACATAGTTTGCAAATTATGTAATAAAAGAGAACACAGAGAAAAAGTATGCCCAAAGAAAAGGAGGCCTCAACAAAGTCAACAACAAGTACAAATGGAAAATGATGATTATTTAGGAATTGAAGAGGAACTCTTTATGGTTAAAAATGAAAAAAATAAAACAAATTTTGAGACATGGTTGGTTGAGATATGTTATTTAAACTATATGTTACCAAACTATAGGTCTTTAAAAAGCTTAACCAGTCCTTTATATTCAAAGAAAGGATTTGTAATGGTGACCTTCTTGAAATCAAAGGAAAAGGAAAGGTTGTCATTTAAGCCTAGTCAAATATACAACTAATCTTTGATGTGCTGGCTGGACTTAACATGAGTTAAAATTTCCTTTTGTGTTAGCCAGCTTTTAGAGAAAGGTTTCATTAGAATTTAAAAACAAATTGTGCATCATTTATGATGCATTTAGAGCGGAGCTTATTGTTGTTCCAATGAAAGGAAAAAGCTTTCATCTAAATCTAAAGTAAGTTGAGAATGTGGTAATGCCAATTACCTCAACTGAATTAATTTTGTGGCATAAGAGATTAAGGCATGCTCACTATGTCAACATGTAGAAGCTTCACTGGAAAAAGATGGTACATGATCTAACAAAAATATTTAAGAATGAGGCTATATGTTAGGCTTGTCAACAAAGAAAATAATCTATATTGTCTTTCTCAACTAATCAAAACCACATAACTAAAACAAACTAGAACTATTGCATAATGACATCTATGATCCTATGAGCATAGATTTATGCAATGGAAGTAGGCACATTATAACTTTTATAAGTGATTCTACAAGGTTTTATTGGCTTTTCTTTTAAAACAAAAATCAAATGTTGTAAAGGTGTTTCAAGATTTTAAAGACTGGATTGAGAATCAATTAGGTTACAACATCAAAGCTATTAAATCAAACAATGGAACTGAATATACTTCAGGTTCCTTTAGACAAATCTGTTTAGCAGTTGGCATACAATAGCAATTCACAACTCCTTACACTCCCTAACAAAATGAAATAAGTGAAAAGAGAAATAGGACAACAATGGAGATGTTCAAATGTTTATTTCTTGAAAAAGAGATGACAAAAAGGTTTTGGGGTAAAGCTATAATTACAATAATATAACTTCTAAACAGACTCCCAACCAAGGCTTTGCTTATTGAAACTCTATTTGAAAGCTGGTACAAGTGAAAGCCTTCTCTTGGACATTTGAGATTATTTGTTAGCATTTGTTACCCTCATTTTCTAGAAAAGAAAAGAGACAAGCTGGATTCCAAAGCAAAATTGAATGTGTTTGTGGGTTATACAATCAACTTTCACAAGTAATATTTTCATCAATAAAGAAATTCAATTTGCATAAAAGGAGACTTAGAATTGGGAGAAAAGTAAAATTAAAGTCATTTACGTCAATCAACTCATATACAACAACATCTGCAAAAGAATTTAATTCCTTAAATGATGAGTTGATAGATTACTTACTAGTTAAAGGAACAAGGCCCCTTTCTGATATTTATGAAAGAAGCCTTGTTGCTCAGCTTGAACTAAGAAGCTATGCAAAGACCTCAGTTGATCCTAGCTAGAGGAAATGGAAGCTGAGATCAATGTAATTGAAAAGAACAAAACCTAGACCTTGGTGGATGGACCACAAAACAAAAAACCTATATGAGTCAAGTGGGTTTTTAGGGTTAAGATGAATCCAAATGGCTCTACAAACAAATTAAAGGTAAGATAATTGCAAAGGGCTATGTTCAACAATATGACATTGATTATTATGAAACATTTGCCCTTGTTGTGAGACTAGATACAATTAAATTGCTTTTAACTTTTACAGCTCAAAAAGCTAGGATATTCAATAATTTGATGTAAAATCTACTTTTTTAAATAGTAAGCTACAAGAACAAGTTTTTGTTAAATATCTAAAAGGCTTCCTTAAGCAATGATAAGAATATAAAGTATACTTGATAAAGAAAGCCCTTTATGGTTTGAAGTAAGTGCCTAGAGCTAGTTGCAACAAAATCAATGATTACTTATTAAAGCTTTCATTTGCCAAAAGCAAGAATAAGGCTGCTTTAGTGGTCTCAATTTATGTTGGTGATCTCTTAGTCATTGGAAACAACCTTAAGTCAGTTGATTATTTCAAAAATGAAATGATGAACATGTTTGATATGACTGACTTAAGACAAATCACCTTCTTTCTTGGATTAGAGGTGAAGCTAACCAAAGAAGGAACATTTGTGAGTTAGAAAAAGTATGCAGAAATGCTTCTTGAAAGATTCTAGATTATGGATTGCAAAATCTCAAGCACACCATTAGCTGTTGGTGCAAGATTTCTAAAAGAAGATAGAGTACCTAAGGCAGATCCTAACAAGTTTATGAGTTTGATTGGGCACCTGCTTCATCTGTCTGTATCTAGATTAAATATCTTGCAAGCAGTAAGCCTCTTATCAAAATATATGCATAAACCTAACCAAATACATCTCAAAGTTGCAAAAAGAATTCTCAAATATGTCAAATGTACAACTTATGACATCATGTTCAAAAGAATTGAGAAACTTGAGTTAATTGGCTACACTGATAGCAATTGGGAAGACACTTAAGATAAAATGAAAAGTACTTTAGGGTATGTCTTTACCTAAGAATTAGGTGTTTTTGACTAGTGTTCAAAGAAATATAAGTTGTTGCACAATCAACAGCTAAAATTGAATCTTTTGTTACTACTATAATTGTAAAACAAGTCATTGGGTTAAGAAATATGCTAGATGACCTACACCAAACACTAACTAAATCTACTTTGATTTATTATGACGAACAAGTTGTCATTGCAATTTTCAAAAATCCTGTGAAGTATAGGAAAACCAAGCATTTTCTATTAAAGATTCATTTTGTTAGATAAGTACAAAAGAACAATGAAATCATGCTAACATTCTATTCTTTAGAGAAGTAATTAACAGATATATTGACTAAACCATTTCATAAGGGAAGGTTTATGGAATTAAGAAACAAATTGGGATGCAAATTGACAACAAGAAGGAGGAGCGTTAAAGAAAGTTATGCAATTTTGGTTTTTGGTTTCCAGGTTCCCATCAAAGTTTAAAAGTTATTTAAGCTGATTAACATGGTTGCTGGAGCATAATTAGCTTATGTTAGCATAATTATAGTTCACATTACTTCACCAAACTTTTGATTATATTTGAAATATGTTATAATTGTAATTTAAATTTGAATTGTATTTTTTTATTAGTGGTTGTAAACTTCTAAATTTCAATTTGAAATGTATGATGTAATCAAGCAATATATGAAGCTATGGATGATGATCAATGAGAAGTAGGTTGCTTCTCTTGCAAGCCTAAGATGCTCTCTTGCTCCCCTCTCTCTTCTTTCTGGTTTTTCAATTCTGCAACTTCCAGAAATTGAAACATAAACTTAAAACAAAAAAGGAATGGCTAGTACTTATTCTTTATGTCTGCCTCCCTTCGACCAAGTCTTGGGGTATCAGCAGTTAGTACAAGAGCCTTATATCCATTCCTTTCAGCTCTTTGTACTAGCTTAACAGCAATGTCTCGTTGCTTATACACCTGTAAACAGATAATCAGGTGCAGTTTAGTACCTGTTAATGATATTGAACGAATAGGGGAAAATTAAGCACCTAAAAACAACAAAGAGCCAACTGAAGGCTAATTACATATAATTGAAAGAATCGAACAGCATTGCAACTGGCAGCAACATCCTCCAGGCTGTATGAGGCCGAGAATGACACAACCTAGAAGGAAAATTTTAGAAAACAAGAACAACTTAGTACTCAATCACCCTGTGCAAGAAATGATCTAGAAACTGGATGAATGAACAAATACCAATATGGTTTTGCACGCAGCTGCTGCTCTGGCAGTGGCAAGCTCTCCTAAAGTAAACAGAACAGCTGGTAAATAAACATAAATTTAAACAAACTTTAGATCTCTACTGTCACAACTACGGACCTTCAGGGTGAGCTAGCTTATGCAAAGCAGTTGGCGCTATCATAATAGGAGCTGCCATAGGATAACCCAATATAGTGGTAGACAACATTATTCTGTTCACATCCACAAGAACTCGAGGCCGAAACCTGAGAAGCCACAGAAACAGATGACGAAATCTCTTATTAGATGTTGATTTGGAAAATCTTTTAGACCTTACATAATTCTTTGAAATGCCTTCAGATTCTCTTCTAGTGTATGCTGGTCCTCAGCACCCCCACTGTAGAAGTCATAGAACATTTTTGGGAGGGCCTGTCTAGCCAATTCTTGGAACTCATTTACATTAACTAGTCCAGCAGCCATTGAACCGGGCAACAGACGTTCCTTGCAGTGTACAAAAGAAGTCACCACATGAATGCTGACATAAGCATAAGAACAAGCAAGTTCTAATTAGAATCAAAATAGTGATTAGGGATACTTAGTCTAAGCTATTATCCTTAAAGAACTGTGCTTATATAACAGCAGAAAAGCCTCAAATTAGCTCAAGCAAACTATCATTTGGCTCAAACATATGCAGCATATCTTTTTTTATGTAGAAGGCTATATCAAAAAGGTAGATAAATAAGAAAAGCAAATTTAGAGATATATATTAAATCATATCCAGGAAGATTGGTCATATCATAAGAATGAACCTCAACTAGAGATAGGATCATATACATAGTCATGTCCCCAACGGCACTTGGCTGAATTGCTTAGATTGATAATATGGAAAGGGCCAAACTTGGAACTTTAAATCCACTTAAAACTCAGGCTGATAGATGGGAAAACATATAGACATTATTAATCATGTTAAGTTTTTATACTTTAACAACATGGGATTTAATACTCTTAACACATGTTATACAGAAAAGTTGCTCCATAGACATTATCTGTGTCATTAACACATCTCAGAACACAGGACGCTTAGCAGATTGGGGGGAGAGGCAAGCACCTAAAGAGCATTAGGGAATCTCGCCCTGCAGTAGCAGCATGCTTTAACATGGTTAAGCCATCAACCCCCCCCCCCCCCCCAAAACGTTCCCAAGGCTGAAAAAATTTGAGTGCTTGGAGTTTGTATTTAGATAAGAAAGTACTTAAATTTTGAAATGGTTCTTATCATGCTTGAGTCAATTTCGTTCCTTGTTTTGGATACTCAAGCCATCCCGAGTATCAAAGGTTTCCCCAAATTATCATCCAAAAGTCTATGCCATCCTTAGCTGATATACAAAACAGGGTTCACTATGTCAACAGTGTTAATGATCCAGTGCTAGTTAACAAAAATGGGATGATCGTCACAAAGATAATTCTAATTTAATCTTACAAGATAACAAGGCAAGTTTATTATAGGAAAGAGTTGTCTAGAGAGAGAGAGAGAGAGAGAGAGAGAGAGAGACAGATCACAGGAGAAGTTGTAATACCTGCCTGCTATATGAAAGCAGAAAAGCTCCGGAGAGATTGAGAAATTTCAATGAACAGAATTGTTATTTCTAACTTTTATTCTGGTTGCCCAGATAACAACTTATATGAGTATGGTATAGCGATAGACCAGACGGCTTAGTTTTCGAAACTGAATGGAAGTAAAATGTCGGCAAGAAAAAGAGACGTGGGGAGAATGGACCCTGCCTGCCCTTCCCATGCTTTGTTTTTGTGTACCCTTTTAGTGGTCCAACATGTCCATGTCGCTATGTTCCCAAATCATCAACTATCAAATGCAAGAGGAAAGAGACGTGATAATGGCGGAGACCTTCCTAGGCGTGCTCAGCTTTCCCTTGTTGGTTTCTTAAATACCTGATATTAATTTTAGCGCCTTTTGTTTTCTCCTGCACGATCCCATGCATTTGCTTTCAGGAATAGTTGAAAAGGGAAATTATGGGATAATTAATTGTTGACTCCCAGGATCCAAGCTTGGAGTCAGTATAAGTATTATATGGCATCCTGTAAATAGCCTCTTTATTAAATAATAATAATGAGAAGAAGAAGAATGTTAAGGTTGCCGACATTTGTTTGGAACTTCACAGATTGAGATTGTTAGCAATAATGCATTTTAAGCAAACCATTGCATTGGGTTGCGGACCGCAGCCCACAAATTGGAATTGTTCATCTTTCCCAACTTATCCTTTCGTTACATCCATGGCCCAAAAGTTGCCTGAATGCTTGGTCCATTGATGAGCTCATGACCTGTCGAAATACAGTTTTCCCAAGCGGAGTACCATGATGCTTGACTGTTTCTCTCACGCCAATGTGATATCCACCAACATGCCGTAGCAGAGTTGACTTCAATTTTGGACATGATTCATATGGCCTGTTTTGTGAAGTAGACGCACATCCAAGTCCAACCAAGTGGGTTTAGTTAGGGGCATGGCAAGACGCTGGTTCAAGCTAGCAAGCCCACAAGGCCAATGCAATTGGACAAAGATGTGTCCTGACAAAAGGAAATCAAAGGGACGAAAAAAAAAAAAGAAAGAAAACCCCAAAACATAAGTGGTAGCCCCAAAACATGACTCAGGGTCATTTAGATCAAGCAAAAAGTACACTCAATGCCTGAGTCTCCCCCATCTTCGTACAAAGTTTGACTCCCTTCCAATCCTTCCTTCGGCTTATTGAGTGTGAATGGCTCCAAAAAGTGAGTTTGTAATCTCCTTAAAAAGTGGGTCAACGGTGGGAATTTGACATGCAATATCTTCCAAGCATAAGACGCCATGCTTCCCCAATGCCTGCCAAATGCACAAATCAGAGGCTGCGATATGGTTGCGAAGTTTCAATTTAAGCAACCAAAGGCTTAGGGGGATTCAAATTTACCTGTTCAATTATGTTGGTATCTACTAGAGCAAACCCTCTGGTTCTTTATCTGTCCATAATCTTTCTTGTATATCAGTTCGCTAACATTCTTAGGACTTGGATATCTGCAAAAAGAACAAACAGCTAGAATATCAATTAGTTATTGAAGTAGTTGACAGAATATTGTCCCATGGCTAAGGCACAAGCACCATTGCATATTGACTTTCAGAAGAGCAAAACAGAAAGAAAGAAAGAAACATGTTGACCTTTTTCAAGGTAAATGTAATAGATAAGAAAAGTTTTTAGGTGAAACTCCCAATTTGCTAATGCAATCTTAAACAATGTCTGAAAGGACCAGTATTTCAACCTTTCGCAGCATTTTATAGGCCAACAAACAGTAGTAGCAATCATCAAAAGAAAAAAAAGAAAATAGTGGCAGGTAATGTTAACTTTGCCCTTGTAGTAAGCAATGTGATTTAAGATTATGACATGCAAGAATCCATATAACGGGTTAAGAAATGAAAAAATTCCTCAAGCATGAATGAGAGTGAAAGTGTTGCTCTAAATGATGATAATGTTATGTGAGCTATGTAGACATAAAGAGTGCACTCAAGCAAGAAGTACCAAAAATTAATAAATTTAGCAGGCAATCTCAAACAAGCAAAAACAAAGCAAGCCAAATGAGGCACCATCCTAGTTCAGTTCAAGACTTAATTACAATTTAATCTCAAAACAAAGAAAAAGGAATCTGATAACAATTAGGAAAGATTGCTACCAGCCTCACATCTCTCCCAGCTCCCAAATCATTTACCAGAACAAGGCAAAATGCTAGCAAAGTCCAGATAGTTCAAGAATCAACACATGGTTAAAGATCCAATAAAGATAATTTACATGACTTGAAGCACCCAAATGAGAGGACATACAATTAAGGGAAGCTGAGAGAAAAGTGGCATTAGGATCTAATGTAATGAAGCAACCCCAAACAATAGGTTACAAGATTTAGTTGAAGTACTTCTGATTAGAGTCATGAATTTACATATAACTCCCACTGCCTTTCTTTTGAGACTTCATATCATCATGCAATATATTTCTTTTTTTTTTTTTTCCATCAATAGATTCATCACACAGTAACTGTATATATTCCACAAAATATATAAACTAGGCTTTGAGCATCATACCCATAAGTAGCACATGGTTCTGCCTTTTGAAGCATTTCTAACACCCCTTAATTGCCTTCATGAATACACCACGAAATTTTTTCCTCGACCTTAAGTTATAGGGGATCTTCTTAGTTTTTGGGTGTATGCCAATTTTTCTGGAAAGAAATGAAATATCAGATGCAGGAACAGTTAGGAAAACATTGAGGGGAATAATCTCAAAAAACCTGCCCATGAATGTGAACCATGAATAGCAGCTTCAAATTTATTATCAATGATGCCGATATTGGCCTCTTTGCCCTCTTTTTCATTCGTATGAGGTCCACTTCCTAGATAAAATACAGCAATTATTCAAGAATAACATGTTGCACAGATTGAAATAGCATCCAACAAATTATTGAGGAACCATACAAAAACCTTGTTGAAGAATATACATTCCTTCAAGTTATGTGTTACTGCAAGTCTCAATTGTGCTCTGTCATCAATTTTTTATGGCTCCAAATGGATACATAGATGAAGGTATTAGACCACTTTGTATATCATCTATAAATGTACAGGTAACACCCTGGCTAACAAAAGTGAGTCATTGCGAAGGGGAAGTACTACATCTATACATCGAAGGATACATTTTTTGGACCCAAGATTAAAGAACCAGTTGGACAAAGAGGCTCTTAGGCCCGCCTTCTGAATAAAAAAAAGTAAATACATGCACATTGCACAAACTAAAAAATCTCAACTAAAAAGCATTCAAGCAGTGAAAATTCAATTTCCTTATTATCATGATCCAGACAACTTCAAACACTGACTTTGATTGAGATAATCCATTATGGGGTGGGTATATTCATTTACTACAAACGTAGACTCGGTGTTTCAAAAGGTTAAATGGTAAAATCCATACACACAGAGGACTATAAACAAAGACGTATGCATATATAATCCAACAGAATATTAAGCTAAACATGTCAATAATATTCAACCTTTTCACTTTAAGACCATAAAATCTCCACAAAAGAGCAGCAATTTCATAATTTGAAGATAAAGTTCTAAAGAAAGGAAAAAGGAAATTGTGGGGTCCATCCACCTTCTCTCTGAACTACCTGACAAAAAGCTCAGACCTTTTGATATTATCTTCCACCTTCTTCCTCTTTTTCCCCCCATACTTGCCCAACTCCAACTGGGTTTTCCTCGTGAGCGCTAAAGAATCTTCATTTTTCTTTCTTCTCTTCAATAACACCTCCGGTATGTGCGTCAACGGCGGCTTTGCCTCCTCTTCTGCCATTATTGTCCCAACGTACTGAAAAACTAGGAACTGTTTAACCGAACTTATTTTGAACTAGAAGAAGAGCTGAGTACCGAGACATGGCGGGGCTCCACCGCCGTCGGCTGAGAGCAAAGGACCTTATTGTGAATCAGCGGATGAAACATAGATTTTGGAATTGGCTTTCATATTTTCATCTGTTATATTTCTATACCCTTCATCCTGTTAACAGCTAGCTAACTGTTTGTTACTATGAAAGATATGGCGCCGTTGGATCACTTCTTGTACAATCCGTTAAGTCTGGCCACTAGTTTTAATTTAAATTTAGATACAATTAATAAACCGTGCGTTTCACTAATTGAGCGGAAATCATTCATTAATTGTCACTTGTATAAATAATATTGAACATAATGAACAATTTTTTTTATAAAAAAAACACAAAATTGACTTTTATTTACTATAGCTTGTCACTCCTCGATTAATCTCTTGTCTTTATCCTATTTATCTTTTCTTTTTCTTCTTATCTCAAACCATACTTTTGAGTCTCTAAAACATAACATATTGGTATCAGAACATTTGATGGTAATTTCGAGTCCAACAAAACTGACTAAGAAGACTAGAATTACAACAGTGTTAAGCCCAGCCATGGTAACAAAAAAGGATGAGATGATGCTAAGGCTCAAGTAACAGTGTAACTTTATTCAAAGGATCTTACAACCCTTTTAGAGGATAATACTGTCTTAAAGCAAATAGTTAAGCGGCTCACTCAACATTTCATTAATTTCCTCAATCATGGTAAGCCTTCAAACCCAAGCTTTATACTTGTAATTTATTTTGTCTTGGTGATAAAGATACCTATTGCTAAGGATTATTCAAAGATTTTACGCTTGCCTAAGAAATTTCAAGAGAAAGATAGCCATTTAAAATTGACAAAGATTGAAGTAATTGATGGATCCTTAGTATGGAGTTCTAAAGTTACCTTTCTTTTTTTTAAGGACACTAATCTTATAAAGTGGATCATAAAATATAATATATATTTTAAATTTTGTAATATAACAAATGAATACAAGGTAAAGTCAATAACTATGTATTTAGGAGAATAAATTGAGTTATGATTTGAACAATAACTAGCAAATTAAATTTTTATTAGTTAGAAAAAATTTACTAGTAATCTTTGTTTGTAATTTAGGAATACTAAATTCTCATATGTGCCTAGAAGTTTAACACATTGTCAAAGGAATACTAAAAGAGTTTTAAGGGATTAAAAGCACTTATGAAAAGTGCTAATCCTTCCCTAATTAAGAAGTATTTTATATCTAACTATATTAATAGACTAAATGATTTTATAAAGTTAACCATGACAATATAAAAACCAAAGTCATTAAATCATTTATAATAGTTATCCAAATTATAAAAAGCAGTTTTGATAAGCCTAAAAAAATTATCTAGACCACCAAACAAGGTTTTCATTGAGAGAAACATAAAAGGCATATGGTGGAAGAACAATTTCAACTTTAATGCTTAAGGTATCAACCAATGGATAAAGAAAATACTAATGGGAATTAATAGGAGTAGTGGAGTTGTGAAAGCAATCAAGGGCCAAGGAATAAGTAGTAGGCCTCAACCAATACAATAACTATTATGGATCATAAGATGTAAATAAAAGAGTTAAGAAACCTAAACAGTGTTAGAGTAGTGGAGAAAGATATTACCCTCATCATTAATATGATAGGAAAACTAATTTGCATGCTTAAAAGGAGAAATATTATGTGATAATAAAATGAGGGAGTAAGATTTAAAGGAAGTTTTTTTTATACATTTTGATGAATTAATAAAGGCGTAAGGTAGCATATCCATTTATGTCATAATAAGCCTTATTTAGTTTAAGGCTATTCAATTAAATGGTTAAATGGGAACCAAGATACTTACCATACTTATTAGCTCAAGAAATACTTAAAAAATTTTTAATGCTAACCTCGTTAAAGAATTTCTATGTCTTATAATTTCCATTTATACTTTGCTAATTACTATAAGGGATAGGTTTAAAGTGATTGATAGAAAAAAGATTAAGAGTTGATTTATAAATAGAAAATATAGGGGTAAACTTTTAAAAATAATTTAAGAATTATGAATATAGGTCTTTTGGATATGATATGGGGAGTTTTTTTTTTTTTTTGGATAATATAGCTTTATGTTATTTGATATTAAGGATTGTAAGTTACTTTTTTGTTAAAAATGGCAAAACAATTAAATTACTAGCCAATCCTTATAAGTAAAGGGTTATATTAAAGGTTAAAACTAGATTGCAACATAAGAATTTGATTAAGGTAAAAAGAAAAAAAGGAATGTAGTGTAAACTTACCTTTGCATAATGGTTCCATAACATGTCATAAGTGAAGTTTTAGGACAGTTACTGTTTGTGTTTGAATAATATGCAAACATTTTTGTAAAACCATTAGACATGCCTCTTTTTAAATTATATAATCATGACATTACTGTAAAATAGAAATCTAGCTAATCAATTTGAGGCCATACAAGTATCTTTGTTATCAAAAAGCTAAAATGGAAAAATTAATAGCTGAAATGTTAAAATCTTCTATAATGTAACCTTACATTCCTTTCATATTTCCAATCTTATTAATTAAGAAAAAAGATAACACTTGGTGTTTTGTGTTAATTATAAACAATTAAATTCCTTTAAAGTCAAAGATAAATTTCTAATATTTATTATAGATAATATATTAGATAAACTCTATAGAGCCATTATTTTTTTTAAACTTGGTCTAAAGACAGACTAATATCAAATTAAAATGATGGAAGAAGACATACCAAAGATTACTTTAAGAACTCATCAAGTGCATTATAAGTTTAAGGTAATGCCTATAGCATTGATAAATGCCTTATTAACTTTTTAGACTCTCATAAACCATGTATATGGTCTTTACTTAAGGAAATTTGTGTTGTGTTTTTTTAATGACATATTAATTTACAATACCACCATAAGAGATTATATTATACAATTAGCTTAAGACCTTCAAATCCTTAAGGATTATAAGCTTTATGTAAAAAAGTTTAAATATTCATTTGGTTAATCACAAGTGGCATATTTAGGTTATACCATTTTTAACAATAAGGTAGCAACTAACCCTAAAAAGGTGGCAGTCATAATTGATTGGCCAATACCAATTACAATTAAGGAGTTAGTGAGATTTTTGGGTTTCACTAAATATTATAGGAAATTTGTTAAAAGTTATGGTCGCATTAGCAAACCTGAAACAAAATTGTTTTAAAAAAACAAATTTGGGTGGAATAAGGTTGCTAAAGAATCTTTTAACCAATTAAAGTATGTTATAGTTATTGTTTTTATACTTATAATACTAGATTTCACAAAAACTTTTGTCCTAGATATTAATACTTATGGGAATCATCTTAGTGTTATCTTAATGTAAAATAGTAAGTCTATTGCCTGCCTTAGAAAAAGATTGTATACAAAGTATTAAGGCTTATCTACCTATAAAAAGAAATTAGTTGTCATATTAATGACAATCTTTAAATAGAGGCATTAATTAGAAGGACATCATTTCATTGTCAAAATTAACCATGAAAGTCTAAAGTTTTTACTATAGTAATAGTTGTATACCTATATTCAACTAAAAAGGATGCCTAAAATTTTATGGTTATATTACAATATATAATATAAAAAGGACATAAAGAATAAGGTAAAAAATGCCCTATCCAGAAAAAAAGATGCTAACAATAACAAAAACCTTATGCAAGAATTTTCAAATTATTGTACTATAACAACTTAGGTGCCTTAATGGCTTAATAAAGTGGCTAAGAGTTACAAGAATGATGTAGCCTCTAATCTTATTCCCATGTCATCATTTTCTTTAAGGATTAAACCATCATTTACCTTACATAATA
>JAHLGO010000140.1:4549903-4561749 GCA_020615895.1 Ceriops decandra
CTCTCTCTCTCTCTCTCTCTCTCTCTCGTATATATGTATATATAGATATATCCCGCAAACAATCAACTAAATGCTAAAAGTTCTATGCTTTCGATTGCTCAAAGGTAAAAGTTCTGATTTTTCTGTTACTAATTGGGAAAAAGATAATAAATAAACGTTTCAATATTTATTCTGCAAATGGGTTTCCTCTGGTTTAATAGATTGGGCTCAAAGTTCGGTGATTTGAATGAATTTACCGAGTTTTAGTTACCATTCCCACTTTTCCATGCACAATGGGGTTCACTAGACTACAATTTGTTTACAAAACAATATATTGGACTCACCATATTGCTGGGCTGACTAACCTTAAAAATTGCAAAGTTGTAAGTATGTTTCCAATTTGTCTTTTGAACTGAGATTTTACATGCTCATTTGCTTAATCGGCATTGTTTCTACTACAGCTGATGACATGTCCAGAATTGTCTCTCTTCGTTTCTTACTGTTTTCCTAGTGGCCTTCATTCCTTAATGGTTTCTGCTTCTTTTGTTTTTCTTTTATAGTTTTTTCTTTTGGAATTTGTGCCCCGTAGGCTGGAGGACCCTGCAAGACAGTCGCGTTGAGTGGTCTTGGGTTGGGAATTTTGAGGTATAACAGAGATGTCAAAGCTTCGGGCAATTTGGCAAGCTTCTATGAATGCAACCAAGAAAGGTCCCACCATGTATACTCGCTCGTATTTATCTTCAAATTTCTACTCCATATGCAGAAGGGTGCACCTTTTAGATTGTTTGGAGACCTAATCATATGTACTTACGGAGCAATTTCTTTGCAAATAACTGCATTTTATCGTGATGCCCTGGGGAACAAAGCTTATGGAAACTTTGTTAAATGAAAAGGCTGCAGTGCAGGCTGCATTGTGAAGTTTCCTAAGAATGATTCAAATGATTCAAGAAATCTGTTTGATAGTTCTGCACACTTTGTCTTCTTGTCTCCTCTATCCAACTCTTTTCATATAATTGAATCTCTCTGTCTTCCATACAGATAGGGTTCTAATAACCTAAACATGCTAGTTTATTGAGTATTCAGGTCATGTGAGAAGCAATTCTTCTTTTCATATAAAGTTGACTCCTTTTCCTTTCTATAACTTTCTTTTGGTGTTAAACATTCAATTCTGTCATCATTTGATACGTCTTTTGGGTTGGCTTTGTATTTCTGTTGTTGTATACAGATTCTGTTTGCAACGTCATTACTTGCATGGTTTCTCATGTTTTATCTCCAATTCAGCTCTCACTTGGAATGCTGAAGATTTTATGCCTCCAACTGAGAGGCTTATTTTTAGTTTCAATTCAAGAAAAGAGTTGAAAAAGTGGCATTTATACTCAGACTCTGAGTATGGAGGTACACATATTGTCATTCTAATATTTCTATTGTGTGACTTTCCTCTCCCATTCAGACAAGGTGCAGATTAGGAATCACTGACTTGGTTTATTGGGACTCAATATTTTGGTTATTTACTTGTTTATTCAGGTTTGTCCTCAGCTTCTTTTGAGATCACGGATGGCGAAAATGGATCAAAAGGTTTGCTCTGCTCATACTTGGGTTATTGTAGCTATAAATATTTAGGGCTTGAGAACATTTGCTTTTTATTCGACTTGACATTGTAGTAAGATCAATTTTGATTCAGTTATATGAATTTGTGTTATATTTTGTAACTATTTGTTATGGAAGGACTGAGACTTTCCCATGCCTTAATCCTGTGACTATCAATTTCAGCCGGTAAATAGGAACTCTTCGGACCTTTTTACTTCAAACCTAATTTTAGCTTTTAAAGTGGAGTGGATCTCTAGTTAGAATTTTTATCTTTTGCGCTTGTAATTCCTGACAACTTCTGATTTTTCTGATAGGAGTTTTTTCTGGGAATCTATCACTAGATGTACCAGAGGGTTCGAACTGGAATATAAAGCGGAGTGGTTTTTGTGGAATGCGGTCAAAGAAGGTGACTGATCTTTTCTGCATTTGATGGGCCATGAAATATGTACTTTGGCTCTGTGCTACCTATTAATGTGCTCATTATTCATGCTTGCTTCAAAGTCTAACATAGTGCATATTTGCTAAATTAGTAGCCCAGTATCCTTAGCTATTGGAGTGCAGTTTTGCTGCAGTTAGTTGAAAATATTCTTACTTCCACACTAATGCTTTTTAAGTAACTGATTCTGAATTTATTTTAACAAGTTAGCATGTGATTTACCAATGCTTGGGCACCACATGGAAAAAAAAATCATCATTCACAAGCCAAGACCAATTATTGGAATAACTTCATAAATAATTGGGTCCTTTGCAGTTCCTTGTTATTGTAATGGCTATTGCTGTTTCATTGCTATTCTTCAAAATTTTCCTGCATTAGCAATGATGCAATAGGGACCTGTCATACCTGCTCACCAATCCTTCATGAAATTATCTCCTGTAAGGCCATAGTGAAGTACTTCCATGCATGCCCATCTGGATCTTTTCATATATACATCTGCTAATTAGTGCAGCAAGAAATTGTATCTTCTGCAGTTTAATTTCAATAAGAAATCATTTCTTCTGCAGTTTGATGGTTTCTTTGATTTGGACGCATACGATACAATAGCTCTAAAGCTTAAAGGTGATGGAAGGTGCTACATATCAACAGTGAGTTTTCTGTGGTATTCTTCATTACTTAGAGCAATGGTTGCTGGGAGTTCCGTATCATATGTTGATCTCACTCTATTGCAGATTTATACAGAGAACTGGGTAAATTCTCCTGGACAACAGGAGGATAACTCATGGCAGACTTTTATTTTTGTACCCAAAGACAACTGGTACATTGTGAAGGTAATTTCCGATGATCTGCTTCTGTTTATATGTTTCATGCGACAAGCCTTTGTTTATTAGCAAACAAGAAGTCATTGTGGATTAGCTTTATTTGCTTGTAGGCGGGGGGGGGGGGGGTGTTGGTTTCTTATCAATGTTCATGAACCTTGTAGGTACCTCTTGCACGGTATCTACCAACATGGAGAGGGAACGTTATAGATGCACAATTGGAAATGAATCCATCGCGTGTTCTTGGCATGTCGCTGTCAATCAACGCAGAAGGTGGCGTCCCTGGTGCCAGATCTGGACCCGGTGATTTCAGAGTTGAACTTGATTGGATCAAAGCCTTGAGGACACAGTGACTTATATATATATACACGTATCATAAAACAGCTCATGAAAATTTCAGAAACGGCAGCACTAGACCCAGATATTGTTTCTGGGTTAAGAACCTTAAGTGTGCACAATCTGGGGCCACTTCTGAGTCTAATCAAGTCTAGTAGTTTATGCAGTCAAAAAATGCACGTGTGATTCAACCGATCGGTTATGACCTACAAATAAAAAAACTTGGTGCACCTTTTTATTTATTTATTTATTATTTTTTGGCTAAATTGAGGGGAAAGATTTTGATGAGTGCATTTTGGTGGTGCAACTTTTGGTGCACCTTTCAAAAAATGCTGTCGTCTTTTCACGAACCAAAAGTGGGAGAGAAGAAGAAGAGAAGGGGCCTTCAGAGTCCACAATTTGAAAGGGTACATACGCATTGGTACAACAAAATGGATCACTTGCAAGTTGGAAGTTCCAAAAGTTACAATTCCTTGCCTTCTTTTTCTTCACTCATTTTCTTACTGTCCTGATATTTTGCAACTCGAAAAAGTGCCTCTACATTTAAAATGAGTTGGTTGGTAGCACTCTGTGGCTGCCTCCTGGTGGCCCCCCCCCCCCCCCCCCCCCCCACGGGGCAATTCGTTTCACCCAAATTATGGCTGGTGAGGGTTAAAATATAGTATATTTCTTAGAAAATGTGATATTACTATCGTGTGAATAAAAATTGTACAAAAAGAAAGAGATGCATCTGTTCATAAAACTAAGCTGAGCTATATTGTGTGGGAATTTTCAGTCATGAGTCGTCAATGGCGGGTTACTTTGTATCCAATGCTTTCGCATTTGTTACTTACGAAGCATTTTCTACTCGTAAAGTATACCCTGCCAGCCTCTCTCTCTCTCGAAGCTCATTACTATGCTTTAAAGAACCAAAAATCATACTGGGGACCATCTAAATATCGAGTTCTGAGTGCGTCGAAACTTTTTCAAAAAAGAAAAAAAAACTGTCTTCTGCAATAGTCAAAGTGAAAACAAGCATACGAAAGACAAATAGACATGTTGAAAAAATATACAGATATTATTTTTTAAATTTATTAAGTATAATTTTTAAATATTACAAATTTTAAATTTTATCATATTTTATAATATATATATATATATATATATATGGAGTGAATAATAAAAAAAATTAAGTTTACACAAAATCTTCTTCTTCTCGTTATCATCGTCGATAAAGTAGTTTCAGAGTTAAAATCGGAGGTTTCCCTCTCTCTTGCCTCTGTATTGAATCTCTCTGTCTCTCGCCCGACAAACAACAGTAACAACAAGAACAAAAGAATTTTTCTACTATTAAGCAATCTGTCAACCCAAAAAAGGGAAGAAAAAAAAATGGTAGCCTAGTTATCGTCGAGGAAAGGGACCAAAACGACACATCGTGTGGATCGAGAAACACAATATAAAGCAACAATCGGGTGTTGTTTTCCTTTTGTGGCTCTCTACAGGCGAACGGATCCGGTCCAGCCTACGTGCTAGTAAGAGCTTCATCTCTCCATCCCTTTCTCTCCCAATTCCCTCCTTGCTGTGTCAGAAAGCAGAGGCTCCTGATTCAGAATCGGAATTGGAACCGCAATGACGGCCAAAACAAACTATAACCGATAAAAGCTACTCGTGAAGGTCTTACTTGGGTCTCATGGCTTATGGGATATTGTTGAGAAGAGATGTAAAGATACCGTTAACGAAGATACTACAATCGTGGTGGAGCTAGAAGTATGGTAACGAGCAAAAAAGATATATCTACATACACTTCCAAGTATTTATAAAAGGTTGGATGACGACATTTTCGATAAGATAATCAATGCGAAATTTTAAAGAATTACATAGTTGGAATTGATAGATTGAAGAAGGTATGACTTTAAACTCTAATAGCTAAGTTTGAGGTGATTTTAATGAAAAAGAATTAGTTCATAACAAATTAATTTACTCAAGTATTAGTGATGATGAATCAAATAAAGTGACTTAATGAAATGATTGAAGATACAAGATTAGTAATGGTGGCAATTGAAGAATCAAAAGATATAGAGTTTATAACCATCAATGAGTTAAATAAATCGTTGTTAGCTCATGAAGAGAGAATAAATAGGACCTAATAAGAACTTGTGAAGTAAGTTCCACAAGCAAAATTTTCCTTTAATCTTAAGGGAAATAATCGAGGAAGAAGAGGTCAAGGTTGTAGTAGATGCCAAAATTATGAACGAGGTCGTGGTTGCAATCAAGAAAGAGGTAAGCAAAATTCATTTCAAGAATGTAGAAATAGGAGTTTTTAAACAAGTCATGGATGAGGAAGAAATAATAATTAGAAAAAGGATAAAAGTCAAGTAAAGTGTTATGCATACGAGAAGAAAGATCACTTTTCTTAGGAATGTCAAACTAAAAGCTATGATAAAAAGATAAATTTTATCAAGCATAAGGAAGTGGAAGGTGATACTCTTTTACTTTTTCAAAAGGAAAGTTCCATAGACAAAGATGTCACATGATATCTTGACAACGGCGTAAACAACCATATGACTAGAAATAAAAACAAATTTATTGAGTTAAATATAAAAGTGACTGGGAATATTCATTTTAGAGATGATACAAAGGTAGAAATTAAGGGAAAAAGCTTGGTGATTTTTGCCACAAAGGATGAAGACTATAAAATTCTTTATAATGTTTACTACATTCAAAAAACGAAGTGTAATATTTTGAATATTAGCAACTTTTGGAGAGTGGATATAAAGTGAAAATAGAGAACAATTATTTGTGACTTTGAAATTAAGATGATAAACTTGTTGTTAAAATTGTCATGACAAAGAACTGAATGTTCATGTTATATGTAAAAATGACATAAATGAATTGTTTACAAGTTTGTATTAAAGATCCTTTATGGATTTGGCACATAAGATTTAGGCATATTAACTTTAAAGGGCTTAAAATGCTACGAGAAAAGAATATGGTGAAAGGAGTTCCTAAATTCAATCACCCAAATCAATTGTGTAAAGCATGTTTACTTAGAAAACATACAATAAAGAGCTTTTTAAAGGTGTCATTTTTATGAGTAATTAAGCCTATACAACTCATGCATATAGATGTGTGTGGTCCTATCAAGCTACAATCTTTTAGTAAATGCTCATACTTTTTGCTATTTCTCAATAATTACACAGAAAAGATACAAGTTTATTTTTTAAAGAACAAGAGTAAAGTTTTTAAGACATTTACAAAATTTAAACTCCTTATAGAAAAGGAAAGTGAATACAATATTAAAGCTTTAAAAATTGGTAAAGGTAGAAAGTTTTCAAGGTCTTTTGTAAGGAAACTGGTATTTGACGTCCTATGACAGTTCCAAGAGTATCACAACAAAATAGATTTGCAGAAAGAAAGAATAGGACAATTCTTAACATGACGAGGTCGATGCTAAAATGTAAGAATATGTTTAAGGAGTTTTAGGCTGAGGCTGAAGCTGTTGCATGTGTCATTTATCTCTCAAATCATTCAACTATGAGGAGTTTAGAGAAAATGACCCCTCAAGAAGTATAAAGTGGATAGAAGCCAAGTGTAAAGCATTTAAGAGTTTTCGGATCTATTGGCTATGTTCATGTACCTGAACATAAAAGGACAAAACTTGATAATATAAGCAACAAGATGATGTTTTGGCTATGTCGAGAACTCTAAATAGTACAAATGTTTTGACCCCATTTCTAAGAAAGTTATGATTAGTAAAGATGTAAAATTTAAGGAAGATGTATCATAAGATTTGAGTGTTCAAAAAGAAAAGACATATAGTTTTCTTCCTTATTTGAAAGAAGACAAGAACAAGGACTAAGAGACTAAAGGTGAAAGTTTAACTTCTTCCTCAACAAGTTCAAGTGAACAACTTCAAAGATTTTGAGGTATAAAAGATCTTTATAATACTACTAAAAGAATAGACAATGAGAATCTTTTGTGTCTGTTTGCAAATAATGAACTTTTAAGTTTTGAAAAGGCTATTAAAGACAAGAAATAAGTCTAAGCTATTAAGGAAGAAATTCATTCCATTGAGAAAAATGACACTTAGGAGTTTGTCACACTACTAAGTGGTTATCAAACAATGGGAGTTAAATGAGTTTATAAGTTAAAGAAAGATACAAAAGGAGAAATTGAGAGATATAAGGTGAGATTAGTTGCAAAGGGATATAAACAAAAGTATGGTGTGGATTATGAAGACGTATTTGCTCTTGTTGCTTACTTAGAGAAAATACAGTTATTGGTTGCGCTCACAATGCAAAACTGGTGGACAATGCATCAAATGGATATGAAGTCAACCTTTTTAAATGGTACTCTTGAAGAAGAAGTATACGTGGAATAACCAAAAGGATTTATAGTTAAAGGTTATCAAGATAAGGTGTTAAAATTGAAGAAGGTGTTATACAGCTCTAAATAAATACCACAGGTTTGGTATAATTGCTTCAACAAATATCTTCAGAAGAATGGTTTTTCAAGGTTCATCTATAAATATGCACTTTACATTAAAAAAAATGATATTTTGTTTGTGTGCATTTATGTGGATAATTTCATTCTTAAGGGAAATAATCCATAAGTTTATGAAAATTTTAAGAAAGCAATGACACAAGAATTTAAGATAAATGATATTGGGCTTATAACATATTATTTAGCAATAGAAGTAAAACAATATAGTGAAGAAATATTTATCTTTCAAGAAGCATATGCAAGAGAGATTTTAAAGAAATTTAAGATAATAAATTGTAATTCTGTGAATATCTCAATGAAGTATGGGGTAAAACTCTCCAAGGATGATAGATTAAGAAAAGTCGATTTAACCACATTTTAAAACCTTGTGGGAAGTCTAAGGTACTTAACATGTACTACACCTGACATATTATTTGCCATGGAAAATCCAAGTAAAGAACACATGTAAGTTACAAAGAGAATTCTTCAATATTTAAAAGGTACTCTTGATTACAATATTTTTTATGCTTCTTAGGATTAAATTCACTTAAAAGGATGTTGTGATAATGATTATATCAATGATATTGATAATCAGAAAAGTACTATCAGGTTTATATCTTTCTTTGAAGAAAATGAAATTTCATAGTATTCAAAGAAACAACTAGTTGTAAGACTCTCAACATGTGAATCGAAGTATGTTGCTATAGCTACTGGTGTGCATCATGGGATATGGCTAGGGAAATTGCCATGTAAACTTTATTTTGCATAAAGTAGAGAGACTAGAATTATGGTGAATAACAAATCGGCTATTGCTCTTGCAAAAAATCCAATGTTTCATGATCAGAGCAAACATATAGATGCAAGTTTTGATATACTTTACCTTAACCTCTTTGCTAGTAATGCAATCCCAAATAATGATATATTTATAAAATCTCTCAAGAAAGATGGATTTCAACAGTTTAGAGAAATAATTAGAATTATGAAAAAATCAAGTTTACTTTTTAAAAAATGAATAAACTGAAATTCTTATCTTATAGAATGAGACTAATAGATATATTAAGAAGACAGTCAGACATTATTTTTAAAATTTATTAAGTATAATTTTTAAATATTATAAATTATATATTATATATATATGAAGTGAAATAATAAAAAAGATTAAAGCTCATCAAATTTTTTGTCATCCTCTCGTTGCCATCAATAGTTAGACCGTAGCGTGTAGCGACATTTTTCTACTTAGAAGTATCGACATTGAAATGCAAATATGTATTTATGTATATTCTTCATTCGATGGTTGAAGACAGGTGGAACAGGGTGAAGAAGTAAGCGGAGGAATTCAAGGGGAACCAAGCGGCAGGTGGAGACATGGAAGAAGGAAGCAAAAAAGTTTCATGCGGCCCAATGACCCCGATTTATTGGCATTTCTTCCGCCTCACGAGTTGGTCATATTGCACTACTTCCCTCCTTGCTTCAGAGGTCAACTCAAATTCCCTTGCTTCTTCTTGAGCCAAATATTCGGAGCCTAATCAACCGATTTAGTGAGGAGTGGCCTATACCAACGGAAATGAAAGAGTGTTTGTCCGAATGGGCCGATTGAAGTGCGGGTCAGACAGGGTAGGGGGATAAACCAAGTCCATGCACGCGGGAATAGCGACGGCAACGTGTGGTTTTAAACTTGAAATCATTCCCCTGGTCTTGTATCGGTAGCTCAGCAAGCCAGGGCACTCACAAATCAAAAAGGCCGTGAGAGTTAATTTTCCATTTTGTATACCTTGAATCCTCTCATGATAACCACAGGTCACTGTCAGACACTGATGACTAATGAACTGGTATGCTGTCTTGCACTGCATTGCATAGGATTGTGATGGGAGATGGCATATAACAGAGAGGAGGAGTGCTCAATGGGGTTTAATAGACCCACCCTTTCAACTTCAACATCCAATATTTGGTGGCACTTCTAATCTTCAACCTTATCCAATTGACCTGGTAAACCTCTTTACCCAAGTGGGCGTCCACCGATGCCTAATTGATTGGTAGACAGCTTGACCAAGTCGATCGCCTATATTTTCTTTCCGATTACTTTGGGCCTCCTCTCGTTTATCGACTTACGTACTGATGATGGATCAGCTTCGCTACTCCTATATTCAGCTCCCAAATAAAGACAACCCCCCCCCCCCCCTCTTTTTGTTTTTATCTCTTCTTTTCTCTTAGATTTTCTTTAGCTGCCAAAAAGGGCTGGCTGGCTTAGTGGTTTCATTTTCATCTCTCTCTTCTTATCAATTAACAATTAGTGATAAATTAAACCAATTTCTTAAACAAGATACTTAATATATATATATATATATATAGAGAGAGAGAGAGAGTAGAAAAAAATGTAACGATTAGGGACTAAAAATAACCAAATATATTCAACGGCTAATGCATTGCACATTGTAAGCCATCAATCTTCGCTCCCTTATCCTCTCCCTATCTCTCTCTCCATCTCTAAGACTTGTTCTATAAAAACCCTAAAACGCCATTTTTGACGGAAGGAAATAATAATAATAAAAAAAAAGAAGAAAGGAAGAACTTCTTCCAACCTCATTTCTTATCGTTCCCCTCTTCCTTCTTCTCTTGGTAACAGTCGTTTAAGGTCCCAAAAAAAAAAAAAAACAACAATCTGAGGCCTCTTTGCGGTTGTTACAGGAGGAAATTAATTAATTAGTTAATTAAAAAAATTAGATTTTGTCCATACCGAGCTATTTATAATAATAAGAAAAGAATAAAAATGGGGTTTCTCCATAAACTGTGGGACGAAACGTTGGCAGGACCTGCACCTGAAACTGGACTCGGCAAACTGCGCAAGTACGATTCCTTCTCAGCACGGTCGTCACGGTCATCAGCAGTGCCAGGGCAGGAGATGGCGATTAGCAAGAGTATTACTGTTGTTAGAACCAAGTCAGATTTTATGAAAAAGCTCTCTGTGGACACCTGTTCCGCGCCTGGATCTCCTGCTGCAAGCAGCGCTCCCGGCACTCCTTTCACCCGTAAGTTTGTTTTTGTGTGTGTGTATGTGTGTGTGTGTGTGTGTGTGTGTGTGTGTGCGTGTGCGCATAAGATCGATTTTGTTCGTCATGGCTGTAATATAATTAAGTTGGCGTACGTGATGATCACATTTGGTGAATCAGATTCACATGATCACGTACACTGAAATTGTTGGGCTGAGAAATAGTAGAGAAATGGAAGATGGTATGCTTAAAGAATCAATTATGATTAAAAAAAAAAAAGAAGAAAAGAAAAGAACACCATTAAATTACGCAGGGAATGGTAAGTTGAAATTCAATGAGAAATTGGGAGAGGGAGAGAGTTGATTTTAATTATGTCTAACCATTGGATAATTTTAACGATGTTAATTAATTATAATGATGTGATTTGGGCTCATGCATGGCAAATTTGCAGCGGGGACACCACGAGAGGATTTCAAGAGATTAACAAGGAGAAAAGATGCGCTAGAGCCACACGCCGAGTCTACAAGTCCGACCGCTATCGATTGGTTCTTCTTCTCTTTTTATTATTATTATTATTATTATTATTATTATTATTTTCCTCTTCCTGTCTTATATCTTGTCTTATCTTTCAATCTACCGTCCTTGTTCTTTTCATTTCATCGCGTGTGTATACATATGTTAATGATAGGCTTCTTTATAATACGTAGTTGATCTTAGCCTTGTGGCCCTTAAGCAATGCCTACATGTCTGTCTTAGAGTTGCAACAAAATATGGGTCTTTAGCCGACAGTTTGTTTAAATCTCAAAATAGACTCAGCGCACGTATCGAGGAAGTTACTACTACGACTACCAGCCGTGTGTGATCTTATATTACACTTCCCTAAACTCTTGGCCACACACACACACACACACACACACACACACATATATATATATATATATTTGCTGTTTATGTCGATGCCATTTTTTTTTTTTTATTATGGTAGTCCCTAATGTTTGCCTACGTGCATGCGGGTATTGCAGGATAGTGGTAAGTGGCTTGGATCGTTGAGAGAGAGAGAGAGAGAGAGAGGAAGCGGAGATTTTGCCGGCATCAGAGAACTCTTGTACATAAAATCTGCCTATATATTAAGTAATAACCACATCTCGATCATGCACCTCCATTATGTACATAAGCATGAGTACAACTATAATTTAGACTCTTATTAACTATACTATACTATATACGATACATATACATATA
>JAHLGO010000140.1:4561849-4592322 GCA_020615895.1 Ceriops decandra
CCCTTTGTTGAAGAAGAATTGGAATCCTCTTTTTTATTTTTTTATTTTTTTTTGTCCTTGTTTTCTTTTTTTTTTGTTTTTTTTTTTTTTTTTTTTTTTTTTGGGTGGGTGCTTCTTTGTAAATAGGGTCTTCTTGTACATACGTATTTGTACCAGTCGATCTCTTCCAATGCAAACTCAATGAAGCATGAAGAAATTAATAAGCCTAGCTAGTAGCTGCTTGTCTATGAATCCCCACCCCATCCTTGATAATTTCTAGATCATACATTTCTACTTGATTAGATATTTGGTCTTTTTACAAAGTTGAAAACCTGTAATTGCAAAACAAAAACAACAAACAGAAAATATGTCATCCAAATTCGAAATTTCTTTTACTTGGAGAAATTAATCGTTGTCGTTGACGGGGCCGGGGGGGCCCCCCCCAAACGAAAAACCAAAGGCTAAACTCGGCACAGCTTTATTCACTATAATACTTTATGCTCAATTGAAAGTTTGTTAAAACTTAAAAACTTTTGATGAACTAATTAGAAATTTTATTAACTGGATTGAATTTATTATTTAAAGAGGCATAAATGTTATTATTTTAACACTTGAGTCATCAATGCCAGACACCATATTTCATCAACTTTCCTTTTTTTAAAAAATAAAAAATAAAAAAAAAATCTAACTTTTGCATTTAAACTAAGAAATTTCATACCATTAAACTTTTTTCATAGCAAGAATTTGATTTAAAAAAAATAAAAAGGAAAAAAAAAAGGTGAAGAGTTTTGTTCATTTTGTTGTTTTTAGTCTGAAGAGGGAAAAATTATACAGCTCATGTGTAAAAAGAGAGGAAACGGAGGAAACAAGCGGATGGACTAGTTATGCTGAACAGCCTGATCTTCGTTGAAAACAATTGAGAGTTAAAAGTGATGACAATAAAAGGCCATGTTGCCCCCCAAAAGCCCAAAGACCACTTTAAAGTGGTGGTCCAAGCGCTCAACTGTTAAAAAAGTCGGAAAGCAAGGTTGCTTGCTACGTTACGTTATAACAAGGGGGGGAGAAGGGAAAATACATTAAGTTTGTGTAAATGGGGGTTCCCAATGGACCAACCACAAACTTAAACTTACTTTGAGTTGTGGACAACCCGACTATACTCACGTGGATGTATTATTATTATTATTATTATTTATTTATTTATTGGTGAGATAAAAGTGGATATTTTAATTTTCTTTTTTCTTTTCTTTTTTATTTGTTGTGATCTTTTTTAACGTCTCCTATAACATACGCGTCCCATATTAAAGAACCCATTATAAAAAATAAAAAATAAAAAAAAAAAGGGAGCACTTCCGATTTTGCTTTTACTGTGGAAGAGAGAAATCGTACAGCATTGGACCGACCTATATGGTTCTTGGGTTAACCTTAATCTAAAAAGGGCCTATTCATTTGTTTCGTTAACTCGATAATCAACCCATCAGATGGTAATAATAACGTCAATCATCACAAAAAAAAAATATATATTTGACAAAATAGAACGTTAAACAAAGATATAAAGCCAATTTTGTTTCCGACCCCAGTCCCCCACCTCCAAAAACAAAAACAAAAAAAAAAAAAAAAAAAAAGGAGGAGCGTTATTGATTAACTTTTCATGGGCAAAATCCCAAAATACAAGTTTGAATTGAGGATGCAAGTCGTGCGCCTTTCATGATTGACAATAATTATTTCGTTTTCTTTCCTTTCCTTTCCCTTTCCTGCATTTTCATGTTTTGCTTGAGAGACATGTTTCACGAGGTGAAAGAAAATAATAAGAATAAAATCCGGCACTGAGTGTGGGGGTGGGGGTGGGGGTGCTACACGGGAATATGCACATGTCAAGAATAATATGGTTTATGGTGTAATAACAGAAGTGGAATAGAGAGACCTTCATTTTTCATCTAATGTATCAAAATAGCAATTAATATCTAAGCAGGAAACAGTAATGTCGGTCAATTTTTCGCGCATTGCAGGCAGTTGAAGCGATTAAGAAATGCGATCAAAGGGTCTTCGTTTCGTTTCGTTTCTTTTTCATTTTCATTTCCGGCTTTTTAGAGTGAAGGCCGTCGGTGGGTGGAGGATCCAAATTGGATTCCGTCGCAATTACCCACCTCGGTTGTTGTTAAGTGAATACAGTGACCGTTTTCCTTTCTTGAGGTCATAACATGATTACTGCAAAAATGCCAAATTCTTGTTGCCATGTCAGCCATCATCGTCGTCGTTTGTCGTCGTCGTCGTCCTCAGATCAAATAAAAACATGCATGTAGACTTGGTTGTATTACTCATCACTCACTACATTGTTGTTTTCGAGTTCTCAATGTCTCTTCAATGTTTTATTATTATTATTATTATGATTCTTTCTTTCTTTTTCTTTTTTTTTTTTTTTTTGGGGTGGGGGTGAGGAGAGGAGGAGGGGTTGGATTTGTTGGTGGCTAATTAGTGTAATTAAAATAAAGTGTCTACAAAAAATGAAGGGCAAAAAGTCACAACCCAAAGTAATATCTATCTAAGGGTCCTACCATGTGGAGCAAACGAGGAAAAATGGAATGTGTGTAATAATAATGCTGCTTGTTGCAGTAGTAGTAGTAGTAGTCTCTTTTTTTTCTTCACATTTTGTCAATGAAAAGGTGTATGTGGTGACCAAGGAATTTTGGGCCATTTTTTCTGACAAAAGCTAAATAATAGAGAATGAGAGGGTTGAGGGAGATGTATTGAAGACGTTAATCCTCGTGCCTTTTCATTACCAGCTATTGAAAGGGAGATCTATTGAAGAGAGATTAGTACGATATAAATTGCCATCCAAAGAAGAGAGAGAGGGAGAGAGGGAGAGAGAGAGAGAGAGAGAGAGAATCTGATGTAGTAAATACGTTTCAATAAATCAAAATACAAAATGTGAAGGAACTTAAAATAAAGTGTTTTGACTTCGGATGGGGGGGGGGGGTGACAACAAGCGGAATGAATGAGTGGGAACAGAACAAAACAAAAACAAAACAAGGCACTTATTTGGGCAGTGGAGCGGGGCTGGACCTTGGACTTGAGGAGAGGGAGGAAAGGGGTAGAGAGGGAGACGCGAGCGGTTAATCAATTGGTAAATCAGTAATCTAAGGAAAGTCACGGGTTCCTTTTCAAAGATTTTGAGGGCATGAAGGCAGAGCAGAGTGTGAACTGAGGAATTCCAAGCTAATTATGCCCATAATCTTCCGCACTCTCACTTTCAAACTTTGTTTGTTAATCTCAGAATCTATCATACAATTAACAAACGGAGGAATGCGGACGGTTGACCTCTCCTTGATTTCCACCCCCCCCCCCCCCCCCCCCCCCCTTAAAAAAAAGCTTCTTATTGTTTTTTTTTTTTTTTTTTTTGGTTGGGCATATTAGCACTTTACAACTATACCCTTTTGGTTTGAGAATCAGAGATGATGGACATGCACACCGGACTCTTTGATTAAAAATTACACCCGGGGGGGGGAGAGAGAGGGGCCGACGTAAATTGCGAAGAAAAAGAACGGTCGACGGACAGCTTAAAATAATAATAATAATAATGATGATGATGATGATTAAATTCTTCTATTTTGAGGCGCTAGCTGTTAATCATTTGCATAATACTAACAACAAACGCTTTGAGCCAAAATTCAAATTATGACACTAATCATGTATGACAAAGTACACATCTAAATATGAACACTTTCATTCATATTTACTGTCTTCTTCTTTCTGAGTCATGCATTAGAAGCATAGTACTAAAATAAAGAGATATAAAGCGTAAAAACCAACGAAAATGCTATAAAGAGATCCAAGGGATTAGTATTAGTCAAGCTAATTATAGCTTCTTCTTCTTCTTCTTCTTCTTCTTTCTTTTTTAAATTTTATATATATATATTTTTTACCAAAAACAAAAGGCACGATGCTAATTATATCCTCATATCTCCTGAAAATCAAACACTTTTAACACGTCTTTGTGTTAAAATGTCTCTGGCGTATGGACAACACTTTACACTGAAAGTCCCACAAAAGTCAACAAAATTATAAATGATTTAGATTACGAAGAACAGCTAAGCTGTGATCTCCCCATGGACATCCACCGTGGAGAGACGGGAGATTTCACTTCCCCCACCCCAATCGAAGCTCAATCAAACAGAATCAGACCCATTTTAGTAATTTAATTGAATACTAACTACCATGCAAAGCAAAGCAAGAGTCTTTGTCTTTCTTCCTTTTTTTATTCTTATTATTCTTCTTCTTCTTATTATTATTATTATTGAAAAACTTGCATCTCTACAAATGGGAACAAAACTTTTTGTCTGAACAGAAGAAAAGGGTGACTCACTCCCACAGACACACACTCCCTCTCTCTTACTTTCTCTCCCTCAACTCTGTACAGTAGAGAGAGAAAGCAAGCAAGCAAGCAAAGCCAAAGACAGAAGAATAAAAGAAGAAATGGGGGGCATTCATTTGAGGAATGAGTAAAGCAAACTCCATTTTCTCTCCTCACTGTACGGGTTTTCATTGTACTCTCAAGAAGAACAAAAAATAAGAAGAAGAAAGAAAAAGAGAAAAAAAAAAAAAAGGTAGTCTCTTGAAGGTTACAAAAGCAGAATATTGAAAAAAGAAGAAGAAGAAGAAGGAAAAAAAAAAAAAAAAGGATGAAAGCCCAAATACCGGTGTGGTGTGCCCTTTTGAAGAAGAATAGAGGATCCCGTCCCAAGATCTCATCACCATTGCTCCAAGGTCGCATCTCTCTTAAAATTTCCAGCTGAAATGGTTAGTTTTTCTCTCTCCCTCTCTGTCTCTCTCTTCATGCATATTTACTACTATTGTTAATATTTTTAATAATCTACTTGTTGGGGTGGATGTCTGCCTTGATATTCGAATATGTTCTCTATGGGTGACTTTTTGGTAACTGGGTTTGGTTTCATTGAAGCATTTGAGGTAGAATTAGATCTGGGTTTTGCTATATATTTGTGAAATACTGGTTTCCTTGTTGAGTTTAGTTGCATTACAGTCTTTCATTTTGGTTCAGTGAGATCCGTGCTTTTTTTTTTTTTTTATAGTTTATCAAAACTCTTTTATAACTAGTAGAATTTTAGATGTTTTGTATGTAATCAAAATTTCTACCTCTCTTTTCTACAGTTGGATTTGCAATGTGGATAATAGATTATTGATTTTCTTGTTTGGTTTCCATATTCGGAGTTCATCTGACATTTTTATGGACTTCATGATATGAAATCAGTAATCCATTATTCAAGTTACAGTTTTTTTTTCTTTTCTTTTTTGTTAACCTCAGAATTCGGGCTTCTGGGCTTGAACTTCTTCTGGTTCCGAGGCTCAATTAAATCACAAGTAGAGGATCAGATTTGAGTGTATGAGTGAGTTTGAGAACTAAACACCAAGTGTAAAAGCCAAACCGAGAAAATGAAGTCTGATGCACTTGTTGATTATGCAGTGTTTCAACTGTCACCAAAACGCTCACGGTGAGGATAATTGTTTCTGGAGTTCCATTTTCATGTTGTCTTGCTCTACATAGTTAATCTTGATTTTTATTCATTTTTCCTTTTCGGCAGATGTGAATTGTTTATTTCAAGCGATGGAAACACAGAGAAGCTTGCTTCTGGACTGGTAAAGCCATTTGTGACTCATTTGAAGGTTGCAGAAGAGCAGTTTGCACAAGCAGTTCAGTCAATTAAATTTGAAGTAGAAAGAGGGAGAAATACTGACACTTGGTTTACAAAAGGAACTCTTGAGAGGTTTTATTAGTGCTGAACAGATGATTCATTGCTATTATAGGATAAAATAGTTATGATTCCAGCCTTTTGGTCTGATTAGAACTTCTTGTTTCCAGGTTTGTGAGGTTCGTTAGTACACCTGAGATTTTGGAGATGGTTAATTCATTTGAAATGGAGTTGTCTCAGTTGGAAGCAGCCCAGAAAATATACTCAATGGTAAATGTCATTTTATCTAGCACATAACCTTTATGATGAAAATCATAGGTGTATTTCCACTGAATTTGAATGTTCTTCCATTCAGGGGGATGGAGATCAGATTTCTGGTGCTTTAGGTACTCTCTTTATATCTATCTATCCATCTCTGTTTCTCAATGCCCCTTTTCACTTCTCACATCTACCACTGAACTTATTGTATTTTCTCATTCGATATATGGTGCATTCATTTTGAAAGCTCTCACAACTAAGACTCTAAGATTGAAGGTACTCCCTTGCACATGCACATCAATGTTTTTATATAATGTTGGTCCCTAGGGGTTAAGGGGATGAATTGGATTTATAGTGGTTCAGTTCAAACTGAAAATCGGCATCCACTCCTCAACATCTATCCCTTAAGAGTTTAATTTCACTCTTGTAGGGTGAAGACAATCATTTACACTAGTTCACATTAACCTAAACAATAACAAAGTTTCCACAAATTTTTTTACAAGAACTAATGGTTCTTCACAAGTTAGAGAGTATTCTTGCTCTTTTACAATCTTAACTAGAGCACTTTTGTTTCTTCACAACCTCAACCTTTTTACACTTTTCTCACTTAGAGCAATACAAAGTTTCTAGTATATTCTTACTTTTTTTCACACTTTTTATACACCATTCAAAAGAGTTGTACAACCCTTTTATAGACAAAGACAACAAACTCCTTTTGTTGAGACCTTTTTTTTTCTTTTTTTCTTTTTTTCTGAAAATTAGTGAATTTATACTCGTTTTGTGCTGCACATCTGAATTTTCATCAAATATTTTATTGGAAATCTCTTTCCAAAATTGCAATTCAAACCAATTATGCAATGCTTATCTGCTAATTATGTTTGAATAATCTGCTTCAGGTGGGGATGGAACAGGAGCCATGATAGGAGCTGATGCAACAAAGTAAGGTTCTTTCATCCTCTAATTCAAAACCTCAAACTTGTGTCATTCTAGGCATTGAACCCTTTACAGGGTAAAATGATATAAGTGGACATCAATTATTTCCAATCACTTGTTTATAATGGGGGAAAATGCAAAGAAAATTTTGGTTGGTGACTGATCTAGGATATTCTGAGCCTGGGCAATTGTCAGCTTCAGTTTCTTAGTTTATATCTTTGAAATTCTGTTCCTGAAGGTTGAGATAGTGATGGGCATATGCTAGCATATTCATCTGTTCTATTACGTGGTTGTACAAAAATATTGACAATGGGTTATGATAGATGTGTGAGATGGGAATGATGATATTCATCTGTTCTCTCTCATGAATTTGCTTTCTTTCTTTTTGATACTTCTATGTATGCAGGAAGGAGCTTCTGAGGGCTATGGATGTCCGACTTGCCACAGTCAGGCAGGATCTAACCAATGCCTGTGCTCGTGCATCAGCGGCTGGCTTCAACCCTGATACTGTGTCAGAACTCCAACTATTTTCAGATTACTTTAGTGCCAACTGCTTGAAGTAAGTATCCTTGGGATCATTTCAATTTGCTCTCTCTCTCTCTATCCCCAATATGATGGAAATTGGTGATGCAATTGGATAACATAGAAGCACTTGTTGTTTTAAGCTTTCTTTGTTTTTGAGCATTTTTCCATGTATTGGATCTTTGGTCAAAGAGCCAAGTCAAGATCGACAGTACTTGACTGACTTCAGATACTCCTTTAACAAACGTGGACCCCAGTACCCTGCTTTATGGTTCTGACATCACAATTCAAGCAAAATTCACTGGCGTAAAATTTGATTTTAGCTGCCACAGCCTTCTGATTGTTATGCATTTCAACAATCTGTTGACAAGAAGTTCAAATCACGTTTTCTTTTACATGGTTGAGTTTTTGTGAATAAATATAAGGTGGGGGGCTGGGGTGGGGGAATCCAAGAACACAAATTGTAGTTCTTTCTTGGTTCACCAGACCAGTGTTTTGTGCTCATCATATGGTGTTTTAATGTATTAGCATCTAGAGTCATTCTGCTTAAATATCACCATATGGTGTGCATCATCTGACCACTTAGCTAGTCAGAAAATGAAACAGTTCCAACTCATATAGTAATTTGTTGCCTTTAATAGATTTTAGATCTAATGGACTGGGATAGACACTCTGGATTGTGACTAATTATCACTTTGTGCATTGGGACATAGGATAGCATCATGCAGCTCCATTGTCTAGATACTAATTGGCTAATTGCTCATATGGTTTCATTTGGATCATGATGGATTATTGTACACAAGACTTCATATTTGAGCAGGACAAAAGGTGCCATGGGTTAGCATTTTAACTTATGAGGATGGTTCACTATTGAGTCAGGGCCTGCTAATGTTGTGTAGAAAATGCTAACCGATTTTGGAATATCAAGATGTAACTTAAACACTACCATTACATGAAGATCCAACCTAACCATTGAATTATTGACTCTCTTATGCCAAAGTTTGGAGTACTAAGATCACTTTTACATATATTTCGTGCTGCATGAATATTCCTCCCCCGGCCTCCCTTGGGTGCATAACAAATTAAGCCCAAATTTCTCTATCAATGATTGAGGGGAAAATGGGTATCATTCTGGAAAGAGATGCAAAGGAAACGGTCTACAGTTCATGTTTGTAATCTTGTATTGTATGCATAGACTAAACTTCAATATGAGCTCTTGTATTTTAGAAGATACAGATTTTGTGCTCTCAACTTTAGGTGTCACCATATGGCAAATTTAGTAGGTAAAGGGTTATTTCACTTAGCTTCCTTGTACTTCTCACATATTTTTCCTTGTTAAAATTAGAGCTCAATTAGCTCAAATACTACTGTTAGACAATTATATGAATCATTCTTAGTTTTATTAATCTAAAAATGCCACATAACAATAACTGAAAAGTGCACACACAGATAACGTAGACATTTAGCTTACCAGTGACAATTAATTAAGACACTCAAGTTCTTATGTACGAGACATTAGTAACATTTATTCCTAATTTAATATGAAAACCATACTAAATATGACTTGAATATTTAATTTATACTTAAATATTGACTTTTAACTTGTAACAAATTTAGATAAACTCTAAAATTATCTCTTAATCTTGATTCATTGATACTCTTATCCTTAGCATCTGCTTCAACTTAACAAAATCTTCATACTTTAATGATTAATTATTCTTAACCTTGTACCATGGCTTCATCACCTTCAAAGATCATTTTCACATTAAAGCTTTGTGACTCATCTTCACTCATGACATTCACTCATCTAGAACTTTGACTTGTCTTCTAACAAATTCACAATCTGCAAATACAACAAAATTTCTCATCTTCATTAATAGGTTTTTCAACTGTTTCCTTGATAATTTGCCCTTATCTCTCCTTGACTAGCTTTTGATTTACCCCTAAATTTTCAAAGGAACTCTTGTAGCATAGGATTTTAAAAAATAAGGCCTGAGACTTCATTCTCCATTAGACTTTATAATATGTGATATTTGTATGGTACTATTATTTAAATACTCCATCTTTCATTTTTCTGTCCAAATGGAAAAATCGAACTGAGCTAATTAGCTCTTAGAAAATCCCTAGCTTTGAGCTTCCTTTAGCTCTCAACTTCACAAATCCTTGGATACATGAACTTTTACAGCTTTTGCTAACTTAACACTTTCCTATATCAAATCTTATGTCAGAGCTATTAACTCAAACATTCTTAATTGGTGTTAAGTAACTCTTTTATGACTCACCACCCCAATTAGTCTCTTTTTGATCCCCTGTATTGATACTGAAGCATTTATAATTTTTGCAGTGAGGCTTGTACAAGGTTTATATCACTGTGTCAGAGAAGACCAGACCTAATCAGTCTGTGGAAGCCAGCTGTTGAAAATCAAGTGGTTCAGTCCTCATGGGGATCTGACATGTCAGTTGATGATCCTGCAGAAGAATCTTGTGGGTCCCACTTCAGGCCACAACAACACTTGTCAAAAGATAAACACCAATATCGACAAGCTGACCAAGAACAGCAGCAACAAAATTCAGGTCAAAACAAACACTACTTGCACCAACCCAAATCGTCTGTGTCTGGACACTCCAGTTCATCTTTCTCTGGGCTCCAGCAGGATAACCAAAACGAGAACAGGGAAGCAGTGAAAAAGGAGGAGGGTGCCATTGAGTCGTCATCCATCAATCAACTGGGTCAACCTGCCAGGCAACTTAGTGTTCAGGACCGTATTAACCTCTTTGAGAATAAGCAGAAGGAGAATTCTGGCGGCAAGCCTGTGGTTGTAGGTAGATCTGCTGAGTTCAGGAGACTATCTTCTGATGTGTCGTCTGCACCTGAAAAATCTGTGCTGAGGAGATGGAGTGGTGCCAGTGATATGAGCATTGACTTGGGCAATGACAAGAAGGATACTAACAATATAGAAAGCCCTTTGTGCACGCCCTCTTCATCTTCTGTATCCCAAGGAAAAAGTAATGTGTTTGGTAGCTCTTCAGATGATAACAAGGATCAAAAGGCAGACAGAGGTACAACCAGTTTAGCCAAGATTGAGGCCAAGAATATTTCTGGCACAAAAGGTCGAGACAAGTTGCTGGCATATGGTGGTGATTTTGGGGCTGGAGATGAGGAGGTGGGGTTGAAAAGGAAAAGCACTTGGAAAGATCAAGCTGAGCCTCAGAGCCTATTAAAGTCCTCCACTGGTAAAGTTGAAACAGCAGCTGATCAGTCAGCTAGAGAGAAGTTCAAGGTCACTTTGGGTGGGGAAAAGTGGAATTTCAGATCAAAGGATCAAGTGAGCTCTGAGGAAAAGTCAAGGGACCTTCAGGATACAGTAAAGAGCATAGGACAGAAGAAGCAGACAAGTTTGCAAAGCCATTTTGGAAGCTCTGTGGGTGGGGTGGAAGATGTCCAATTAGGAAAGGGGGTGGAGGACGTTGAAGCAAGAGATCAGTTGCTGAAGAAGTATAGGGGCTCTCAGGCTCATACTCAATCTCTTTCAGGACAGCTTGAAGGTGCCTTTGGAATAAATTTTAGGGACGTGCCACCAAAAGAGATTGAGGGTGATCAGTCAGCTTCTCCCCTGCAATGTAGATTGTCTACTGGAGAAGTTGAACAAGATGGAAAGAAGGATTTTGTATTTTCTGGAAAAGAGGCTCCAATAGTGAACGACCTACAATTTCCAAAAATGAAGGTCCAGAATTCTCTTTCCACTAATCCAGAACAGAAAAGGAAGATGCAGAAAAGGAGGGAAGAGACGGGTTCTGTTTTGGGCAGTAAGGCTGATCTCCCTAGCAAAAAGTCTTCTGAAAGCCAACAGAGCTTTGGTACTTCACAAGCACCATCGATGGAGCAATCTCAGAGGGCGAGGCAGTCTAAGGGCAATCAAGAGCTCAATGATGAGCTGAAAATGAAGGCAAATGAGCTTGAGAAGCTTTTTGCACAACACAAGCTTCGGGTTCCCGAGGATCAGTCCAGTTCAACACGAAAACAGGCAACAATTTTGCAGTACAGGAAATCAGCAACAGTGGCAATATCTTCGGCACAGGTCCAGGATAAAAAGACAGTAATTGGACCCATTGGGAGTGCTAATGATATATTAGAATTTAATGCTTCACCAGAGAAGATGGTCAACCATCATGGATTTCACAATTCTCTCAAGAAGAATATTTATGAGCTCAAAATTTCAGATGATTCTAGAGGAAAATTCTATGACAAGTACATGCAGAAAAGAGATGCAAAACTGAGGGAAGAGTGGGGCATGAAAAGAGTGGAGAAGGAAGCCAAATTGAAGGCCATGCAAGATAGCCTTGAGCAGAGTCGAGCTGAGATGAAGGCCAGACTTTCTGCTTCTGCAGACAAAAAAGATTCAGTAAATGGTACACGTAGATGTTCAGATCATTTCAGAAAGTCCAATATCCGTTCAAGTGTGAAGAAAGAACAGGTATTCCATTGTCAATTTGATGTTTGTAAGAAATAAGTATAGCATTTGGGCATGGATCTTCATTTTTGTATTTGATTATTAAAATCTCAAAAGCTTCTCCATTTCATAAGATTTTACTTCCGACAGCAGCCAGTGGATTCCACTCAAAGTGAAGAGGATGAAGAGCTTTCTGAATTGTCAGCAAAAAAATATTATGGACAAGATAGGTCATTCAGTGATGTATCTTTTGTGGATTTTTCTCCAAAAAGTTCCCAAAACAAGAAGCTTTTTACAAACAGAAATTCATCTTCATCTACCCCTCGCACCACGGCGGTACCACTTCCACGATCATCAGCCAAAGTCTCCAACTCCAACTCTGCAAGGCGGAGAGGGCAATCAGAAAATCCTCTTGCACAGTCTGTTCCTAATTTCTCTGATCTGAGGAAAGAGAACACAAAACCATCCTCTGGTGTCAGCAAAATGGCAAATCGCTCACAGACAAGAAACCATTCCCGCATCAAGAGTACCAATGAGGAGGTGCCATATGCCAAGGAAGAAAAGCACAGACGTTCTCAGTCTCTGAGGAAGAGTACTGCTAGTGTGGTTGAGTTAAAGGATATTTCCCCTCTGAACTCTGATAGTGTTGCTCTGCCACCATTGAAGTTTGATGAAGAGCAAATTGAACAAGGTTTTTATGAGAAGTCTTCAAAAACTGTGGAATCAAAGCCTTTCCTCAAGAAGGGTGATGGTATGGGCCCTGGTGTTGGAGCCAGTGTTGCCAAACAGAAAGCTTCAATGATATCTGAGACTTTGACCAATGGAGATGAATTTGGATCACATGTTGAGGTGGATGACTCAATTGATGTGTTAACAAGGGAAGAGAAGGAAGAATTTGAAACAACAGAGGTTGAAGATTCTGCAATTATGAATAATGGCAAAGTGAGATCAAGTGAGATTCTGCTAACAACAGAGGTTGAAGACAGCATGGGTTTGTCTGGATCTCTTTTTCACATTGATCCTTCTTCTGTTTCCGAATTACCTTCCTCTGTTCCTTCTACATACGATGCAGTAGGGTATTTGCAGGACTCACTGGGTGAAAGCCCTGTGTCGTGGAACTCAAGAATGCGTCATCCTTTCTCCTACCCACATGAGACCTCAGATATAGATGCTTTTGTGGACTCTCCAATAGGGAGTCCTGCATACTCTCACTCACTGTCCCAAGCTGAAGCTGATGCAGCTCGGATGCAGAAGAAGCGGGGAAGTGCTCAAAAGCCTATTTTTGTTGCCAATTCATCTCATAATCCTTCTCGCAAGGATGTGACAAAAGGGTTCAAACGGTTGTTAAAATTTGGAAGGAGTCGTCGTGGAACAGATAATCTGGTTGATTGGATTTCTGGTACAACTTCCGAAGGAGATGATGACACAGAGGATGGGCAAGATCCTGCTAGTGGATCACTTGAAGACTTGAGGAAATCAAGAATGGGATTCTCACGGGGTCATCCTTCTGATGATAGCTTCAATGAGAGTGAATTGTTCAATGAACATGGTAAACCATATTTTTATTTTGTAGACTTATTGATTAACTCCGCTGCCTCAATGAATTTTGTTTCGAATATTTAATTGTCCTCACTTATGTGTATCTTTGTATGTATATTATCCTGATTGGTAATCATTCTAGCATAAGAATTTGTTAAGTGGCTCACTTCTATATGAACTTATCAATTGTCCTCACCTCTGTGTATCTCAGTGCACGAGGCTTCTAGTGCGGAAGCTTCATATGCTAGGATGCCCTTCTACTTGTCATATTTTTGTTTGGTTCCTGGAGTGCTGGAGAAGGGCGGGATTGGAGATTTTTTGGTGTATGTTTTCAGATTATAGTGCCTCTGATATTTTTGAGTTTGACCGTGCTTCTTCCTTCTTGCAGTTCAAGTCTTGCGCAGCTCTATACCAGCACCTCCAGCAAACTTCAAACTAAGGGATGATCACGTGTCTGGAAGCTCTATCAAAGGTAACTGACTTTCTTCAAATTGTGCCAGGGTAACCTTTATCCATTTTCCTTACTTCTCTTGGAAGTAAAATATGAACCTATTGGGCTGCAGGAATTCTCTGATAAAATTGTGGACTTTCTGACTGTTTCTGATGTGCTTTGAACTGCTTGTCTTGTAGATTGTATGCTGTAGTTCTCCTAAGGTTACACTTTAGTGGGAAATAATCTTTCTTGCAACTAGCTTAGATGATTATGGATTTAAGGATATAGAGGGAAACTAGAAGCTTTATTTTGTTAATTTCAATCACTTGGATTCAAGCACATGGGTGCTATCAATAAGCTTATCCAAGTGAATCCAGACCCACGCATTTAACTAGGTTGTTTGAATTGAAACATTGGCTTGAGCAAAAGACTAGTCCCAGCACTTTTAGTTGCTATATGTGAACTAGCAGGCCTAAATTGAATTCTCCACATTAACCCATGTTAGAGCCATATAGCAATTAAAAATGACCACCAGTTGATTGGATGAAAATAGACGTGGGTATAAAGGAGCGGGAGTCTTGCACATAAAAATGATTCCGCATACACATTATTACATGGTTAGACTCCAGATCATTTTATGTCATCTTAAGAGTGAAGGAGGGCATGTAAAAAGCTTGTATTCCTATTATAGATAGATTGTTTAACACCCCAAAACTTGTATAATCGGGAATCAAACTGTGGAGGTTGATCCATAATAGGATAATGGGGTTTATGCTGGGGAAGATTCTGGATTCATTATGGGCCAACCTTTACAGTTTAATCTGGTTTTGGGGCCTTCTCGATTTAGGCATGGTAAACTTACGTTTTGAGTATTAATTCTATAGCGCCAAGGTCATTCTTCTCACTGTCATCGTTCCGAAGCAAGGCAAGTGATGCAAGGCCCCGATGATTACCTATGATACAAGTTTGGTGCTGCTGTTTGGAATCATCTCAAGTGATAGGGCGCGAAGGATTTTGGTCCGGGAGAAAGCAAGCTTGTGCTGAAATTTGTGGTATTCTAAATTCAACAGAATATCACTTATTGGTGCTGTTGTGATTTTGGTAGTCTAGGAAGTATTCTTTTTTTCTTTCTTATGCCATTTGCTCTAGCCCTGTGTGATGTAAATGGGATCCAACTCCTGATAGAACTAGAGCTGTTTTCATTCTGAGAAAGAGTGACATGATTATACGGAGTTATAGTTTGTAATAAATGACCAGTTTATTTTATCAATCTTCCCAAAGCAAATGTTGGCATCTATACCGTTACTATTATTACCATTTTCATCTTGTTTTGTACGAATTGTCAATGCTTTTACGTTGAACTTGTTTATGTTATTATATTTAGTGCACATGCATTACAATCGCAAAAGTTGGCATTTTGCCGTTGTAAAAATGACAATGACGCATGATTATCCATTTTTGGACATAAAAACATCGTACACTTGCTACTTAATTGTCTGGGGTTCAAAGTAATTATTGGTTATGACATGAGGGAAAGATGTCGGCGGCTTGGATCTATATGACTCTCAAGCACCGTCTGATTCTTCAGTTGATTCATTTGGCGTAGAACAGCCGCAGAGGTGGTGGCGGAGACTTCATAGCCCCGTTAGCCGTTCGAAAAAAATAACAAAAAAAGAAAAGAAAAGAAAACGCACCCCACAACCTCCTCAAAAGAGAGATGTAACCTCGAACGAGGAGACCCAATACCTACCAAAACACCCGTTAAATTATTATACCAATTAAGCTGTAAAATGACACTTCAACGTGAGGCCAGGACACTTCAGTTATCATTATATTTTCTCATTAAAGAGGCCGTCAAATTTTTCTCAAAGTTTAAAGATTGTCCCTTGGCTTAAAAGCCAAGAGAAGTTGAGGCTTACGTGCAAAGCTAAAATCTATGGCAAGTTCTGAGCTTTGCCTGTGGTCTCAACTTTCAGCATAACCTATACTCTTGCGTTGAAGTCATCTGTTAGAACTTTCTTTCTTTCTCTCTCAGAGAAGAAACCCTTCAATATTTATTTCTGAAGTTAGTGCTTGTCCAGGGTTTCAGGTAATCCTTTTATTATTTCTGTTAGATGTCAATCTTTGTCAACAGTAATCAACTCACATGCATACTTCTTTCCTTCGCATTTTAATGGAGACTGTTAAGCGTGATTAACCATGACAGGTATGTAATTTATCACCCAAAAAAAAAAAAAATTGTTACCAGTAGGCAATGACTTCAACAATCGAGCTGCCTAAGTTAGCCTTTGTCTCTCTCTGTTTGTCCCGTCTCTCTGGCTTTTGTTACTTCGCACTCTAATTTGGTCTTATGCAAAGTTTTATTTTCCTTTATAACCATTTTGTTGCTTATGTTCATAATGAATTAAATGCTTGATTTCCATGAATCTCTTTAGGATATAGTTGGCCAACATCCAATGTAAAGATTATTATCTTACGGCCAGCATCCTGAAATCAATATGGCTAGCCTGGTTTCCGTCTTTCTGATGCATTGTTGCATTGCTTTTACAGAATTATGACAAAAACTATCATTTTGATATCATTGTTTGTAAAATTAATATTCACTATGACGTACTTGATATGCTGGCCTAATGGTTGAATCTGGTGCATCAGTTATCGGCTTTAGAAAGTTTGGATAAAGCGGGAGAAATCGGATGGTAGAATAGCCATTTATTACGATAGTGGGTGACAAGCTATGGCATCTCTCACACCGGGAGTGCTACTGAAGCTTCTTCAGACCATGAACTGCAATGTGAAGGTTCGTGGAGAATATCGGTCTGTTCTGCTGCAAGTTATCAGCATAGTGCCTGCCTTGACTGGCTCAGAATTGTGGCCCAACCAAGGCTTCTTTATAAAAGTATCTGATTCATCGCATTCAGCATATGCCTCACTGTCAAAGGAAGATAATGAGTTAATTTTGAATAACAAATTGCAACTTGGACAGTTTTTCTATGTTGATAGAGTGGTAGCTGGGAACCCAGTTCCAATTCTGGTCGGGGTTAGACCAATTCCAGGAAGAAATCCTTTTGTGGGGAATCCTAAAGACTTGATGCAAATGTTGGTACCATCTGAGAGTCCAATTCCACTTGATGATGAGGCAGTTAATGACTCAAAATCAAGGGAGGTATTGGAAGTGAAAGATGAGAGCTCAAGACTGAAAATTGTTATCAAAGAGGAAAAAGCTGTTGTTCAATCAAGGTACATGCAGGGCATTCTGGCAGCAAGTCCAAGAGTCACAGGATCAGATTCGAGTGGAGGTGGGAAGAGCAATGAGAGTGACAATAGTGGAGCAGGTAAGAAGGCTGGATTAGTGAAAGGCAAGAGGCAAGAATGTAAAGGTCAGGTATGATTCTGGCTTGGCATGCTCGTTAATTCTGCAGATTCACGTATTATTTTCCCAGATTGAATAACAAGGATTAAGAAAGTAAGGTACAAAGTCTTAATGCTCTTCAGTACAATCTCGCAAAGAGTTTTCATTTTGTACTGTCACGTTCCATATGATTTGGTTAAGAAAACAATACTCACAATAGAATGCTCGATGCAAAAAGACTAATTTACTACACTAAGATGTAAATGTCAATCAACTGACCGTCATCCTCACAACAAGCATTTGCAGGCAAGCCCAATGACTACTCCACGAAATTGCCCTGATGCACTTTCACCAAAACTGGAGGCTGGCCTATCCAATGTGAAGGAGTTTCCAGTGACTGCCAAGAGCAATTTGGCAAAGGCATCTTTTAACAGACAGGGCAGTGTGAAACATAACGTTTTCTCAGGCAATAAAGATAAAAGCCTCTCACCTGAGATGACCACCTGGACTTCTCTGCCCGCAAACCTCTTGAAGACCGGAAAGGTATGTTTCCTGTCTTCTTTGCTTTCTGCATCTCTTTTGTTCAGATAGTTTAATGATAGCAGGCTTTGAAAGAGAATCTTTTACTCTTGTTCGTTACAATGAATCAGCGATTTATGCCAATTGTTTAAGTTCTTCATGCACACGTATTTTTTCATGGTAGCAGTTCAATTGTGGTAGGAGAATTGAGCTTCCATTTCTCATTATTGACAAATATTTTCTAAGGGAGTGCTTAGGATGAGACACTTATCATCTCTAGTCGCAGCAGAAGCTCAAAAAGAAGCATTGGCTGCAGTAACACTTGCCAAATGCCTCAAGTAAGTGCACCAGTCAACGTGTATAACAATTATTCTTCATAAAGAAACCTATTCAGATTGCCCTTCTCACCGGATGTCTTTTTTCAGCATTTTTGCCGATCTCTGCTCCTCGGCCTTACCAGAGAACCCACACCTTTCTCTCACCAAATTTTTCACTCTACAACACCTCATTGACCAACAAAATGAAACGACGCCGTTAAAGGATAAATCACTTCAGACTTCTATTCACTTTTCTGCTCCAGATAAAGAGGTAATGGACAAAAGGCCAGTTCTAAATCATTCTCCAAGTACACCAAAGCCTTCAATAGAGCTAAGTGTAGCTGAGAAGCTGGAATGGGCTAAAGGTGAGGGTGCAAAGGAGATGAAAGAATTAAAAGAGATTCTCTTGAATGAAGCAAAAACGTGGTTTCTGATATTCTTGGAGAGAGCTTTGGATTCTGGGTTTCGAGTTACTACCCATAAGAAGACAGGTAAGGACAGTGCCAGGCGGCGAATGGAGCCAGAGAACAATCATATTGCTATTGCACTGTCGCAACTTAAGCATGCAAATGAATGGTTGGATAAACTGAGGGGAAATCCGAGCTCAGAAAATAGCAAAGAATTGATGGAGACTGTTGATCGGTTGAAGCAAAAGGTTTACGCTTGTTTGCTTTCTCATGTGGATTCGGCTGCATCTGCTCTAGAGAATCGATCAGATCACAAATGATGAAGCAAAGGCATTGGAGGTGGAATTTTAAGTTTCTTTTAAAGTTTGATGAAATAACTCATAAGCACAGATGAGAGCCAAACAATGTTGGTGCCAAGTTCGGCCGCTGTATTTAAAAACATATCATCCACATTTCCAATTTGTGTACGTGCGTGTGTAGAATAAAGCCGCTGAAAGTTGAAACTTGAGATGAAAGAAAGAGCAACTGAAGATTCCTAGATTGATGCTCATGGACAATGTATAAAATATATGCAGACAGTGGTTTCAAAAACTGCAGGAGACCGAACTCCTTTGATCCGTGAATCCTTACTCGAAGCACTCTTTTGTATGCAAGTTAGAAGAAAATTAAATCCTCACTCGGAGCACTCTGCGGCATTGTTAGCAAAATTAAATCCTACCCATTGATGCAGTACGACCCCTGCTACGTGTTGTAGCGCATCTGCTCCTCGGACAGGGGGGGGTCCAAGATGGGGAAGAAAGGCACATGCTCAGCTCTATGGTTTCCATGCTGATAAAGCTGAACATGTGCCCTGCTTCTCCAGCATGGCCTCACCCTCTCCCCTAATCTTCCCATTCCGGTTCCTTGACACGCGCAAATCCACCCAAGAAAAAAATAAACCCATTCCTCATTAGATATTTCAAATATTCGTTGCAGGTCTCATCGTAAAATAGCCTAAAATCATCTTTATTTCCAGAAATTAAATAGAAAACAATAAATTTAAATTTAATTTACTATTATTATTATTTTTTTTTAAAAAAAAGGAGGATAATATGTTATGTTTAATAGTACGATGTTATTTAAAATAGTAAAATGTTTAACTTGATAAAATATAAAATATCACTGTAAATAGGAGAGAATAATAAAATTTTAAATAATAAAAATTCTTCGTCCTTGTTCTTGGTCTTGGTCGGCCGAACTTGAAGACCAAGAACATTGTGTTGATGGGGTGGGGGAGGGGGTCAAACTTGTAGGTTTATATTAGAGGTGCTGCGGTAGGGGGGATTAATGAATTTCATTTTTGCGCATTTTTTGGGGTTGATCTCTGGTTGTTTTCCTTCCCCGCCAACCGTGGAATATAATACTTTGTTCTTTTAGCGAATCTAATCTAAGAGACGTGTCCAAAACAATCTTTGATTGAGTGAGTGACTGTTGAGAAGCTTGGCTGCCCCCACAAACACACCCCAAAAAAAAGAAGAAGAAAAAAAAAAAAGGGCAGGGCAGCAAGTCAATAATATATGGAGAGGAGGAAGAGGGAGGCCCAAAAGATGCCAAAAGAAAGTGACGGCAGCCTACCAACTCTGGCCTAGGTGAGGGGACACACCTAAAAATAAAAGGACAAACAGTGCAGCCCATGCCGCGGGGAGGGTTTCAATTCAAGACTGGGTGTCAAATCCTTCCATCCCAAAATTCAAATAGGACAAACCCCCCCGGCAACCGTCGCGTAAAAAATTCTTGTCCAATGCATGGCGTTACTCGTTACGTGTGGACTTTTGTGGCGAAGGCTACTACTACTACTACCCCTAGGAGGTTTACATAGCCTATGGTTTGGAAACCCATGCTTATGGCGATTGGATGTGTGTATGAGTATGTATATGTTATATATATATATATATGTGTGTGTATAAACATACATTTGGGGGGGGGGGGGGTGCTCCCTCCCCTCAAAATCCACAACCAATTGTCTCCCCCTCAAAATCCGAATGTGCAACTGGGAAAGGAGGCACCATCCCTGCCATCTGCTGTTAAGGAGAGAGACAGAAAAGATTTATTTAATCATTAACAGAAACCAAAAAAAAAAAAAAAAGTATTCAATCTCAATCTCTTCTTTTAATATTTATATTCATATTCTTTTACTAGAGGAATATGCCAAAAAATAAATAATAAATAATAATAATTGGACTTGCAATGACCTAAACTAAAAACTAAAACAAAAACTAAAAAAGAAGCAGCCAGCGAGCGACCAAAATAATAAAAGCTTAAGAGGGTAAAAAAGCATAATATAAAAAGAAACGTCCGGTCCATAATCGTAGATTCCATAAGTTTCAAATTTTATTTATTTATTTAGGCGCCTCTCTTTTTAACTCGCCAGAAAGAAAGAAAGAAAAAAAAAAAAAAAACAAAACAAAAACAAAGAAAGAAAAGAAGAAAACAACCGCCGATGCCATAATGTATAATAAGGTGCTGCTTCCTTCCTTCTCTCTATTATTTGCAGATTTATCTATGCTTTGTATCTGGTGTTGTTTTTATGTTCGTAACGCATATGATCAAATTATTGTTAATTGGGTGTTTTTGATTTTGTTAAACATTTGATTAAATGATGTCTTTGCCTTCCATGGATCTCTCTCTCTCTCTCTCTCTCTCTCTCTCTCTCTGTTTTTTGGTCGGATTTGTCGAAAGCATTTAACTTTACTGATTTCATGCTTTTCTACATTGCATGGATCATTGTTCAAACTCGCAATTTTCTCAAGGGCTTTATATATATATGTGTGTGTGTGTGTGTTTGATAAGAGTTCGGTTTTAAGCTTCCAGAATGGTAATAGGTTGGGATTTTAGTCGTCTTTTAATTTGTATACACCCCTTTTCATAAATGTCGGGGGTTGGGGGGTGAGGAAAACTTGGATTCTAGAGTGAATGGGTCTGTAAGCTAATTATGGCCATGATGAAAAGCGAGGCGTTGAATTTCGATTTCCCCTTTATAAACTTTAGTGGACAGGATTCTTTCTCGAGCAGCTACTACTGAGAGGATACCTGTAAAATGTTCTTTCCAAATCCATCCGGTTGGTCCCTCGGGGTTCTGATTGTCTATGATGAATGCAGTGCAGTTACCCTGCCAATTTGAGGACGTTGGAAAAGTAACGATGGTGAAGCTGACTATGATTGCTCGCATCACTGATGGGCTACCACTGACAGAGGGACTGGATGATGGCCGTGATGTCAAGGATGCTGAAATTTACAAATAGCAAGTCAAGGCCTTGTTTAAAAACCTTGCAACACGCCAAAATGAGCCTTCAAAGATGTCCATTGAAACTGGCCCTTATGTTTTCTAGTATCCTGCGTTTGGTGCTTTCTCTGTGATATTTTTCACAAGCTCATTGCTTTCAAAACTTTATCCAATAACTGTTGGCATGGGAAAGTTTTGCATGATTGTCCTGCTGATGCAGACTGCATAATGCAGGTCAGAGAAAATAAGGAAAAGTAAAAGGAAACAGCATATGCTGGTGACTTCTAAGCAATGTTAATTACACTTGTAATGTTCCATCAAAATTATAACTCAACCTCAAAAGAACAGTGAACCATTGCTCTAGACGAATGTTTGATACAAAGCTGGATATGTTAGATTAGTTCCTTACTCAAAGCTGCTTTTACTGTTTTACGTCTTTTTCCCCTTGTATATTTCATAAAATCCATGCCCTGGATGTTGTTATCTTATCTTTCTGTCCAAATGTTGAACATTCTCAGTATGGTCCTTGACTTGACACCTTCGTTATATCATTGAAGGACGTGTATGTTACCTTACAATGTGTGATCGTTCCTATCCAAAGAAACTAGCCTTTCAATACTTGGAGGACCTCAAGAATGAATTTGAGCGTGTCAATGCTTTAATCCTTCCGAGTGTAGGCCTTGATTCGTAAATGGGCCCCTGTTGCTATTCTGGTAGGAATTGTGTCTCTCCTCTTTTGGGTTAAAACGAAGATCTGGTGATTCAGTCACCCTTAATGGTTTATGGAAATTCGTCATTTTGCTGGGTCTCTCTGCGTGTGACCAGCTCATTATCTTTTTAAATGATTGTCTGAACTGTGTATACTTCTATCGTGTTTTGAGGATTAGTTCCAGGGCAAAAATTTGACGTAAAGACTGTCTGATTGTGTGCCAGACATAATCTAAAGACTTGAACTATGTTTGAAAGGAGCAAAGGACCAAGTTCTTTAGGTAGCATCCCTTTATAGAGGGCTCATTTATTTTCATGGTTATTACCAGCTAGAGTGATATTGTCTACAATTACATTACCACCCTCGCAACGATTCTCATTTTATCTTTGATCTTTTCTGATTTTTGCGTGTTCCTTTTATGTGTTATTAGTTCTTCAGGTCTATCTGTGCTGTTATTGGGTGCCAGTCATGACCTCCCGTAATGCGCTGTAGTTCATTGGTTTTGGTTGCCCTAATGCTATTCGCCATGGTTATGGCGGTTCAAAGTCGAGAACATTGATCCTCCGTCGTTTAACGTCCCTTGTAGCGTTAATTAAGAGCATCAACATTGATCTTGGTCCTGGAAAGATCTTCACCCAACTCAATTATTGATTGTTGGGCATGCTTCTGTTCTTTCTTTCTTTCTTTTTCGGTTTCCCTCTGGCGTGTTAGTTATGAGGAGGAGGAGGGGGGGTGGGGAAAGTAAAATGGAAAAGGTAAACTTAAGGATTTGCCTAATTATCCCTCGCCAGCCATTAATAAAAAAAAAAATTCTCCTGGCTATGCTACGCGACCATTGGAGAAATGTGCGAGGTGGGGGTCTCGAAATAGACTTCTCCGTAGGGCCAGAAATCTGATCTTTTAGAATCTGGGGTGTCGATTTAGTCTGTTGTTGCGGGCGCAACGTGTCCGCCCGGCTGTGTCTCCCTTTGACGATCGAGGCCGCATTAAGAAAGAAAACAAAAACGATGTATGACTTACCCTTATCGTGCATTTCTCGCGTCCTAATTGTACACGTAGAGTCAAGAAATTATTCGTGTCGATAATCTAGCGCATATGGTTATCGGACTGCTGTCTCTCTCTCTCTCGATGATGATGATGATGATGATGACGACGACGACGATGGTGGATGAAATGTAACACTAGAAGTTGACGAAAACATTACTCGCGAAAGTATGGCAAATGCATATCTAAATTGGCATGGCAGCAGGCAATTTAAGCACCCGCCTTTTGACGCGGTTTTCGTTGACGGTTAGTTAATTTGTACGAGGAAGTTCTATCAGTTACGCAGACCAACCACCGTACCTTCCAAATTGGTGGCAATTGAACCAACTGTCATCCTCCTCCTGCGTATGCACGCAAGTGTCCCCTAATTTTGATCTGGGAATAAAATGATGGTTAAATTAAGCGTCATGTGCACACGTATAGATTCAAAGGAGAGGAGAGTCTCGTACGTACGTTCAACCTAGGCATCTGATCTGAATGCCGATCGAGTATTGCTCGTCATAATCTACACTCGGAATCGTTAATTTAAGTGTAAATGATTCTTTCATTTATCTGACATCTTTAAATTCTCCAATCCAAAAGGTGTGCGTTTATGCCGGCTCGGGACCCCATAACAATAATCACTAACTCCCCCCCCCCGCCTTCCCCCTACTTTAAACAAAATGTTATAAAGCTATTATATATGTTCAATGTTCTGGTTTGGTTAGAGCAGCAGCGCATGCGGCATCACTTGGGATGCCTGACTTTTCGCACCTACCACATTAACGTAAAAAGCTACAGCCGACGACGCTCTCTCTCTCTCTCTCTCTCTCTCACTCGCTCTCTCACACACACATACATATATGGAGTGTAATTTTAGAACTCAAATTGTTCCTAAAAGAGACGTAATTTTGTAATCAAGGATCAACCGTCGAGGGCTACATGCATAGGGAAATTTAATTGCATTTATTTTTATTTAGAAATTAGAACTTGAGATATCTAACTTAGAAATTCAAGCTCTCTTAACCACTGGATTTCCTCCTCAAAAACAAGAGCCACACACACACACACACACGCACACACACACACACAATGCAAATGCAATGTAATGCAATGCAAATGCAACAGGCTCAATTATTCGTAGACCTGTAACAGTGCATATAGACAGATGAACAAATTAAGACACAACTAGGGGGCCTTCCAAACACAGACATAACACACGTCACATCTCTTTGATCTACACACTGAACATAACATACAGCGTACTACGTGCGTACGTTGAATAATTGTAATGTCTTAGGTATGCACTTTGCCCTTTTTTTTTTTTTTCTTTCTTTCTTTCTTTCTTTTAATAAAACTAAAGAAATAGAGGTAGTGTCCTACAATTCATTTTGAAAAAAAAAAATTTAATTTACGTTAATCACACTAGACAATATATTACGCGGCTACACTAAATCTAAAAAAAGAAAATAAAAACAAATTTCATAAGATTTAATAAAAATTACTAAACATTTCTAAAACTGTGCAGGCCATAGTATGCAACTCAAGAGTAAAGCTGAAAACAAATTTCATACTCTCCAGAGCTGTGTATGGTCTCTATGTGGAAAGACCGCTCAATTCAAGAGTCAAGCGCCCCCGCCCCCTCCCCCCCCCCCCACCCCCCAAAAAAACCTCTTGCTTTACTTATTAATATTTATTTATTCATTTTTGCTGAGGGGACGGGGGCCGAACTAAATTGTCCCACAAAAGTCTAGATGTTGGGTCCCAATGCAATTGATGGATATATATATAATAAATCGTGGAAGTAAAAGCATGACGAGTAACTGCCAAAAATGAATGAAATATCTCAAGTTGACATGGTGTGTCGAGTGAAAATATAAATAATTAATAATGATAAAAAAGAATGCAAAACACATTTTTTTTAGTGTTTTGTTCGTATAATATCCAAAGCCTGACGTCGTTAAGCATACCCCAATGGAACCAAGGTCGAAGAGATTGAAAAAACAGCCTGTGATTGACGACTACTCTTTAAAAAAATTCTACAACTAATTTTGTCAAAAATTTAAAAAAAAATAATCTTTGTCTTAGCTCTAAGTCAATGATTTTTTTTTTTTGTAGTTTAAAGCAATGGTTTTAATCTAACTATAACCAAAAAAAAAAAAAACAAAAACATAATTGGCAATAGTCATTTTCTAGTTTCCTAAACAAAATGTGTTTATTCCAAAATAATTATAAAAAATTAAAGAAAGAAGGAAAGAAAGGCCTAGAGTGTTTGCACGCAAAGCCCAAGGAATGTAAATATTTTCAAGTACTAGAGAAACACATTATACATACATACATATATATATATATATATATATGTATATAGATAGATAGTTAAAAGTATAATCATTATTAATAATACATATTAAGAAGCAAACTGTTGTGGATTATATCGTTATAATTCATTAAAGTTATCTTCGATTTTCGATGACCTAAAAAGCATATTCGAAAGGGATCATCGATGTCCAACCAACGAGAAAATCACATAAAGTAGGTAATATTAGCAATATCAGAGATTTTATTAATAGCCATTTGTCTTCTATGAAAAGCAGCCTATCTAAAACTCAATAATTCAATGGAAGGCTGATGCGTCACGATGAGAGAGATGGAAAAAGATAAAGCGAGATGGGTTTCTGTGATTCTTTTTCAGTGGCTAATATTTTTTTCCTTTTTGTTTTTGCCGGTGTGGGGGGGCTGGGGGTTGGTGGTCAGTGTCAAGCCAACTTGGCTATCAGCAATCAATAATCGAGCTATTGTAACTGCATGCCGTACAGTGGAAAAAAAAAAGCGCCATCAAGGGGGACATGACTTGTATACATCGAGGGCTTGCAATTGGTTTAAATGTTTACCTTTTGTCAACCTACTAGCTTCAGGTAGAAACTGCCGATAGGTATGCGTGCGTATGTAATCCATTGAAACTAAAAGTGCCGGAGGGTGATGAGATAGAAGAGACTTCTCATGGAGAGGAAAGACGCGCGGGACAAAGAGAATCCCATTAAGTGAACCGAATGACGCAAACAACTTACATCGGCATTGCCACCAACAACAGCAACAACCCAGAAGAAGAAGAAGAAGAAAATGATCGAGCAAGAGACGCACGGCGACAATTATGCGCGCAACGCAACATATGGTTTTGGCCCATATGTGCGTGGGAATGGTTAAATGCTAAAGCAGAAAAAACCTGTCTTTTGTTCTTTGACTTTTAAGTCAAATGGTTTTGGGGACTTAAGACTTCGATATGTTATTATTATACATGCTTGGTTTAATTAATTGTCTATTCCTGAACTGAAATGGCCAAGTATGTTACGTGTCTCTCACACACACGCTCCAAGGCAGCCTTCAAGTTTCGCCAGCAACTATTTGCTTGTTAATTGTTGGGCTGTTCGGCTTCCCTCACCGCAATGGCCTCTTAACGTAAGACCCCCGTCACCTCACAAGCCTGGTTGAATCGAACAGGAGCCCAATTGGAGAACGACTGCGTGCCAATCACAGAAACTTTCTGAAGAACACTCGCAAGAAGCACGCACGCGGCTAGGAGAACGTGGACATCAGACGGATTCGATTTTCCTGCTCCCCCCCCCTCCCCCCGGAGGTCATTTTTGTTACATAAATGAAAACTGCAACGCAATATTACAAGGACATGGAGACTATTACCCGGTCTCATTTTATGCTAACATCAATTACTCGGCTTATTTTGATATGCCCAATAAAATCTCCTTCCTTAGCTTAAGTTTGGCTCCCCACTCCCTTCCCCCAAGCTCACTGTGACCCCCATCAAAAGATGGGCCGCACAAGCAAGGTAACGAAGATTATCATCAAGAAGGTTATGTTTGTACACTTGTCATGAACCGAACCCATTAAGCTAGGCATGTTCCCACTTCCCAGTAAACTATGTAAGGTCATTCCCCTACCAGTCCTCAAACCATTTGATGGGGAGAACTGCCATCATCATGGTCAGTCGTGGCAAAACATCCCAAGAAAACTTGCTGATGGGACGCACCGTGCAAATAGGACTAAGTTCAGGTAAATGTTAAGATGACATAGGAACGTTAAATGGCAGGAAAGGACAGACTTTGACATGCGCATAATCAAAATACCGTTGGTCGTCTGGTGATTGCAGACCATCTACGGTAGAAGTCAATGACTGTCAAAGGGTCGGGATCATCTCACGTTTTTGCAGTCATTAACACAATTACACAAAATCAAACGACTTTGTCAAATTACATGCATCAAACTACATACCGAGTCCATTGTCTTAAGAGACTAAAAACAAATCACCCATACGAAGTACTACAGTACACTTATAACGATGCATCTAGCGACAACAGGCAGAAGCATTACATGTTCGGCTTAACATTACATCTTGCACAGCACCTTCTTCTCGAATGGATGCAAGCTTCACAGCATAGCAAAGGGCGAGAAATTAAAAGCCAGTTAACGGGTACCTCAGACAAACTCCAACAAACTGCAACTTTCACGAGCCAACAATGAGAGAGAACTGACTTGACACATGCAACCTTATATACAGGAGGTAGCAGACAATTTTATCAATAAACGACCCCAACCATAGTGGAGAGGTCATCAAAGTTCCAGAAATCCATTGGGTTCCCACCATCCTGAGTTGCATCTCCACTAAGGAAGCTATCCAGTGAAGCCTCCCAGCTCCCTTCAGGGTATGGCACTTGAAGATTCATTTGGCTGTCAAAGGCCAACAATTCCTCGGACACAGATTTTACATCGCTCTCTTCAACGGCTGACACATTTTCAGAGTAAGACTTCAGCTTCTTCATAGGATTACCACTGTCCACAAACAGAGACTCGTCAACTTCTGGGGTTGCAGAAATATCGGATGATATTTCGACAGTCTTTGAAGCCTGCTCCTCCCAGTCAAAGTCGGAACAGTCAAATGAGTTACTCCCCTGGTCAGAATGGAAGAATATGGGGGCATTGTTAGAAGTGAAAGAGTCCACTACTCCAAATTGGCTCATCAGTGGTTTTTCTTCAACAAAGCCAGTTGCATCGAAGCAGTCGTCTTCCTGCTTGTTCACGCAACCAAAACTCTTGTTCAGATTTGCCTTCACCACCGGATTTTCTGTGTTAGCCTTAACTGAAGGTTTCTGCAAAGCACGTGGAGCCTCACAAGGAAAGTTCACCTTAGCTTTCTTCCCACGGATCCTACGTGCCTCGGCATCATACGCCCTTGCAGCCTCTTCTGCAGTGTTAAAAGTTCCCAGCCAGACACGTACACCTTTCCTGGGGTCACGAATTTCAGCAGCCCATTTTCCCCATGGTCGCTGACGGATTCCTCTATATTGGTTCTTTCTCTTTCTCTTGGCCGACTTTTCAACCTGACCATTAGATTCCACAGATTTTATACTTGCAGCACCTTCAAAGTCGGCAAAAGATAAATGGAAGAAGTTATTACATGCACAATCAATAAGTTTTCATTTTCATCACTGCAAGAGAAGTAAATTTACACACAAAATTCCTTACCTTTCCATCAAATCACCCAAGGGCCCAAAATTTTGCACCAATAACCTCGATCAATACAAAATTCTTCACCAAAACCATTTTCTTAAACATCGTAGAACTCGCTAAATTGCATTTAATGTGACTATTGCATAATATAAGCAAAACCCCAAAATCAAGTCATTTATGGCTACACTTTAAAAAAGCACCCACTCACATTCTTCCTCACGCAAAGATCAAACTCACACAAAAAACAAAAGGAAAAATTGCTAATGATCAGAAGCATATTGTAAACAAACGAATGGATCTCAGTAAAGGATAAAAAAATTAGCCAAAATAACACAATAAAGACTAACATTAGAATCAAGATCAATAAAGCTAAAAGATCCATTCACGGACAGTGAGCATTGCATGTTAATAATCCTTTTATGACATCAGAATTTTCTGGTTTGGTTGCAGAGAAATTGCACGAGAGAAAGAAAAGGAAATTAACTTTAGGTCCAGAAAGCCCTTTATTGCTTGGTCTTTTTACTTTTTATTATTATTTAAAGAAAGAAATAAAGAAATAAATCTTTTGACATACGAGTGGAACATTTCTAAAGCAGGTTTTGTTGATTTAGTGTCAAATTGCATCAGCGGTGACCCACTTCAATCAGAACAAAAAGATCCGCATGAAAATTACAAATGCAAAACGCATTTTTTTATCACAACAAAACTATCCATCCACTGAACAAAAACCCATTCAAATTCAACGGTTATCACCGACCAGAAAGAGCAATTCTTGCATGAAAGATGAATCACAATCACCCTAAATACGTAATCTATATCTATATATGTAGAAGTAAACTTTAACCCAAAGAAGAAGACAACGGAGAAGAAAAGAAAGAAAAATCCATCTTCATAATCAATCAGGTAAAACAGGAAAACAATAAACGAATACTCAGAACATAGACGAAAAATTTTAAATGGAAAAACCGAAATAAAAAATTAAGCTCCCCCTCCAAAAAAAAAAAAAAAAAGGAGGGAGAGAGAGAGAGAGAGAGAGAAAAGAAAAGTAGAGAGAAAGAGACCCATAACCATAATAATAATAATAATAATAATAATAATAATAATAATAATGATAATACGTCGAGAGAGATCCGAGTTACTGCGAGGAGGAGCAGAGAAAGCGAAGGGCTTGACATCGAGCAAGACATCATGGTCGTCCTCGTCGACATCGGTGTCATCCTTGAACACCTGGAAATCAGCTTCGAAGTCGTCGTCTTCGATAAGGTCCACGACCACAGGCTTGGAGAAATGCTTGCTGACCGGTTTCTTCAGATCAGGCCACAGAAAGTCTGGACTGAGACGCCGGAAAGAACGCTGGTTGGTGGCACCAGAAGCGGTGGAAGAGGGAGGGATGAAGTCGGAGATGATAGCACCGCCGCACATGGTGGATGATGATGAGGATGACTACTATGCGGGTGCGTGGTTGGGTGTTGGATCAGAAATATCAGAGAGAATTGATGGATGGATGGATGGATTAGTAGTTGGAGAGGCGGGGGGGGGACTTTATTTAT
>JAHLGO010000140.1:4592422-4612707 GCA_020615895.1 Ceriops decandra
CCCCCCACCCTGTGGAGGTAAAAAAAAAAAACTATGAGTATGTGGGTTGGCTCGATTGTAATTTTTACCATTTGGGGGCTCTTCTCTCTCCTTCAAAACCTATCCGTCCGTCATTAGTCTTGTCTCGCAAAGTGTTTTCTCTCTCTCTCTCTCTCTCTCTCTCTCTCTCTCTCTCACTCGTGCGTTAATCATACATATAATTTTGTCTTTTTCTTTTTATATTTATTATTATTATTATTATTAGATAATTTATTTTTTCTTTCTTTCCTCCTTTCCTCTTTTACGGTCACTTTAATATTTCTTAATTAATTTAAATTTGATATAATAATATTTTAAGTGATGTATTTTTAATAATATAGTATTTCGATTACAGATGAAATAAATAAATAAAATATACTAACAAATTATATCTAAATTTTAATACACAATAACAAGCATATAATTCTCACTCTTCTTCACCTAGTTGGACCAGACATAATTGCCCCCGTTCAATCACCCAAACCTCGTTCCATGAACCAACACACACATTCATTTTAGTTCATTGCCCCTCCACTAATTCTCACTAATTATATATATATATATATATAGAGAGAGAGAGAGAGAGAGAGAGAGAGAGAGTCCTCCACTTCTCATCAAATTCTTACATCCCAAGCTTAGGTAAAATATCTTTTTCTTTTTTCTTTTTTTTTTTTTTTTGGTTATAATTGCCTGGAGACTGAGATATCGAACTTATATTTGTGTAACACAGATTTTAGATTTTAGGTGAGTAATCTCCACTTCTCAATGCGTCTCAAGCACTTATCCCTATAAAAATTATTATAGTAATTATGACTAATGGTCCGATATACTTAACGAGCGTTGAGAGACCTGGAACTGCAGGGGATCTACAGGTATCGATATCAACCCGCATACCCTTAATAATCAGGTTTGAGGATTAGCTAATTATGGCAGACTCCATTATTTGCATGGCCTCAGATTTGCTTTCATCTATTATATATTATGTTCATTTTTGGAGTTAGCAGTGGGCAGATAATCAATAAGGAACAGCTAGGAGGATCCAAAATTAATTAGAGAGCACTCTCCCTCCGAAACTTTTTGGCTGCAGGCAGAATTATTATTACTATAAACTCTCATCTTATATTATTGCTACCACAGGACTTGTCATGCGTGAATTAATACAATCTCCAACTCTTGGATTTGAATCAAAGAGTTGGAATTAGGATTTTGTAACGTTGAAACTAGTTACTTTTGTGTTGGCCTTTTTGGGAATTTGCATTTTTTTGGAGTATTCCGCGCAAATATGAATCGAGGAAAATAGTCATGCTCTAATTGACTTTAAGAAGAAGAAGAAGAAGAAGAAGAAGAAGAAGCAGAATGAAAGAAAGAAATCCAGGCACCAAAATTAGAATCTGACCTAATTGAGGGAAATAAGAATATTATGACATCGTTTGAATTTCAACAGGGAAGAAAAGGGTGGGGGCTGAGGGGTGGGGGGGAATAAAGTTTGATCCATTAAAACGGTGTATATTTTATTGTGTAGCTATGGTCCAAGATGAACAGGCTTTTGCATTCTGATGCCCGTGGAGCAGGGTATGCCCTTTTTCAACTTTTGATTGTGCATTGGTTGCTGTTAATTCAATAATAAAGATATTTTATAGTGGGCAGATGCAACTTGCCCTAAGCAAAATTCTATTCAACACTATCGTTGAAATGATGGTCTAGCTGTTCTGTTCTGTTCTGTGGTGGGGGTGGGGGTATTGTTCCTTCGTTCTCATTACTTTCTTTTACTTTTTTTTGTTTATTTGTTGGGCACTCATAATCAAAAGATTTGTCTTTATCTCTTATTTATTTGCGTCCATTAGTGCCGACCTCGTTTACAATATCACAATTACAGTGCAGTTCTTTCTTTCTTCCTTTTTTTTCTTTCCGAAAGGATAATAATAATAGTGTGCTCCTGTAGCAGTTTCTAGTTCCTCGATTTCGACTCACACAAATCCGTTTTAAACTTAAATGCCATATGTAATTTTTGTGACCAAATTAAAAAAAAAAAAAGTGTTATAACTATGTAGTTCTTTAAATAAAATTTAGTGTGATTCTTTTATATATATATATATATATATATATATATACATACGAGTATCTCTCTATTTTACATTATAAATGAAACCATCCATGCAAACAACCAAAAAAAAAAAAAAACATTGCAAATTATGGTTCGATTCTTCGCATAGGATTTCAAGAACAAAATCTTGAATAATATATTCGAAAGTCCATGTAAGAAAATCGTCGAGGGAGGATCGTGATCTCAAGTTACTCAAACTGGTCGGAAAAATATTGACATTCAAGGGTTAGTCCAAAATTTTTTGAATAGGTTTAAAAAAAATTAAAAAATTTCACTTTTACATACAATTTTATTATTTAATAATATCATTTTAATATTTAGGATCAATTTTACAATTTAAAATACCATCTTACTTTTTATGATATTATTTTACTATTTAAATTTTTATGAAATTATTTTAAAAAATTTTAATTTTTATTTTTAAAATATTTTTTAATTAATTAATTATTATTCTAATTAATTATTAAAGTGTTTTCTCATTTAAGGTAGAGTATTATTTTAATTAATTAGTTAGTTTTAATTATAAATAATTATAAATGACATAACGAGAAAACGTAATTAACAACAGTAAATCAATGATAACGATGAAATTTCAAAGAGTAAAAGGCACAATCCGCCTTAGAAAAAGTTCTCTCAGTTAAAGTAAACTATAATACGTTCTGACTCTCACTAAGAAATTATAAAATATATATAATTCATAAAATTTAACTAAAATTACGAAAAAACTCGTTTAATAAAATTTAATTAAAATTACGTAGAAGCCCATTGCAGTTTCTTATTCCTTTTCTCGCTTGTTCATGTACTCTTCGGTTATCTAGTCCACATCATTCTCTCCCACCAGAGAATAACTCGACCTAGAATTCTCTTCAGGGTATAAAGGTGTATCATTCACAGGAAAACATTCTTTTCTCAGGTGCGCCATCACCTGATCACCAACTTCAAACAGTTTCTCCTTCCTATATTTATTAATAGCCGCCTTGTATTTCACATTCATCCTCTCAATTTTCCTTTTAACCTCCTCAGTGATGGCTTGGCACTGCTCTGTCATGTTATTAGCTATGAATAAAGCTGATACAGGACAAGGACTCATGTTGTCATGTTCTTTTCTCATGCTATCTCGAATGAACCCCTTGTTCAACAACTCTTGGACCTTCTCCTGCAGGACCTCAATTTCCTTAAGTCTTATCATATAATGCGGTAAATTTGGAAGACTTGCTTCAGGTACTAAGTCTATTTGATGCTAGATATCGCGTAGAGGTGGTAATCCCTTAGGTAGGTTATCAAGAACCACATTTCTATACTCTTCCAACACTCCCTTAACCGTTTCGAGGACCTCTTCACTCACATTTTCATTTTTAACTATCATATTCTTGACAATGAGCGTATGAGCCACCTTTGACTCTTTCAAATCTTCAACCATCTCCTTCTTTGACTGGGTAATAGTCAAGAAAGAGTGTTCCTCTATCCAGTGAACTCTAGAGCGACCCTCTAACTTCAAAGGTAACAAGGTATACTTCATACCCTCATTTTCTAACTTATAAACATTCTCTTTACCTGCATGTTGGGCATTCACATTGAACTACCAAGGTCTCCCGAATAGCAGATGACATGCATCCATGTCAACAATATCACAGAAGATTTCATCTCGATACTTCCCTATAAAAAATGACACCTTACACCTCTCCTTCACCTAAATCTTCTCAACTGCCTTAATCTACCCAATATTGTATGGGTATGGATGTTTTTTAACAGGCAACTATAACTGTTTAACAACTTCTTTCCCGATGATGTTTTCACAACTCCCATTGTCTACAATCAAGTTAAACACCTTTCCTCCAATCGTGCACCTAGTATAGAACAACTGGTGTCGTTGGGTATTCGTCTCCTGTTTAAGAGCTAACATCATCCGCCTAATCACATAAGCCGGCTCCACTTCACCATTCTCCTCCTCATCATATTCATCCTCTCTATCGGGCTCACAACACAACTCTTCTTCATCATCTCTATCTACAATATGAACACTTTTCCTACTAGAACACTCATTAGATCTATGACCAAGCTGATTACAACGATAGCACTTACCTAATATTGGTCTGACATACGGGTTAGTCTATTTCTAAACCCCTTTAGACTCCATAAGCCTCTTCCCTTCAGTCCTTTCATTCCTTTTGGCATTATCCTCGTCAAATTTACTCAACACATTTTTATTCTTTTCAACCCCCACCTTATTGACATTAGCAACATCACTCACAAACCTTCTTCTTCCACTTGCATATCTAGTGCTCTGCTCTTGCAACATTAATTCCGCTTGAAGAGCCATATTTTTCGCTTCATTCAAATTTCTTAGGACCGCAACTCCTATTTTATCCTTGATTTGTAACTTCAACTCATCCACGTATCGTGTAACCTGTTGACCTTCACTCTCTCTCAAGTCATTCCGTTCTGGCAACCTCATAAATTTCGTGGTATACTCATGAACAGATCTTAGCCTTTAACGACACCGTTGATACTGCTGAAATAGTATTTGTTCATAATCTTGACATCGTTGTAGTAGTTGTTTCATACGAAATCACGTTCTCATTGGATGCAGCCTCTCCCACCAGGCAAAGGCTCCACCCTTCAATCTTCAAGCCACCAATCTAACCCAACGATCTTCTGGTATCTCTATATAGTCGAAGAACCTATCAATATCTACTAAACAATCTAAGAACTCCTCAATGTTAAGACTACCATTAAAATATGGAATATCAACTTTCAAATAGTAATCACCCTCATCTCCTTGATCATACCCATAGTTCTTTCGATACCCTACATCACTACTTCGTCTCTGTGGTTGCCTTACACCATACATAAACTCATCCTCCTCAGCAGATTCATCATCCGACATCTGCGTAATCCTATTAATAGTTCTAGGTCTGTTAATTGGATTAACATACTTATTTCTTGCCCCAGACATATTACAGCTAATATTTATCGAGTCAAAGCGCTCAATCAAATTTTCAACACGCTGTTCTAAGCATTGGACTCTTTGATCTAAAGTATTGAACTCTGCCCTAGGAACCTATTAATTGGCTCTTTGGATTCCTGCATCCTAAACACTGTCAAGAACATGACCGTCATCCTCACCTTGATTGATTAACATCTTCGCAGGAAATTGCCAGGCTCTGATACCGATCTGATACAGTGAGAAAGCGAAATCAACAACAGGAAATCAATAACAACGATTGAATTCCAAAGAACAAAAGGCACAAGCCACCTTAGAGAAAAGTTCTCTCAGTTAGGGTAAAGTATAATACATTTTGTCTCTCACTAAGAAACCCTAAAATATATAAGTTCATAAAATTTAACTAAAATTATGAAAAAAAACTCGTTTCATAAAATTTAATTAAAATTACGAACAAGCCCATTGCAGTTTCTTATCCCTTTTTTCGCTTGTTCATATACTCCTCGGTTATTTGGTATACATCAATAAGTTCAAGAAATTAAAATATTTAAAAAATTACATCTTAATAAAGTATTTGTCTTATTTCTATTTTTTTTCTTTGAGAAATATTATTTTTTTAAGTTTAATCGAATTATTAACCTTATTTTCCTTAAATACTACATTAAGTGGTATCAAAACAAATCTTCTTATTTTGATGACAATATGAGATGGAGGGAATAACAACCATTTTGCTGATAACAATCAAAGGATGTCAACTATTTGGACAACCATCCATGCCTAAGAAACGACACTACAGCACCTTAACCAAAGGCTTGATTGATTGGAATGTGAACTACATGCTATTAATAATCAACTCAAAACTCTTTAGGTAAGAGGTGTCAATAAAAATCGAAAAAACAAAAGGAATCAGGCCAGAGGTTTTGCTCATGGTCAATCTCTCGCTCAACCAGTACCGATTAATCCACAAAGGTATCAATTTTATACAATGGATTCTAATAAAGAAACAAATCTACCTAGGTATCAATTTTCGATAACCTAAAATGTCAAAAGAATTTTGGTTAAAAATATATATCTCTATTTTAATGATGGATTCAATATTGAAAATTTTATGAATTAGTTAGTTGAAGTAGAAAGATTCTTTGATTATATAAAGATACTTAAAGAACAAAGGGTTAGATTAGTTGCTTATTAACTAAAAAGAGAAGCCTTTACTTAGTAAGAATGAACAAAAGATTGCAAAAGAAAAGAGGAGAAATCTCTAGTTAGGCGTTAGTATAAAATGAAACAATATTTAAGAGGAGCATTTCTTCCTTCAGATTACAAACAAATCATTTTTCAAAAATATCAACGTTGTAACCAAGGCAACCGGTCAATTTATAAATGTTCATCAAACTTTTTCAAATTGTCTAAGCATAACAACTTAATGGAATTAGAAAGCCAACAAGTTTCAAAATACCTTGATAGATTAAAACCAACTATTTGAAATAAAATTGGGGTTTAAATGCTGCTGAACATATTTGAAGTTAAAAATGTAGCATCAAAAGCCAAGATGATGTTGCAAGAAAAATATAAGCTTTAATCATCTCGTAAGTTTTATATTGACTCTAATAAATTTATTGCAGAAAAGGAAAAAAAAAAAGATATTGAGCCAACCATAGAAGGCAATAACTACCAAAACTATAAGCAAACAACTACTTACTAAGAAAATTAGCATATGGAATGTTAATCATCATGAGAAGCCTACATTAGGCAAGTACTTTAAATGCAATAAGGTTGGTCATTGTTTAAGTCATTGCCCATGTTGGAAAACAGTAAATGTGGTAGAGCAAGGAGACATGATTGAAGATATTGCCCAAAAGGGGAAGAGTGCAATTACGAAGATGATAGATTTATGTATGTGGTGAGAAAGTTGATGCCATCTCCTAAACAAGAGGATGATATTTAACAAAACAAGTTATTTCGTAATAAATGCACAATCAATAATACCTTGTGTAATTTGATTATTGATTGTGGTGGTCAAAAAAATATTATTGGGATAAAAACTATTAAGAGATTGCAACTACTAATAGGAAAACACATGAATTTGTACACCATCAAGTGGATCAAAACAGTATATAAACTTCGAATGACAAAATGATGTAAAGTTCCTTTCTCAATTGGCTAGTACACAAATAAGGTTTATTGCAATGTTATAGACATAGATGTTTGTCATTTATTATTTAAATAACCTTGGCAATTTAATGTTGATACTCAACACTTAGGTGGAAAGAATATCTACAAACTTAAGAAGAATGAGGTGAAGTATACATTACTGCCTATAAAAGGAGGGTCATAACCTAAAACTTTTGAAATTAAGGGGAGGAATTTTCTAGCAGTTACCCATTCAAATGAAAACATTGAAGCAATTATTAAAGAATCAAAGGAAGTTTATATGCTGGTGGCAAAAGGTGAAGTATCTAGTGATCCAGAGATAAGGCTCCTAAAAGTAATCAAACCATTGTTCAAAGAATTTAGTGTTATTATTCTAGAAGAGTTACCAAACTAGTTGTCACTGATGCATAACATTTAACATCAAATTGATTTAGTCCTTAAGGCTAGTCTCTCTAACTTGCCACATTACCGAATGAGCCTTAAAGAGATTGAGATCTTAAAGGAGAAGGTAGTAGAATTATTGTAAAATGGTTATATTAGGGAGAGTATAAGTTCATGTGCAATACTTACCTTGTTAACTCCAAAGAAAAATGGTAGTTGGCGGATGTGTGTTGATAGTTAGGTCATTACTAAGATCACTATTAGGTTTAAGTTCCCTATTCCTTGACTAGATGATATGTTAGACAAACTAGATAAGTCTAAGGTATTTTCAAAAATCAATCTTCAAAGTGACTATCACTAAATTAGGATCAAACCTAAAGACGAGTGAAGGACCACATTTAAAACTTGATATGGTCATTATGAGTTACTAGTGATGTCATTTGGTCTCTCTAATAAACTGAGCACTTTTATAAGATTGATAAGTCAGGTATTAAATCCCTTTATTAATAAGTTTGTGGTTATATATTTTAATGATATTATTATTTATAGCCAATCAATAGAGGATCATGTTTTACACATGTATAAGGTATTATTATTGTTATAAGAAAATAAGTTGTATGTAAATTTGAAGAATTGTAGTTTTATGACTGATAAACTACTCTTTCTAGGATACATAGTCTAGGTTAATGAGGATAAAGTGTGAACAATTCAAAATTGACCTACTCTCAAAACAATAAGTGACATACAAAGTTTTTATGGCCTATTAACCTTTTATTAATTATTCGTCCACAATTTCAATACCGTCATGACCCTTATCATTAAATATCTTAAGAAAGACAAGTTTTAATGGGGAGATAAAAAAGAACAATGCTTTGCTCTTATTAAGAAAAAATTATGTACTGCTTCAGTATTAACACTTCCTAATTTTGAAAAGTTATTTAAAATTAAATACGATGCTAATGGAATAAGGGTCAGTGTTGCTCTTTCTCAAGAGAATAAGCTAATTGCTTATTTCAATGAGAAACTAAGTGAGGCTTGACAAAAGTAGGCAACATATGACAAGGAATTTTATGCGGTTGTAGTAGTTTTAAAGCATTGGGAGCATTATTTAATAAGGTGTGAGTTCATCTTATATCTCATCGAGCACTTAGATATCTTTACATTCAAAAGTGAATTAGCAATAATATGCAAACCGATGATCTAGTTTCTTACAAAATTTCCCTTTCAAGTTATTTAATAGAGCTAGTCAATAAAATAAAGTTGTTAATACCTTAAGTAGAAGAGTATCACTACTAATAACATTAAATAATGAGATAGTATGGTTTGAATCTCTCAATGAATTGTATGAGCATGATGAGGACTTTGCTACCATTTGGGAAAAATGTGTTCAAAAGCAACCAACAAATATTTTTCACATTCTTAATTGCTATTTGATGCACGAAAATCAGTTTTGTATTCCTCGATCCTCATTAAGGGAGAACAGTATGCATGATCTATATAAAGGCAGTCTTACATGTCATTTTGGATGTGACAAGACAATTGTTGCTATTCAAAAGTGATATAATTGGCCACAACTAAAAAAAGATGTAGACAAATTTATCTAATAATGTTATATTTGTCAAATAACCATGGGTCAATTACAAAATACAAGGTTTTGTATGTCTTTGTCTATTCCAAACAATATTTGGAAAGACTTATTTATGGATTTTGTTTTAGGATCATTTCAAACCCCATCTAGTATGAACTTTGTATTTGTTGTTATTGATAAGTTCTCTAAAATGGGTCATTTTGTTCCTCACAAAAAGACCTTTTATACCTCAAATGTAGATCGATTATTTTTTAAGGAGGTCCCACACTTATATGGAGTGATTACCATGATACAAGATTTCTTAATCATTTTGAATCACTTTATGTAAGCTATTTGATTCAAAGTTTAGTAGTATATCTCACTTCCAAACAAATGGTCAAACTGAATTGCTCAATAAAACCTTAAGTAATCTTATTTAAAGTATTTGTAAAGATAAATTAAAATAATTAAACTTTATCCCAACTTAAGCCGAGTTTAAAAATATCATTTTACTATTTAGTATCAATTTTACTATTTAGAATAATATTTTACTTTCTAAGATATTATTTTACTATTTAATTTTCTGTGAAATTATTTTTAAAAATTATATTTTCTCTTTTAAAAATATTTTTATTTAATTAGATATTATTCTAATAAGTTATTAAAGTATTTTTTATTTAAGTCAAAATATTTTTTCAATTTATTAACTATTTTTTCTGTGTAAATATAAGAAAATAAAGTATTTAAAAAATTATATTTCAATAAAATAATTATCTTGTTTTTATTTTTTCAATAAAAAATAAAGTATTGGCTTTATTTTTATTAAACATTAAATATAAAAATTTAATTTGAAAAAAAAAAGTTATATTTCACCGGCAAGAGTAAACAGAGTAGCAATTATTAAATAGCAAAAAGTAAACATAGCAGGTAATTGTTGTTAATTTGCAAATTGGTGGTCAATTTATGATCTTGCCTTCTGGAACGTTCACATTCGGGCTCTATAAATCTTTGGAGAATCATAATGAGTTCCCCTGTTGAGTGGTTGACATATCTACTCGCAAATCTTTTTGAGTTTTTAACCCGCAACTTGTACAATTATCCCAATAAATCGTCTTTTCTTTTTTTGTCCCTGAAGGGTTGGCTGAGCAAACGGACAAGTTGGGAGTTGTTTTATGCTTTCATCTGGACTCCAAATGACCATGTCCAAAGAATCACGAGTGTGACGATATTAATTTAATCATAAATAAAATATTGTTATTGTAACTGTGCTTGAGCTCTTGTGTTGGGGCATTCCAAGGAAATGTAAATTTGTAACTCTGAAGCCGACGACGGCTGTCCCTCCTTATTGCTCAACGTGGCATGATTCGAAAACCTGAGCTTTTCCAGTGTTATTCCATTAATATATGCTCTATCCCTGCGAGGAGGAGCATAGCATTTTAGCTTATAGATACCAGAGAGTTTGGACATACACCATGGCTCAATTGGTCGCGATCGGTATCCTTTAATCTTTGTCGTCACATATAAATACACAGTCGTACGTGTTCTCGATCAGGAGCGTTTTTTTTTTTGGGGGCGCGGCGGGGGGTTGATCTTAATTGACGTTAGCGCTGTGATCATCCGAAAAGGATGTGCGCTGCAGGCATGTGGGCACACCTTCCATACTGGACTAAATAAGATCCGTAGTATGATTGCTTGCTACTTGCGAATTTTTATTTTTTGTCATTGTCATTGTCATTGTCATTGCCAAATTTTCTTGCCAAGCGGACTCGTCCATTCCACTACCAGTTTTTTATTGCATGCCATCCAATCAGCTGGAGACAGAGACGTTAGACGGCCGGCGGCATTAAAGTTGGCAACTTGTGATCTTATCTGCTATTGACCCACCCATCCCTTCCGGTTTCCTGCGCTATTACACGCCTGTAAGCGTGGGCTTTCACACAGCGCAAGTGCCGACGACCCATGTTATGATTTTGAGCATCTTCCTCTTTTTTTTTCAATGATTTATGCAGATAATCTCTTTGAAGAGAGGCAGAACATTTATGGTAAGAACCTTTTTACTGATGGTTATTTTTATTTTATTACGTGCGTAATTGTTGCATGTACCTTTCCTGTAGAAATTGTTACTTAAAGCCTATGATTGAAAAAAAGTCGGGAAAGAATGCTAAATTTCCACCGTCGCGTAAGTCCAAGTTGAGGGCAAATTTTCCCTTGTCTTTTGACTGGTGGAATGGAAGCAGCTTGCGTGGACTCCCTCCAATGTTGCAACGAGCTTTTTTATCACCGCTAAATTAGGAATTTTTTTTTAGCGGGTTAATGGGGTGGGGTCGAATTAGTGTTGTTCATATTAATTCTACCGTCGCTTGGCTAATCAATATTTTTAAATAATACCATACGCATGCGGGCAAAACACGGACGCAGCGGGTAGGCTCTGTCGTGCGGCTAAATTTTAGAAAGAAAAGAAAAAAAATAAAATAATATATATAGATATTACAGATGCATGCATGTCCAAGAGTGAACCAAGAGCGAGCTTGTGTTTTACCCAATTAAATAAAAACTTACAGATTCAAAAAAAAAAAAACTCAATAGTAAGCACTGATGAGAAGAGAAAAGAAAATTGGACAAAAAGAAGAGAACAAGAGCATTCCGTTATCTTGCGAAAACCCCATAATCAATTTTATTTCATGAGAAGAGAATTTAGAAATCAAATGGTCATAGAGAAGAGAAGAGCCCATTTCCCTTGTTCCCCCTATATAGCAGCTTACGAGGGAGAGGATGCTGCTTTCACAGTGCTCAACCCAATCGATGGAGGCTGGACTGCTTGGAGTTGTTCTGTTATCAAAGAGAGAGCTGCATCATTACAAATAATTCAAAAGTAAGAATTGGACCACTGGACCCCCCATCCATATTTGCGCGGACACACACACATACATACATATACAGCCCAGAATTGGACCATTGGGGCGTAGAGATCCAATTGGGTAAATTCATTCCTGCTGGACCTTCTAGAGCAAGTCATCTAGCCCGCCACACACCCCCCACCCGGGGGGAGGGGGAACCCCGGAATATTAAATTTTCCACCAAGCACAGCACAGCAGAATCATTAGTATTACAGTTTGCCACTTGATTTCCTTCCCTTTCACCCACCCACGGGCCACGACATTGAATTTCTCTGCCTTGTGAGCGTCCACAATTTGCTGCTGTAATAACATTGTTATTAAGTGATGCAGAAACAAAGTCCCCTAAAACCCAACGAGTACATATTGGGGGCATAAGATTTGGATGCGTACGTTTTGGCTATGTAAGAGCAAGAGCACTTTAAAACGAATTCATGTTACCTAATTCCTACGTCGTTTATAAAAAAATAAAAAATTAAACTATATAAACGTAAATATACTATTTACCAATATTTCTATGACAAATGACATCAGACCATATACTTAATCTTGCCGTGCACTCTCAACTACTCGAAATGCCCAGAAACTTCAGTTTCATCAGCTCGGTGCAACATCAATGAGCCGTAAGACCCTTAATTTGGCATGAAATGCGCAGAACCTCCAATTTCACGTGCGTGTTCAAGAACATCAAATTCACACTGCCAACTCCTATAAATGTGAACATTGCCTTTTTGGAGAAAATAATAACTTGCTCTTACAAATAAAATAAAATGTACATGCATACATCGAGAAGCCGCCTTTCTGCCGTAACTCTTCGGCTGTGCCTTCCTCGAGGCGACTCCATCAAAAATTCTTCACTGGCCCATCTCCTCCACTGCAAGTGAGATGCTAATAGGAAGCGATGAGCTGATTAACAAAGTTTTTACGGTGAATACTCCCCGCGTACTGGGACTGGTAATATGTGCGCGCGTTAGCTGAATATATTTCGAAGCCATTTAATCAAAAAGCAGAACAAAACGCCCCTTCTTACCACGACAAACCTTTCTTCACTATTTGCCTATTTTACAACCCTCCATGTATTTTACAAAACAAAAAATAATAAATAATTGCAGACTAAAGTTCTTACCGCCCTCGCGCGTCTGCTAACTGGTATGATAGACATGGTGAGAGTACATCACTTTCAATCTCTCCTGCTCATAAAATACTACAAATCAATCACAAAGGATTGTTAGCATACCATTTGCAGCTGAACATGCAATCATATGGGCCCATCTCACACACAACGACACCGCCTCCATGCGCATGAACCACAAAACAGAACAACATATTATTTTTAGTTGGAACATTCCATTGTAAGACCAAGACTTTAACACAAGAAAAAAGGCCCATCTTTTTTATGATGCCTTGACTTCATATAGTCCACACCGGATGCAATCTTTTTTTTTTTCAGACATTCTTTGATTCTTCAATTACATCACTAAGTTGCACCCTCCTCACCTATTTAATTTGCTAGGCAAATTACACATATTCCCTTCCCATTACAAAGTACCAGCTCAACTCCACTCCACTCGCTTTCTGATGTAGAAAACGACCACGCATTCTCATTTCACATGAAGAAAATAGATTATATAATGTACACACACATATAAACTCTATATAGCAAACAGAGCAAAATTCCTAAAAGCCCAGATGATAGTCCCAAGGAAAGCAAACTAAAGAGGTTGCTGCATTGTCACAACTATTGGACTAGTCACAGTGTGCTTCCCATCTGACCAAACCGCAGAACCGCTCTTCGTGCTGGAGCCCCCAGGCGAGAGCCTCACTGCCCTTGTTTCCAATCTAACAAGGAAGTTCAATTTCTGCCCAACCCTCCTAAACACAAGCTTCTCCGGCTGTACAGTTACTACAGTCCCTCTGGGGGGTGTGATTGTAACTTTGTATACAGAGGTTGGATCACCAACATTAGTTACCGTCCGAATAAAATGTGTAGACATCCTATGTTTGCCATACTGCTGAAATACAACAGACAATGAAGGGTAATTCAAGTTCCCGGCATGACCTGCCCTTCTTGCTCCACTACAATCTGCAGTCTTCCTAGTGACTACTTGAATGTTGTTGAACGTGTAGTTCAAATTGCAAAGGAAATCTACATAATCATATGATGTTAGATCATAGATTAATCCAGGATCCATGGCCTTCTGAGGGTCAACATGACCGGCACCAAAGTCCAACACAGTTGAAGTATTCCCAGTGGACTCATCAAGCATAGTTTCCCCACGATTATCGACTGTATAAGCAGTTGTCATCAAGGCTGACCTTATTGCTGCAGGGCTCCATTCAGGGTGTGCAGCCTTTAACAATGCGGCTAACCCTGAAACATGAGGACAAGCCATGGAAGTACCCGAAAGAATATTAAACTCAGTCCTTCGCTTATCAGACGAGATCCCAGATGGCCCGAGCCGATCAGGCCAAGCGGCCAGTATGTTCAAACCAGGAGCAATAACATCCGGCTTTAGAATTTCAGGGGACTCTGGATTGGGGCCTCTAGCAGAGAAAGAAGCCACAACTGGCGCAGGCTTCACACCAAGTTTAGTGCCTTTAAAAACAATGGTAGCACTAGGAGACGACTTGGACTTGGATGATGCCACAGAAATGTACTTCCTAATCTCATCACCACCAGATGCACCAACAGACGTAGCAGGCAATACATAGCAATCAGCAACCAAACCCTCACCATCAAAAACCCCATTAGCCAAAACCATACCTTTCCCTCCTGCTTTCTTCACGACTTCACCTTTGGCTGCCCTTGAATTGATCCCTCTATCACACAACACGATTTTCCCTTTAACGAAATTAGGATCCAAAGAACCTTCCAAACATAAGGAGCTAGAATAGCCATCTCCACCTTGACTGCCACTACCAGCATAAACCAGTCCGTAAAGCTTACGTGGAGCCAAGCCCGGCCCACCATAAACGCTCACCCCAGGAATTATCTTGCCACTTCCAAGCTTGACGTGTGCCGGAAAATCCCTGTCAATTGTTCCAGCACCGACGGTGGTGACCCAGGGCGCCACGTTAGTGACAGTAAGGCCGCCGGGGCCGCCATTACCGGCGGAGGCAGAAACAAAAATCCCACGATCTGCCGCACCAAAAGCACCAATGGCAATGGCGTCCAAGTAATAGGGAACCACAACGCCGCCAACACTAAGCGAAATGACATCAACCCCATCAGCTACGGCGGCGTCGAATGCGGCGAGAATGTCGGAATCGTAACAGCCGGAGCTCCAACACACTTTGTATACTGCAAGCCGAGCCTTTGGCGCCATTCCCGCGGCAACCCCTCGCGCGTAGCCGAGTGTTGAAGCAGGAAAGACGTATCGACCGGCGGCGATGGACGCCGTGTGCGTACCGTGCCCGTCGGAGTCTCGAGGTGACCGGTACTCCGTGGATTCGTTCATCTTGCCATTGGTGGCCTCGTAGCCGTCGCAAAAGAAGCGAGCTCCAATGAGCTTCCGGTTGCAAAAAGTGGTGGAATGGAAATCTTTGTCGGTAACGCAGGAGCCTTTCCATTTGGCCGGAATGGATCCCAAGTCATGGTCGTTGAAGCTCTTCCTTTCCGGCCAGATTCCGGTGTCGATGACGCCGATGACGAGATCGGACCCGAAGTCGGATTCTTTAAGCAAGCCGGCACTATCGGAGGTCTTGAGGCCGAGGAACTCAGGGGAGTGCGTGGTGTGCGGGTGGCGGACGCGCTCGGGAATGACGGCAAGGACGTGGGAAAGGGACTGGAGTTGAAAGACCTCGGTAGGGGAGAGCCGGGCGGAGAAGCCACGGAAAACGGTGTCGTAAGTATGGATGGCTTTGGGTTTCGAGTTGGAGGAGGCCGGCGGAGACAGAGAGGAAAGGGAGGCGTCATACCAGTGCCTGTGAGTGGGGAAAATGGAGGGCTTGGCATCGTGCTGGACTTTGACTATGAAAGTTCTGGTGGGCTGGTCATTTGTCGAGGAAGCTGACAGCGAACTTAGAAACGACAAGAAGAAGAAGAAAGGCAGAGTTATTTCCATTATTAACACGCTCACAGAACAAACTATATTATGATAGCATCAAGGTAATGTAAGGTTGGCCATTCTTTTTCCTTCTTGTTCCACAAAAAGAGAGAGAGAGAGGGAGAGAGAGTGGCAGAAGGAACTTCGCAATGTGAGATTTAACTTTATAGGTGTGGCGCGAGCATCTTTTGAAATGACAGACGAGAGAAACCAGATATAGAGAGAGAGAGAGAGAGAGGAGTGGGGATATGAAACGCAGCGGTGGTGGCGAGTTAGTAGCTGACAGTACCAAAGAAGACAGAAGTAAAGAAAGAAAGTAGTGTAACAAGGTCCAAAGGCTAAAAAGCTGGAATCTCTAGATCCGCAGCAGTTGGCAGTAGCAGTAGTGAGAGATGAAAGGCGAAAAGGGAAGACTTTTTATTTGTGTTGTGTTTTTTTTTTTTTGTCGGTTAGTTTGAATCGGAATCGGGAGAGGGGAGAGAGAGAGGTAGCGAGATAGAGAGAGACTGTGTGTATTTTTGTTCGCTCACATAATTTGATGCTTGGGGGAAAAGGATTGCGGGGAGGCACACCATTGTGTGCATTTATTAATGCATCAAAAGACCTTGTGAGTATAAGAATTGTTGGAGAAAGGGATCAAAAGATGTTGAGATCTAATGTTATTATTTGATGTGACATATATATATATGTATGTATGTATGTATGTATGTATATACAATGAGTATATGTACAGTATTTTTTTTTTCTATTTCAAAACGATCGTGAACAATTAATTAAACCAGAACCCACGCCTTGGGCTGCCAATCGTGGTCGCTCACAACTTTCTCTCTGTCTTCTGTTAGTTACTTTGGAGTCGATTCACCGTAACGTGTAGGATGAAACGCATAAATAAAAGAGCTGAGCATAATAATTACGTTGCAACAAAATGTGATTCCAATACAATGCCGAGGAGTTCGCTTCTCCCTCCCGATAACTTTGCACCGACCCATCTTTCCATTCTTCTACCACGTCAAGCGAATAACTTTCAATTCTCCGCTCATGAAAATAAAAAGCAATCAACCATTGATAAATCGCAAGAACCCCCCCAAATATGGAATTTGTTCTCTCTCTCACTCACGTGTTAGACAGTTCACTTCACGGGCGACTTTGACAGATGTGGGGTTGCTTATGTTGCTTTTTCCAGTTCCTGCCCTTTATGGGCGGTCTGCCAGTGTGACAACAGTCATTGGAACGAGGGAGACGAGTCATTTCTCCCTTTTCCTTATTTTCCTTTGAACAAATAATTTTATTTTTTTTTTAATGTTGCTGGGGTTTAAACTTTTAATTTAATCTGCTAATGACTCCTTACACAAGTCATCTTTGCTTTGTGTGACAGGTCGATCATTGATACATGCGATACGAGCACCGACAGAATCGTCCGTATGCGACTATAAATCAAACCCTATTCGATCTCTTTGTGGTTTTTTTTGTTTTTGTTTTTGTTTTTTTTTTTTTTTGGGTGTTTGAGACTGGCAAGCTAAGGAAACTAGCAAGCAGATCAATTATATCATCGCAATACGGGCCCTTTCACAAATTACAAACACCAATTATTAACTTTATAACTTCTACAATGTGACCCACAAGGTTCCATTGATACGCTGAATAGGACATGGCTCCCTCCAGCAACTGCTGCATGCCTAGCTTCCTCAACTTAATTACACAGATGGCCATCGCAAGAGCACAAGTATTGTTGTTTGTCTCTCTTTTCCCGCCTTAACCCTTTTGTTTGGATAACAAAACACAGTGTAAGAGTTGGATCTTTTGGTTTCGTAAAGACGTGAATGCAAGGGTGTCAACCATTTCTTTGAAATAAAGTTGCATGGCTGCCTAGGACAGTTGTCGTCGCAATGAAATGGGGAGAAAATTATGTTGGTAGGTCCATTTGCTTTGGAAGCAAGCGCTAGAAAATTGCGATGCCAATAATCATTCTTTTTCCCAAAGAAAAACCAAAAAACAAAAAAAAAGAGGAAGAAAGAAAAAGTTTAGAAGAATGAAATAATCAAATCATGAGGTAAATGGCAACATACTCGTCCTTATGAGTATTACATTATGCAAATGGGAAACTAAACTTTGAATGGTTGGGTGGGAACCCATGGAAGATTGCAATTTGAGTTTTTAAGTCCACCCCCACTTCTTAATTTGTTAAGGGACATACGAGCCAAAAGAAAAACTAGCTTTATAAAGTGCTTTTGTCAAAAGTACAACAAAATGTGGTGAACAAAGCGAGAGATAGAGGCCACGACATCGTTTGAAAAAAAAAAGGAACGATAGAAGCAAATTTGCCAGGTGGTGGGGTTTGGTCACGGTTCATTCACATACAATTATTGAGAGTCATTATCATTGCTGCTGCCATGAAAGAAAAAGGAAGAAACGGGCCCACCCCTGGCACTGGCACCAAGGGAATGACCCCATTTCTATACATGGCCTTGAACCCTGTCAAGAACACTGTTCTTTTGAGCAGCAGTTCTTACGACGTTCAATTATACTCGAGGCATTCATTTGCAGAGACAAAGAAGAAAGAAAAAGAAAAAAGTTTGGATCTTATCAGACTGCTCTTTTCACTCTTCCATCGTCATGGTGATCCGATCTTCCTTCAATTATTGTCTCGTAAACCTTATTAGCTTTGCTATTCTCGTCCAATGGTTAAAATATTGTGCTCAAGTTGAGACAATTATCAGACATTTGCAGAGACAATTATACTCGAGGCATTCATTTGCAGAGACAAAGAAGAAAGAAAAAGAAAAAAGTTTGGATCTTATCAGACTGCTCTTTCCACTCTTCCATCGTCATGGTGATCCGATCTTCCTTCAATTATTGTCTCGTAAACCTTATTAGCTTTGCTATTCTCGTCCAATGGTTAAAATATTGTGCTCAAGTTGAGACAATCGAATAAGGAGTTTTTAATTTGTATTCTATAGACAAAGTTGTAATTTAGGTGTTTATATGGCCTTGCATTAATCGATTGAGTGATACCTTTTTCTTAAAATTTAACTTGTTAATTATATTTATAAATTTTAAGTATTTTTTTAATTTTTTTAACATGATATTTTATTATTATTATTATTTATCGAAAATTCATTCACGCCTTCAGTATATATCAAAAATTCTTATATACTCTTTAGCTTAAAATGTTTAGTATCAGTCAAATTCAGATTTTTGATATAAAATTTTATTACATTTTTTTTTATCGAATTTATTGATGTCTTCATCATAGACTAGAAACTCTGCATACTCTCTGACTTAAAGTGCTTGGTAACAAATATTTGATTCGAATTAGACCGATGGTGTCACTAAAACATTATTTTTTTTCAAAAACAATTAAACTGTTAAAATGTTTCTGTATCTATATTTATAAAATTCAAATATCTTCAGATTGCGTCACTCCCATACAAAATGTAAATCCCGTATCTAGTAGAATGGATAACACTTAATAATCTGGAGGAGCAAATTAATAAATACGCATCATCATTTAAGAGTAGACGACTGATGGACTGCTTTGCTGGCAAGTTTTACTGTTAATTAGGCTTTGCTTTAAACCGCTGGGCATTAAGTGCTCCCCGTTCATAATTTGGGCCCTCTAGCTTATACTTGGAGCTCAAACCAGAGGTGGTCCTGGTCCACCAGGACACCTTCCGTCAGTTATATTTCAGGGTTTTTTTTTTTTAAATCTATATATTTCAGCTAGTTTGAATGAATGTGAATTCAATACCCCGGTGAGAACCTGAAGCATTAATTACTGTAATTCGTGACCAAGAATTTCGTCTGAGGATCAAGTTTTGATGCAGCTCATTGCATGCTTATGAAGGAATTGACCGAAAGTTATATATATACAAGGCTGGGTGCTGGACCAGATAAATATTTATGGGCGAAGACTTGAGTCCAACTTTAAATCAGCCCATGGCCTTCAGAGGAAAAATAAGCTAAAGTAGACACGGTCTTTGGACCTCGGTCCTACTCAGGCCCATGATTATTCCAGATCACCAAGGAAGATACTGTATGACAACCCAACTGCCCAAGTGAAGAAAATGGATGGAATCGGGGTGGAAGAGCAAGTCTTGAGTTATCTATCAGATTGAACGCAAGTGAAATAAGTCCTATTGAGGATTACTTCCGCTAATTCAATGAAGGACGGTTGACAACC
>JAHLGO010000140.1:4633477-4686953 GCA_020615895.1 Ceriops decandra
GGTGTGGGGAGGGGGGGACGCTTAAAACTAGTAGCTAGCTAGCGCTTCCCATTTACAAATTTTATGATGAGCATAGAGAGCTATGCTTTTTGGTCTCCAAACAGCAAACAGAAAACAGAAAAGTAACGCCATGGCTCGCCCACTCCCCCAAAAAAAAAAAAAAAAGAGAGAGAGAGAGAGAGAGAGAGAGACGGCGATGTTTGAGTTGAATTTGTCGAGGCCCAGTTTCCAATTGGACTCAGAGATCATTCAGTCGGATTCGGCCCCGTCCACAATCACACATGAGATTGGTTGAGGGCGGGCTCAACCACGAAAGTCGTCTTTGGAATAGAGCCCATACAACAAAATATGGATCCAAAAGTCATCCATTTCCCGTACAACATGCTCTCCCGTCTGCCCTCTCTCTGTCGTGCTTAACAAGAAGGGAAGGGCTCTTTCTATAAAATTTTAACTTTAGTCCCAGAGAGAGAGAGAGAGAGAGAGAGAGAGATCGAGAGCGAGAGAGAGAGAGAGATCGAAGAATTGATCAGCTCCTTTCCCTTAATTTGATTCAAATAAAAAAAAGAAAATGTTTCTCACTAGGTAAAATCTAAATCTCAATCCCCTCTTCCTTCTTCTTCTTCTTATTCCTTCTTCTATGTCTATGTCTGGTGGCTACAACTTTTACTGAAATTCTTCTTCTTCTTCTTCTTCTTCTTTTTTTTTTTCTTTTTTCTTCTTATTGTTTGGTATGTGGAAAAATTGGGAAGGACGGAGTATGATAGAGGAGTCAACACCTTCTCTCCTGAAGGCCGACTGTTTCAGGTTGAATACGCCATCGAAGCCATCAAGGTTACTCCTACTCCTATTCCCTCATTTTCATTTCTTTATCCCTCCCCCCCGCCCCCCCAAAAAAAAACCCCATCCCTCCCCTTCCCATTATCTTTAAATAACAACAATAATACTTTTAAAATAAAAAAATATTTTTTTAAAAAAAAACTATTTTTGTTCCCAATTTAATCTAAGGTCCTCACAACAATCTGCCAATATTTTTCAACTGGTTCGTAAAAGTTTTCTATGTTAAATTTTAAAACTTCCTGTATATCCAACTTGTCGACGATGCCCATGTCCCAACCTCATGAACAAAACCAGAGAGACTGAAAAGCTGTGAACTGAGGTCACTGGATTGAACAAGTTTATGGCTCATAACCGTCCTCCCAAAGATTTAGCTTTCAAGTTCAGTTGACTAAATAGCTGTCTTTATATCTTCTTTTCTTTAGCCTGCCATTGCGTCATTCTCTTCGTTGTAGGTCTCCACAAGTGTCTAATACACACAATTAAGTTTACTTTTAGGTAAACAAAAACTATTGTTTTCCTTAAGTTAATGGATTGGCACAGCATTATTGAGAAGCCAATATGCCACGAGTGATATCTATAGTACAACTCACGTGAATGGGAAATTTTCAGTTATCCTTTATATATATATATATATATATTCATTTATTGGTTTTATTGTTCATATTCCATTTCACCACAAAACAGTGCATTCCCTCAGCACAACTCATCAACCTCCACCAAGGGAAGGCAAAGGATAAGTTGCATGTATTGGGGTTTTGCTTATGTTGGCACCGGTAGCCAATAAAATCACATAATATCATATTAAATGGATTTTAAGGGAATCATTGTTATGTAGCATAATTTGCTTGGTGACACCTGTTTTTGTATCATTTGATTGTACATAGAGCTTTTTTCTTGAAAATAATGTTGTTCTTTCATTGCGTTATATTAATGATAGCTGGGTTCAACTGCGATTGGCCTGAAGACAAAAGAAGGTGTTGTTCTTGCTGTTGAGAAGCGCATCACCTCACCACTGCTGGTTTGTTCTCTTCTAACAGTGTCTTTTATTCATTTGCTTCACATATTTGTTGTGTTTCTTCTCTGTATTCTGGGAATCTGATCAATTTTTTTTAGGTCCATGAGTTATTATAATGCTTTACAGTCAGATTCTTTGGAACTGGCCTACTTTAGTCTGATTCTACAACCCTGTTAGGGTAACATATGTTGATGTTTGAAATTTAGAGGACTGCAAATATTTATGGGCGCCATTTGTTCTGAATTCACTTGCAGGAGCCTAGCAGTGTGGAGAAAGTTATGGAAATTGATGAGCATATTGGATGTGCTATGAGTGGCTTAATTGCAGATGCCCGCACGCTTGTTGAGCATGCACGTGTGGAAACTCAGGTACTATTGCTCTTCTTTCTTCTATTTCCAAATAGTGCATAGGCCTCCCCTTATTGATTTCCTTAATTTTTCAGAACCATCGATTCTCATATGGTGAACCAATGAATGTAGAGTCAACAACACAAGCACTTTGTGACCTAGCCCTAAGATTTGGTGAAGGTGACGAAGAATCCATGGTAATATTTTACATGTTCATTGATACTGATTTGATTCCATTGTTCAAGATGTTCTGTATGGAAATGAGGAGAAAACTGTTGTGGCTTATTTGTTTGGTGTAAACCATGTTGTTTTTTACAGTCAGTATTCAGTGAGCATATGGAAGGGCCCTTTCTCCCTAGTTTGTTATGTCTGCCACACAGCAATTTATTAAAAAAATAGTTTGAAAATATCTACAATTTCAGATGCTTCATATTTAGTAAGGCCAAAATGCAAGTTTTATATTTTCCGTTTTGTTTTAGGACAGTGGTAATAAACTTCCACATTACTTTCTGATGTCAAATCCTTGATTTGTTTATATCCAATAATAGCAAATTCTATTGATTTGCAATTTTATTTTTCAATTTTTTTTTGCAGTCTCGACCATTTGGGGTGTCTCTTCTGATTGCTGGTCATGATGAGAATGGACCAAGCTTGTAAGTACTAATATACCATTGTATTTGCTCACAGATTGTGAAAAATGTGGTTCCACATTTAATTACTGCTGAGTTGTTGTTTACAGTGCATGGTAAATACTATTGATTTGTCTTGCAATAACTGTGTAGGAACATATTTATGTGGGGATGCTCTTTGCTGTCTGTAGGGGAATGATATTTTCTGTGTAACTGACGAAGTTGCACCCAGTTTTTCTGCCAGAACTGCAGTTACTTATTACTTAAAAAATTGTATGAAAAATTATCAGTCTTAGTCCCAACAGTCAATACTCCCTAGAACCAAACCTGTGAGACTGCAAATGAATTAGTTACCCAGCTGGCTGTTGTAGCATGCTCTGCAACCTTCCAATGGTTACCGTCTACCATCCACATCATTTGGCCCTAGAACATTTTTGGTTGCATTATAGCAACATCAACAATTCAATCTAATTGAAATTCTAATTTGCCACATTTTTCTGCTCCTGGTGAATGGCTACATAAGTAAAATGGTTCAATATCTGGGATCATTAGTTTCTTGGATCTTATGTTCCATCTAGGTTTACGTTGTGGGGAATGGCGGTTTTAATGCCCCAATCCCATTTATTTTTCTCTGAATGGATGTGCATATCTCATTCTCCTGCACTAGCAGTGCTGTTTTGCCAGCATATGCATTTATCTTTCCCCCTCAAGGCCTTCTGGCTTCTATCTCTACTTTAATGGCTGTATTGCCTAAAAAGTTCTGTTGTGCAGGTACTATACTGATCCATCTGGTACATTTTGGCAATGCAATGCCAAGGCCATTGGATCTGGGTCTGAAGGTGCTGACAGCTCTTTGCAAGAGCAATATAACAAGGTATTGCTACTTCTAGTGTTATGTGGTTTTTTCAGTTTATCACTTACCTTTCTTGCTACTGGGATGGAGACTGCTTGACTTAACACGTTCATGATGAGAAGCTTGAAATGTTAAATTGTCAAATCATTGTGAATTTCCAGTTCTTTGATAGCGGGATAGTGGCTTGTGGTCTGTGTTTGTAGCAGCCAGCTCATCTGGGTCTTTTAGCTGTGTCCCTCAAGTGATTGATGTTGGATTATGGTTGGTGTTGATGGTGATTTGCCAATTGTGTGCAGGACATCACTCTACAAGAAGCTGAGATGATTGCACTATCAATTTTGAAGCAAGTCATGGAAGAGAAGGTAAATATTTATGTTTTTTTCATGGCATGGCATCTTCTCTATTCTTGAACCTTGTTTATTTGATATCTGTTAACTCCGTATGCTATGACTGGTTGAATATGCTATTTAAAGGGAATAAACACTTTTAAGTCGTACTTGATGGGGCCACGCTATTTTGATTGCAGGTGACTCCTAACAATGTTGACATTGCAAAAGTCGCCCCAACCTATCATCTGTATACCCCTTCTGAGGTGGAGGCTGTCATCAGTCGCCTATAAGAAAATCGTCTCATGAGATTTTCTCTTTGATATGAAATGTTCTATCCATGATTGGTCTAAAACTTATTTATTTCATCAATTTGGAAAAAAGCAGAGTGAAGTGGTGACCGCTTTTACGGGGTGTTACTAAACTGTGCTACGCCATTGTCTCTTCAATTTTGTTTCCTTCTTGTCAAAATGAACTTTTGTTGGATATTTTGTTTTTCGGAGTCGCAGTTGATATCTTTGACGATCTTATTGAACTCATCGACAGCGATAATTTGTAGGCATTGGGTGACAGTTCTAAGTGTTCTTCGCTTTTTACTTGTCGGTGTTAGGAACCCCGTGTTCTAATTTCTTAAAGCTGATGCAAGGTATGCCAGTTCATGAGATTCCATAAATGGAGATATTCACGAGTTTAGTTGTATACAACTCTCACAAAAGGCTATTTCCTTGTAAAACCACTACTAGGAGGGGCCGATTCGATTTGTCATTGTGGCTTAACAGGTTTCAAATGGATGTCATTCTGACTATTCAAGTGGTCCTTAGTCATCAAGTATTGTTAACTCTTCCTGTGACAAATCGAGATTCTCCACTCTCGAAGTAAATGTAACTGAAGTTCAAATGATAGGCAGAGGATGGAGCGTCGTTGGTGATTGGAAGAAGTGATCTTTAACGATGGTTCCATCACAAGTATGAAGGGGAAAAGCATTACTTTGTATGGCGAATTCATTCCGGCAACAAACTCTTCCACGACCATGGAAGAAGGGAAATAACGAATGAATATAATAGCCTACGGTAAAAGACCAAAGTGGCAATTTCCTTGAACGCATCTAAATTCGAGAGACCACAGCTTATTGCAGGAGTTCAAGCTCAATTTTCGGTTACGAACTCAGCCATGAAATTTTATGGAAGTCTGTAAGACGAGAAACGGCGGCTGGAATATTATCCACTTGCGGCAGTACGGTGCACCACGCGTCGGGAACTTTTCCATAACTACAACCTTTTTTTTAGCTATCAACATTAAAAGACAACAAAGTTTGAAATAAAAACTAAACTTCAAGCATGTTTTCTAAGTTAACATGTGCTACAATTCCAATTAATAATAAGAAATGATTGTTCAATTCAAATATAGCTTAAACAAGAAGAAAGCTAAGTTCTCCAACACTTTTCTTTAGATTCCTTGATGTTTATACCTATTTTCTCCTATAAGTACTTAAATATGCTTTTAGTTGAGGGTTTTATTAGAATATTTATAACTTAATCCTTTAAACTTAATCCAACACTTTACTTCTTTTTGCTACATTTCTCCAATGAAACAAAATTTAATTTTGAAAAGTTTGGTCCTGTTATAGAGGACATGATTTGTTTAAGTTGTTATTACTAATTGGTTATTAACTTTAATTTCAATAACTTCATTCCATTTTTATTTCAAGTTAGTATTCTTGCTTCTCCAATTGATTTGGTAATAACTTTATATTTCTTATAGCTCTTACTAAAAGCATTAAATCTCAATGTGAATAAGTAACTTGTTGTACTTCTCATATCATTACTATTGCTTACCTAATCACTATTTGAAAAACCAAATACTTTAGCTCCATTAATCTTTTAAAACAAATACCAAAATGACTTATTCTTTAAACATAATTTCTAATTCTTTTTGTTACTTTGAGGTGAGCATCACTTGATATTTGCATATATTTGGATAAATATCAATGGTATACGTTAAATTTAGTTTGGTAACTATTGGATATAATGGACTTCTAATAAAGTTTTTGAAAATGGTGCAATTAGCATTCCTTGCACAATTGTTTTTTTCTTGTAAAGATTTTTTACTAAAATTAGAGGTGTTGGAATATGTTGGCAAATTACCATGTTATGCTTTCTTAGTCACTTAGTGACATATTTCATTTGATTTCGAAAGATGTCATCAATAATATACAAACATTTATTTTTTAAAAAAATTCGTCTCACCAAGGTTTATCATATTAAAAACATCCCTTATTTGTATGATAAAGTTATCATTTAAGGTTTTACTTCTTCTAGTTATTAGAATGTCATCTATACAGATATAAACAATTAACAATTCATCTTCTTTTGACCTAATATACAAGATTGCCTCATTTTGGGTTTTAACAAAGCTTACCGAGAGCAAATGTGCATATATTTTGCTGTATTAGGCTTAATGATTTTGTTTTAAACCATAAAAAGTTTTTTTTTCAATATATAGAATTTATCCTTAACTTTTTTTTTTTTTTTTTTACAAAAAACCTTTCTAATTACTCTACATAAATTAATTTTATAAGAGTCTTATTTAAAAAAGCTGACTTGACATTTAATTAAAATACCTTTAAGCCTTTTAAAGCTAATAGAGTTAGTAATAATATGATTATATCATGTTTTGTAATAAGACTAAAGGTATTTGTGTAGTCAACTTTAAATTATTGAGATTATTTTTTCACTACCAATCTTACTTTAAGTTTGTCAATAATATCATTTGCATGAAATTTCACCTTATACCGACACTTCACTTTAATTGCATTTTTGTCAATAAGTTTATTAACTAGTTCCCAAGTTTGAATTTTATAAATTATACTCATTTTTTCTTTTATAACTTTATTTTAAGCATATAGTTTTAACTCATCTAAGAAACTTATTAGTTCTAATATGACAACATTTTCTCTCACAGAAACATTTACTAGAGATTATTTTCCTTTCATTAACTTATTATCAAAGTTAGCTACCTAATTTATTATAGTATTAATTTTTGCCATTGAGGGAGTGGATTTAAAGTTAAATACCATCTTCATTTGATCGACTCGACTTTTATTTCAATCCTAACTAACTTCTTATTTAATCTTATACTTTACCATATAACTACTTCACTAATCTTTAAGATCATAAACTTTATAAGCCTTTGATTAGTTGTTGTATTTGATAAAAACATCAACTTATGCTCTTTTATCAAGTTTATTTCTTTTTGCTTCAATAACAAGAATATAACAAATATATCTAAAGATTTTGAGATGTTGTAATGAAGGCTTGACACCAAGTCAAGCTTCATATAGAGTCATTTCCTTTAATGTCTTTGTGGAGATACTATTTCACAAGTAGTTAGCTTTGTTAGCAGCTTTAGCCTAAAAGTATTTAGGAATATTGACTTTAGATTTAACTTTTAAGAAATAAATCCAACATAATCTTGTTATTAATAAAAATAATAAAATACTTACTACCATTCATGGTAGAAGTACTCATTAGCCTACAAAGGTCTATATGTATGAGTTATAACTTTTTTATAGATCTTTAAGCTTGTGTTTGAGGAAAAAGCTACCTTAATCACTTTCTTTTTTGCCAAATTTTACAAAATGGAGCTTGTACATGTATTATAGGTATATCTAGAGCTAGATCATGCATTTTATTTAAGGAAAACTTAATTAGGATTTCTTAATTAGGCATATTTATTGACTTTAGTCCAATTTACAGCAAAACATTTTAACAATAAAAAATTTATAATCTTTATGATTAAAAAATTTTATATTTTTCATATTTAAATAACAAAGTATATGTATGTATATATATTTTTTTCTATTAATTAACCTACACTTAGCAAGTTTTGGTCAATTTTACAAATATAAAGTATATTTGCAAGAAATGTTATATTTGATAAGGTATTTAGAGTAATAACTCCTTTTCCTTTGACTTTAAGATGCTATATATTGTTTATTTTTACCTTAAATTGAAAAGATTGATCTAATGCTTTAGATTTAGTTGCATCATTAGTTATATGGTAAGTGCTTTCATTATCAATTATCTAGGTTTCTTAGGCATTCTCTATAACTATACATGTTGCAACAAATAACTCTTTTCTTTGTTCCCCGTCTATAACTTAAGCTTGATGTAGAGTTGTAACTTAACTAATTTACTTGTTTTTGTAAACTATAGTCATTCGTCATTTTATTTTTATTTTTTATTTTTTGCAAATTTTGTATTGGATATCTAGCTTATGTTAATAATACCTTTCCATATGGCTAGTTTTATTGTAATATTTACAAAGACTAAATTTCTTTTTATTTTTGATTCTTTTTTACCTCCTTTTTTCTTTTCTTTACCTTTCTTATATTTTTTAATTTTGAAGCTATTTGTTTAACCCATATCTTTTCTTCTAACCACTAGTGTAGCCTCTTTAATCTCCTTTTGCTTGATTTTCCTTTTAAGTTCTAGTACTTACAAGGTATTAACAAGCTTAGTATGGGTAAAGCTACTAAAGTTCTTCAATTAAGAAATTTTAGACTTTATCTTTTTGGTAAACATACAAAAACCTTTTCAACAACCTTTTGGTCATTTAAATTTTCTCTTATAAGTCTAATTTAGTTTATAACCATTATTAGTCTTCCTATAAATCACTTCATAGTCATTATTTCCCTTATCTTTAAGGCCTTAAACTCTATTATCAAGTTTAAGATCTAAAAATGCTTGGTTTTGTTATTGCCATGGTACTCTTCCTTAAGTTTATCATGGATTTCTTTAATTGATTCACAAGTTATGATCTTGGTAAATATTACATTTAAAATTGCATAATGAATGCAACTTAAAGCCTTAAAGACTTTAACAGTCTCTTTACTATGGTGATTGATTTATGTAAGGATTTTAGGGAAACTCATAAACTTGATCATCACCCTTTGCAATCTTTTAAAGGTTAAAGGGTTTGAAATAGGGCATTATTTCGATTACTTAAATAAAATAATTCTCTCTTCAAAACAAATAAGATGTTGAGGAAAGCCACTAGTTATTATTTTATATATTTTGGTTTATGATCATTACGAGGGCTTAAATACTTGAAAAAAAGAATAGAATTAATTATAAGAAAGCTATTAGTTTTTCTCTTACCTCAAAACCTAAAATATTATGATAACATTAAAAGGACAAAGATTAATTAAAAAAATGAAGAGTTATAGATTGAATTAAAAAAAAGAAACAAAAGATTAGAGAGGAAAATCATATATTCATTAATCTTTTTCTTTAATATATAGAAAAGTTTGTGTACAAGCATGATGAATATTATTATAGTAAGTATAAGGTGCTTTACTTAACCAACTTTATAAATAAGAAAAATTAAACAAGTAATTAGTTATTTAATCGCAATAACCATAATAGTTATGACAATAATTTACTTAGTCTTATTAACAAACTAACTAATACAACTTGATCAACATAACAATTTGGTTTAATTATAACCTTTCTTTTACTCTTAACATTAAAGGACAACAAAATTTTCTAACAAAAACTAAACCTTTAAGCTTATTCTCCAAGTTATTACATGTTGTAATTTCAAATTGCAACAAAAATAGATTTTTTAGTTCAAATGTGACTTAAATAGTTAGGAACTTAGGTGTTTCAACAAATATAGAAAATATCTTATCATAGAGATAAGATCTTAGGCTAGCTTGCAATTCCTGTTGTAACTATTGTGTAAAATCAATAAAGGAAATGAACACTTAAAAAGTGCAAAATTTGGAATACAAGGTAAGACAAGGTTTTTCTACTCCCCAAATTAGAAGCAAAAGAAACATATTGAAGTAACATAGATAGAACAAGTCATACACTAATACAATCATATAGGAAATTAAATTACCTAAGCAAGGTTGACAATACAAACTATTACTATTACTACTATTAATAATAACAATAATAATAATTTCTAATCATTTAACACAAATATCACCCAAAGTAAAGAGTTGAATTTCTTTCTATAAGTTGACATTATGTATCCATAATTATTGCTAACTCCAAATCATAGTGAAGAAATTTTTGAATTTTTTAATGATAATGATGCTTGCTTTGTTCCAATATAATTGCATATTTTCAATTATAGTCAATGATTATTGCTATAACCACATAATGGAACAAATGTTTATATCTATGCTATGTAAAAACCTTATTGATTAATTACTACTAGTTAACTAGTTGAAACTTGCACATATACATACCTTGAAATGTTGTACAATATTATAGGTTATATTGAAAATTGAAATAAATTTGTTTTAAATTGTGTATCAAATGTCACTTAAATCAAATTTATCCCCTTTAATTTGTAATAGAGTTTTATGCAAATTTCTTTATAGAATGAAATAAAACACATTTGATTGTAAATTATACTGTTAAAATCAAGTTTTTGAAAAGTTAAAATATTTTTAAAATTACTTTTAAAATTATTTATAATATTTTTGTAATAATATATAAATAATCAAACTTTTAATGAATTAATATATATATATATATATATATAATAAATGTCAGGTCCTAAATATTAGTAAAAGTAGTGATAATTTTAAATTAATAATTACCTTTAGTCCAGCATGTTAATCACAATGAGTTATTCAAATTGCTAACAATTATATTTGGGTTGATCTGGTTATAAAATAAGAACTCAAGTTGACCATCACCCAAATACTGGTCTTCGGGGCTATCCGATTCTGAATATTTTTACACTCGCACAACTCACGTGAATTCATAATTCAAATAACACAATCTTTCTCATTTTTATTTTCATTTTGGAAACCTCAACACAAAATACACTCAATTACGTGGTCATCCAACCCACGTTTGTGGTACATACAACCCTAGCCACTCGGGCTGCACAACATTTTTATTCATCTCCTCCTCACAATCTTCAAACGAGAAGAATCAACAGTCAGAGGCCGAGAGAGTACGGAAAGGTAGTGGAATGTAGCCAATCATTGCCTCCAATGAAGTTGGCAGGAGTAAAACCTTGAGCCTCAGCTAAACCGGTGATGACCTTGAACCCATTCCACTTCACCCTGTTGGACGTTTCAGCCCCAGCCCCGGTGTTGAGATACTCCCCGTAGTACAACGTGCTTAGTGCAAATTCTCCATCCCACTCGTGCCATCCTTGCGGGTGTATCACGTCAGTTATTGACGATTGCATTACAACAGTCCTTGAATGCTCCTTCCAGGGTCTACCAAGATACGTTGGGAAGCTGCTCTGCACGGATCGTAGATCAGAGGTGGCACCAATCCTGCATTTCTGAATCACGATGCCCGTGTTTTGGTTAGGATCGGTTCTGCCTTGTGCTGTCACCATGTTTTTCTGGCCTGAATTGGGTCTACGAGCGTGAATGTCGCAGTCCTGGAGCACTACGGCTGAATTGCCAAAGATGAAATCAACCGTGCCTGCAATCAGGCAATTGATGAAGAACTGACGATTTGAGTGGACATAGAGGCTGTCTTGGTGTGCCAGCACGTCACATTGGTAGAATGCAGAGAGATCAGACCCAACTCGCAGCGCCACGGCCTGGTGCTTGGAAGAACCGGCTGTATTTTCGAATGTTATGTTCCTTGCTAAGAATCTTTCTCCAACAACGGCTGCATCCACATGGACACGCCAAATTAATTGCGTTAGTTAAGTATCAGATTTCGGTTTTGGTCAACGCCAGAGGCCCACAAGAAAGCCAAAAGACAAAGATTGCCAGGTGTTCTGATCAAGCACACAACTCAGGAAGGGCATGTACTTTCATACCCGCATGGCCTACAATTCTAACAACAGAGGAATGGAAATTGATGGGCGGCACCTGTTATATCTTAGAAGATTGGGCAGCCACTTCAAAAATCAAATGAATTTGATTCGACTGTGCAATCATGTTATAGCAGTTTCCGACGTACCCCAAATGCCAAAACATTTCCATTCCAATGCATACCCCAACTTCCATATAAGCACCATTGAAAGCCAGGGGATAAAGAGATGTCATAGGATAGATAGAGTACGGTGGGCCTATAAGAACACGGGATTCTCATACATAACAAAAATTGTGCTGCTCTGTGGGCCCTTTCGCGCGTGAAAACTGAGTAAATACCACATGGACATAACGTCCTTTGTGGCAGGGGCTAGGCCGGACACAACCGTGCTATGACATTGTACATCGACAGGCACATGCAAATTAATTAATTTGACAAAAAGTGACACATTAGCAAAGACAGATACTGACACTTGAATAAAGTTCAAATAATTTGGCTTCACAATTCAAATTTGAATAATAAAAATAAAAATAATAATTGAGCCTAAAAAGCCAAAGCCATGTGCCAAGCTAAGCTTTTGCGGAATTCCCCACCAATTAAGATTCCATTTTGCTGTTCTTTGTCATTATGCAAGATTTCTGGCGGATTTTTCTCCATAATGACCTTGTTTCCAATCACAATCATATGCTTTGTTTTTAGTGGAATTGGCGAAAGGTAACCGCGTAGGGTCTTGTGCCATGTAATGATTTTTTTTTTTTTTTTTGAAATTGGTGAGGAGGAATTAACAACGAGTAAAGTTTAAAGTTTGATGATGCTTGTCCGACCACCGGACCATAATCTGCCGGTTATTAAAAAAAAAAACACAACAATTTAAGAATGTACTCGAGCTTACCAACTGTAGCAGACCTGAAGGTTGTGCTGCCATCGACCACATTCTTACTTGCTGTAATGATTGTTGTGTTTCTTCCATCTCCCAGAAACATGATGTTAGTCTTATCCTTTTTGACTTCCACATTTTCTCTGTACACTCCTGCCTTGATTTGAATCACGTACCTCTTGCTGCTTTTCTTAGGTGCGGCAGCAACTGCAGCTGATACCGTCTCATAGTTCCCGCTCCCGTCTGCGGCCACCACGACGTCAGGGGTCACCGTTGACGACTGCAACAGCCGCCTATCGGCCACCGACAGCCATTTGGGCCAACCACTAGCATGATGTTGAACTTCTTCCTCCTTGAGCTTCCGGCCGTTGGTGGTCCTCGTGATGAGCTCATTATAAGTAGCAATGTCAGTGTCGGTCATGTTCTTGATCATAACGAGGGCGTTGCTGCACATGTGCTCGACATGGACTTGACCAGCCAGCAAATTTTCTCGGACATGCTTGTCCGCATTTTCGTGGGAGAAGCCGTCCAAGCATGTTTCTTGATTGGTAATGCCCGAACTCAGCAGGGTTTTGAGGTCATCCGCTTGTTGGGACAGAGATTTCTTATTGGGGTACTCATTGAGATCCTCCAAGGCCTTGTGCAATTCATCTAGCGTCTCATCTATGGTCTCCAGACAATCGTGGAGAGCGGTCTTCTCGCGTTCAGTGAGGGTCTTGACGGCTGTGATGAGCTTCTCCACGGTAAAGAAATTGTGTTGAACAGCACTGATGGTGATGTTAATGGACATTTCTATAACGTCCTTTTGGGTAGCCAAATTGCTGGTGGCTCCGGGGAATTTGGCGATAGCCGAATAGCACAGATCGGGATATCTGGTGTTGCTGCATGAGGATTTTAGTATGGCGTGAGATTGGGGAGAAATGTTGACAGCGCTGGAAGATTTGCCGGAATTTACGCCCGTGACAATCCCAATTATAGTGGCTACCAGCAACAAACAGGCAAAAATTGCAAAGCAGAGCCTTTTATTTTTCTTGGAGATGGAAATTTGCTTTTCAGGAGCATCTGACGACGACGATGATGTTCCACGTAAGTTTTGCTTGTCCTGGGCCATCATTATTTTGAATTGAGAGTTGAAGTGTCGGAACAAGTCAGTTAAGAACCGAAATAGAGCATTAGAGAGAAAACAGGAAACAGAGAGAACGAGAGCTAATCGAAAGAACAGGGCTGTCTTGCTCGGAGTAGGTGGGGGACTTCAAAGAGTTGAAAAAAAAAAAGAATTAGAAGGACAATCAAGTAGCCAAATGAATTATTCGAATTTTTTTAATCAAAAAAAAGGGGCAAAATTTGACTCTTTTTAGAGCATAGGAGGAAATTTCCATGTAATTTTCTTTTCTTTTCTTTTCTTTTTTTTTTTAATTGTTACTTCTCTTTTCTTTCCTTTCTGCTTTTAAATTTTTCTTTCTTTCTAGCTATCCCCTCCAATGTTGTAAATACCTTTTAAGAAAATGAGCCACGTTTATGCCGGATTTGAACATATTGGAAAATCTTTCACTAAAATATATGTCAAGAAATTAAGAGGTGTTGAGTAATATATTAAGAATTGGTCAAATATTAAACTCCGATGATGTGGGAGAAACCTACCTTTCATTTTATTTTAATGTCGGTAGTTCTGGTACAAAAATTTAACAATTTTTTTTTTTTGTCAAATGTGTATGTGGTACCGCATATATTAATTGACTTGTGTTTCTTAATAAGTGTTACTCTCATTTAGTGTTTGCTCAAATGAAAATACAGCTGTACACATACCCTATTAGTTGGAGGATTATCGCCCCTCCAAAGACTCTACACCATCAACGCACCCATCTCACTTGTGTCGGCGTGACGTGTAAACTTCTTTCACCAAGAATCAAATCTTTTGAATTGATATTATTGTCAATATTTATTTTTGTTTTGATATTTCTGTAGAAATTATTTTTTGTTGTGATAACTTTATTTTGATTGTAAAATGAATTTAACATTTTTTTAATGATTTTAAAATGATATTTGTTTATCAAATCAAATTGGTCAAAATTTCCATAATATGTGAAATGAGTAAATATATTAATACTGGTTTTTATCTTATAAGGGATTAAGTTAATAAAAAATTAGATTAATTTATTATAACTTTGAAAATTAAGTAGTTGACATTTTCACGAAGTATCAAACATTCATTAAATTGAAGCAAATATTAAAATTAACAGAATTGCCAAATCAAAATTAAAAAGATGTTAGAAATAATCTAAATTAAAAGTTAATTAGATTTCTAATAACAATCACATTTTGATTAATCAGATCCGATGGCTACCAGGTGCCTCCCACTGGGGTCACACAACTGTACAGTACTCCCGAAGTAGCATAGTGTGGACACTTTTACACTGTAAAGGGTACTTTTAATTTAATGGCCAGCCATATGTGAAAGAAAGAAAGAAAGAATAATAATAACTAAATTTCTGGTTTTCCCAAGCGCTACTCCTGGAATTGGTGTTTTAGTTTTTATTTTTTATTTTTTTTAAAAAAGTTACGTGTATCTCTATCATCACTCCAGTTGATTAGTGTTTTGGCTGATGCCCGCGTTTCATGCCGTAGATAATGTACATCTTTTTTTTTTTTTTCAAAATTTGCCGAAAGATTTGTGTTTAGCCTAAGAAATTTTTGGAACTTTGCGGTGACTTTCCGTGTTGGCAAGGGCGCATCCGCAACAGGGTGGCAGCAGAGCAACTGCTATGAAAAGAAGAAAGCGAACCTTATAGTGGTCCCCGCACATCTCTTTCCCACGAAAGAGAGGAGAAGAAAGCAAATTTTTAGTTCGAATTATTGATTTTGTTAGCCATATGTCCCCGAAATCTTTTTCATCACAAGGCTGACAAAGCCCCAGCGGCTCCGTGGCCCCCCGGGTAACATGTTACCATCCATCAATATTGTTTCTTCTTTCACTGTTTGCTTGTAAGTATCTTTTCCTTTTTCCTTTTTTTTAAAAATTTTTTTTTTCTGCACTCCTCTCTCTCTCTCTCTATCTATAGGATATTATAAGTAAATTCAATCAGTTCAGTTTTAGACTTTAGCTGCATTGCGTTATGTGATTGAAGATGGTTCCCACCAAAATTCTTAGTAGTCGAAAATGTAATTGCTCGACGGATCACTTGTCGCAGTAAAATTCTGAATAACTCTTTGTGATCCAGAATTAGATTGAGACTGCTGGGTAATCGTTACACGGGCTCTCTTTGTTTTTAGAGATCTGCTGACGCTGTCTAGATTGCTTGCATCTACAGTCCCGTTCCCACTATTGCCCTGTTACTTCAATGAACAAAATCTGCGCCTAGTATTGTGATCACATTGTCCTCGGGGGGGGGGGGGGGGGTGGCAGGTAAATGAGGCTACGCCATGCATGTGTAAAATTATTACTCTGCACGGTGAAGTCTAAAAGAACAAAGGTCCGATCCCAAGCCTGCGTGTCGTAGCCCAGCTGCAAAAGTCATGGCAGCTTAATCCTGATAATCTCAGCCACTGGTGATCGAACCATTGAAATTGCAAGAGTTACTAGCTTAATGATGGGAATTGAAAGAGAGTTAATTATTTCAAGAAAAAGAAAAAGAAAAAATAAAATAGAAGTTGATAGAAGAATGGTGTAAGAATGAAAGAAATTGAAGAAGTGTGTGCCGTGTGATAACTTTGATGCCGAGGCGAGGAGGACCATTTAAAGCTCTTGGGCAACTGGGGGCGGGCAATCCTACTCAATCAATCAGACCTTAAGGTCCGCAAAATGCCAATGGGCAATACTTTAAGTTTAAACTCCTGAAACAGGCTAGGCCCAATTAATACTAATGAGCGCATGGCTCATGACGTTAGTCCAAACCCAACCCAAACCCGAATCCAAACCCTTGGACTTTGTTCTCCTTCGTTCATTCCAAGTTTTTTGACTGCTCCTTCTCTTCTTCTTCTTCTTCTTTTTCTTCTTCTTCTTCTTCGCGTTAGGGTGACAGAGTGCTGTCTGCAGTGTATTCGTATTATGTTATTTATTTAAACTTCAACTTCAATTCGCCATTTCGCAAATTTTAAGCATTAAGCTACCTTCTTTCGATTACTCTTTTTGTTTTTATTTCTTTTTTTTTTTTTTTTTTAAGCTGATGGCTTTGCCTTGGGTGTGCTCGCGGTTTCTGTTGGTCTGAAGGCATTTACCATCGATAATACGGGGCCCTCCATAAAGGATAAATCCATTAACTGGGTGAAGGATATTTCAACGACTGAAGAGGCTAAACCATGTAAGCAGGGGAAGAACAAGGCCGGGAAATCGAAATCCAATAAAGAAGGATTTGGTTCCGAAAAAAAAAAAAGAAAAAAAATTGTCTGGTCGGCCATCCATTATCAGGAATGAGAACCGTTCTAATTTATGGCTTTTTTTCTTTTCTTTTCTTTTTCCACACTTTCTTTGACCGCTATTCTTTGTAGGAAAGAGGTTCGTCCGGAAACGAAGAAATATTTTTCTGAAATTTCAAATCTTTTTGAAAGTGATGGGGCTGACTAGGGGCTGTCACCCATATGAAGGAAAAGAGTTCGAATTAGCCACTGATTACATAATCAGTCGCACTTAGCAAACCCTCCCCGAGGGCTTTGATGTGGGCCATCTTTGTTGTTTCCCCAAGGTGTGTGCAAATGTCTTCCCTTTTATTGCAATGGACAGGTCTGGTTCGCACGTCAGTGAGACAGCGCTCAGGTCTTTAGGTACGCATCCATTTGGAAGTCGTAGCCTTTTCTATTATTGAAGAATGAAGATACTCTGTCACATGCAAGCCATCGAGCCATTTATGTTCTCGTTCTTATGACAAACTGAGGTTTGACTCGGAATACCTGCAAACAGAGTCCGCTTATGTTTTTTCTGCTCATCAGCATTGTGCTCTTTTGGTTATTTGTAATTTTTCATTTCATGTGAATGAAGTCACTAGATTCTACGGCTGTAACTAACTCAAAGGTGGATTTTAATGGCTAAAGAAATTTCCTGTATCTTTAATTTGCAAACCAATAGGTCTATGCTTGAGAAAGAAAATGAATATTTGATATGTCACGGGTGATTATAGAGCATTCCATTGATATGATGTGTAATGGCCGTGAATTTCATGTTAGGATTTTCTCTTCGTGGGGGAGTGCTGTTGATTTCTCCTGAGTCTCATGGAGAAAAGCCATCCACGGTTCTGGCAAAGCATTTGAACATTAAGGCATCACATCCGAATGGGAATGAATCACCCTGCTTACAGCAGAAGTTTCCTGGTTTAGTGGAATTCCTGGTACTAGAAATGTTGAAATCTACCAGTGAAGAAACCAAAACAATGCAGGTTGATCAATATAGCAGCTTAGTGTTGCGGGCAAGTCCTGTATTTTCTTTCTTTATAATCCTACTTTTTCCCCTTTGCTCCATTATTTCTACTTTATACCATTGCAGAATTCTGTAACTGACTTACAGTCTCTGAGGCCCATATTTGGCTAGAAAGGGCAGGGGAAATTTAGAAACCTATTTCTTTGAGTTTATTTGGACGTGAATTTCCTAAAACAGTGTTGCTGTCATTCTCCCTTTCCCTTTCCTTTTTACGTAAACATTCCTTGGGTGTGGATTTCCTACTTCTGCTGTCTTCACAGAATGGAGCAAATCTTCTCCTGCTCTTGTTCATTGCTATGTTCCATGTAATTGACATTTTTGTTCACAAACAACTTCGAATTTATCATCTGAACATGATCAAGAGTTGTTGAAGTTAATTCCAATTGTTCTTGGCTGCAAAAATAAAAGTTTAACGGAAGTTGATTTTGCAGAAAAAGAAAGCAGTTCATGACACTGTGGACCTCTTGAAAGAAGCTGCTTTTAGTCACCTAATGGAGGTGAATGACCTATCACATTGATATGTTAGGATTACATATTCATTGTTTTGCAGCCACATTCTTGCAGGTATGATACTTGTTTTTACTGTTACATTGTACATATATGATATTGGATCAATATCACAAGATTTATGCTGATAGTTGAATTGCTACATGTTTGTCCTAGAAGACTACTAGGACACCCCTTTTCGATTATTTTTGATATAATATGATGATTCTGCTACCACAGTACTGTGCACGCACACACACACACACACACACACTCTCTCTCTATGTTCTTGTTTGTGTGTCTCATTTACTTTGAGATAGAAATGTTCTTAGCCATTCAAAATATATGCAAATAGTGCAGGTGATTTTGGAAGTGGGTCCTGAAAGCTTGTGTGATGAAATGCTCAGAACAATTTTTAGCAATTCACTGTTTGAGCTTTCATCTCATTCCCCTGGCTACTTTTTGGACAGGCATTAGTATCTCATTGATTGAATTTGTTGTTTTATTGTTTCTTACTTAGACAAATAAGTATCAGAGAAGATAGGCTTAGTTGTTCATGATTGTTTTTGTGTGTGCTTTTAGCTGCAGAATCAAAGGCTCTTGCGTAGGCCAAGTATTTTGTCTGGGACTAAACAAGTGATGACCCACTTTGAATTGCATTTTTAAATTAACATAAACTTTACATGTAAGAAGTTGAAAAGCTTACATATGACATCTAAACCTAAGTAGCTTGGGGTAGTGAAAATTTTACATGCATCATAATCTGGCTTTTGAAGTCAGCTCTACCGAACATAAAAAATATGGGGGAAAATGAATGAAAACAGAACTAAAAAAAACTTTGGGTGGAGGATGTGGGGGAGGGAAGCAGAAGAACAAAACTCAATTGCTTGAAGGATGTGAAGCTGCTTTTTTGTAGGGTTTGCACCTGGGAAAAAAGTGCTGTCTTGAGCTAGTGGTGAGAAAGGTGGCAATGGCGGAAAGTAGAAAAGCTTGAACATTGTGATAGAAAGAAGTCACTTGTTCTGGATGGGATTTGAGGTGCTGGGAGGTATTCTTCTGAAGCTTGAGCTGAGCTGCTTGAATGGACTCTTTTTATCTGCCCTGATGTTGATATCTCTTGAAGTTTCAGTTGAGACACGAGGGGGAGGTGGGACTGTGATGAGGCAAGCTTTGGCTCCAGCCCCAGCGGTGTTTAGGGAGGCAGATAGAATAAGAGAGAGCAAAAGAGCTAGAGCAGAAAGTGGGAGTGCTGCAGAGTAGGGCTTCATTGTGTTACTGTTTGAAAGCGAACGATGCTGAGCTTTCAGTGCCATGTCTATCAATTTATGCAGTGGGCGAGTTGATTTATACTTACACAGGTGGGTGCTTGGTGATATTGATATGATTGGAATTTTGGACACTTCTGCAAATGAAACCCATTGTTGGGAATTGGGAAGGAATAGATATTAAAAATTTGGGATCCGATGCAGTGTCAAGTGGGATCATGTGCTTCAACTTTGACTGTTTTACTCAACTCATGTTCGATGTAGGTTGTTGTCGTGAGCATGAGTTTTCAGACTTTGGATGATCGGGGTGGTGATGTTATAATATAATAATGAGAGTTTCATGTGATTGAATCACGTGATATTACTGTTTAATAACTCCCTCTCTCTCTCGGGAAAGAAAGGAGCTCGAGTTGCAGGTATGCTGACGGAGTGAATCTGCGATTTATATGTTTGACCAGCAAGTGGCTAACTGACAGGTGACAAGGCAAGCAAGCAAATAAGCAATTAACTGGCTACTGCTGAAAGAGGAGGAAGAGAGGACAGTATTGAGTGGTGTCAAAGTGTCAGGTTAACAGCTATTTTGCCGGCTGAACTTGGGATTTGATTTTGATTTTGAGTTTGAGTTGCTCACTCACTCACTCTATCGAACTGTTTTTTAGTATCTGTGACGACTGGGCTTGACATCCACTTACTGCTATGGGACCCTGTTGATCCATCGGATTCGATTCGTGCACATCAACGCTTATTTTTTGGGGTGTCCCCCTTATGAGCGTAGCCCAAATATAATATCACCAGGCGCCAACCTACGTGGAACATGCAACGCCCTCCGTCTCCTGACTCGAGTCCGACCACCCTTCTCTTTAACCATGATTGTCTATTGGATTTAATGTTCGCCATTCCAAAAAATTTTGAGGCTTGGCATACCGACCATTACGCATTGGAAGACGTTCGGTCTATGGTAGGCTCGGCAAATGGCTCTAAAAAGTGATCAATTAAAGCGGAAACAAGAGTGACAGAACGTGTTCTACTCTGTTGAAACAGAGAAACCTGCTGTGTCTTACACAACAGACAAATGCATCACCTATCTCTTCGAATTCTTTTTTTCCAATCAAAATGGAAAGCAAAAATGTTTCCTGTGGGATGTCCTTTTCAAATTTTGGAAAAACGTTCCCACTAGCAGCATCATAACTTCCGGAAAAAGAACCACTTCTGCCGAAAGTTCAAATGTGGCAGAACTCAATACGATGGTTCGAACCCCAAACAATGCTGCTGATGACACCTATCTTCTTCTCAGCAGTTGCACGTCAACAGAAGTACTAGAAGTGTTAGGAGGCATCCTTTCTCGCCCATCAAAAGCCTCTTCAATGACCTCAATTGCTCAATTGCGGAGGAACATCAATCGCTAAAATTTGTTCCTGCCTCGCAACAGTCGAAGAAGAAGAGGCCGAACATGACGATTGTGGTGCCAGCTGAGGTGAAGCAGAAGAAAATGATGATGAGGACGACGGAGGTGATCGAGTAGTAGAAGTTTCATCATCGGAGCGACCGCCGTTATTATACCCATTGCTGCTTACTTGGGTCTCGTCTCCTCAGAACAACACTTTTGTCGATAAGTTCAGAGATTCTGTTGAATACCCAAAAGAAGCCGAATTTTCACCTGGAGACCGAACGTTCTGTGGTGCCACGGAGTTTCCGCAGAGAGGACAAGTAGACTGGGACTGAAACCACATTTCAATGCAATCAACATGGAATCCGTGGTTGCAGTAAGACAGCGATCTCGCCTTTTCTCCAGGTTCAACTTCAGATAGCACATGGCACATTGCAGGCGATCTTCAGAGTCGTTGGCCTCGAAAATCACTACGGGTATGGATCTTAGAACACCCTATTTGCATTGACTCATCGCCAGGGTTGAAGTCGAGATTGCACCGCAAAAACCATTTTGCACAGAGATGAAGAAAGATAGCAACCAACAACAGGAGTATTATGCATATCAACATGATCTTGGCTGTGATCTCGACCGCTCTTGGGCCGTCTGAGTTAAGCATGTGCACTTTCATTGCATGCCTATATCTTTGCCCCTTTTTATTCGGAAAAATTTATGGCATAAGACTACGGTTGGGCGTTATGAAATGCCCTGGAATAGGGGAGCTAGATGCTTACTAGTAACCTATAACATTTCACTTTATTTTATATTATTTTAAAATTTTTTTGAAATTCGTACATCCTACAGTTAGCTGGCTTTGTACCATTACTTTCCTATTTGCAATACTTGCAAGCTGGAAGAATCCGAACCCAATTGTGCTGCGCCGGGAGCAATCAAAATCAGCCTCGTCGTGTTGCTCGTTGATTGCGCGCTTTTTTGTTTTTTTTTGTTTTACTTGAACGAACGACGACTAGTAGTAATAAGTAAGTGTAAGAAGGCAGAACAATCCAAGCCGAAAGGACCGAGATCCCAAATATATATATATTCCTTTTTTTATTTTGGGTAAAAAAAAAAGTCTACTACAAACATTAAAAGTACTGGGCTGGGACCGGCCCATTAATTAGGATGAATTCTAGGAGCGGGGCCTGCCCCTGGGCTGGGCATGATAAATATCAGTGAGTGGCTTACTTCCTCCGATTCGTTTTTTTTTTTTTTTTAGCAGATTCAGCAAATCAATTGGCGCCTTCCAATCCCATGCTTTGCTCCGAGTTACGAGTGCGACGTGTCCATCTGTGGGTGTAGTGGCTCATCTTCGTCTTTCCGTCCTAACTAAATTTTTACGCTTGAAAAGAGAAAACAGCAAATCGTCCATACTTTTACGCCTCTATTTTTTATTAACAAGAGCAAAGCCCTCTTCTCTCTCTCTCTCTCTCTTCCCACCCCTCCCCCCCCAAAAAACACCCAAAAAAAAAAAAAAAAGTTGGGGTGAAGCAGAGAAAGAGTCGAGTCGAGTCGAGAGGTGCCAGTGAGCGAGGATTTGTTTGTAGCTGTTAGGTGACGAAAACGGCGGCCGCCACCACCACTCAGTAGTAGCTTCCTTCCGTCATGCCTGCTTCTTCTTGTGCCTGTGCTTGTGCTTTTGGGCATCCCTCCAATACAAATTGTTGACCCAATTGGACGTGGGGTGTCTGGCTGAATGAGCAGCTCTCCTCAATGCCCTTACTAGCTGGTACTTCTTTTCTTCGTCCCCTCTTCACTTTCTTCTTTGATGCCTTCCCTTTGCTTTCTTGCCTCACTTACCTTCTTTTTCATTCATTGACTTCTCTCTCTTTTCCTCTCTCATTTGTTCGTTGTCGGTGACAACTTGTTTATTTACTTTTTTTTTTTAAAACTCGGAAATTAGTCTGTTACCTCTCTTGCTCTCTCTCTCTCTCTCTCTCTTCTCATAAGGTGACCGACATCAACAAGATTTGCATTGATTTTACGTGCATCCCCTTATTTCAGTTCCTGCACCATGTGACTCTCCTCCCACGAGATATTAAATAATTCGCTTTGTCCAAATTTCTCTCCTTCGTGTCTCTCTTCTATTCTATGTGCTTGCATCTCTTTTCAGATTCTAAGTACAATCCCCTGTACAAGAACCTACCTCATGTGTGCAAATGATTGTTACTCGCTTCTTACTGTTATTATGCACCCTGTTGATTTGCTGATAATCATAATCTGACAGCTAACATTGTGGTTGCCTTTTTTTACACTTGTCTTGGTTTCCCAGATGCTGTTACTGCCCAGGCTTCCTTGCAAAATCATCTGGGTCCACGAAGGGCCCAATCTTTCATTCCCAGGAAAGTTCTGACGACTCCATTTACCTTCTTTGGTGAGAAGAAGCTCCATTTACCGTTACGGAGATCTGCCAGTTTACTTGGAAGGTCTAATGCTCATGATAGTTTAAAAATTCACATCAGTGCTGTTGCTACCCTTGACCCCAAGTGTTTGCCTCACAAGGAAGATGGAAACAACATTTTTCGAAACCCACTACTTGATGTCAATTCAGACTTTTCCCCAGCCCAGCTTGAATCTTCAAATTTAGAGTGGGTGGATTTGGGCAATGGAGAAAAGTTAAGACGGATGAGAATTTCTAAAGCAAACAAAGGGAATGTTCCTTGGAACAAAGGCAGGAAGCATAGTGCTGGTAAGTGGAGGTTGTGTGCTTTTTAATCACGATTTGTGCACTTTATTGGATTTTATTTGTCTTCATGTCTTATGTTTTCATGTACCAATTTTACCACAAATGTTTGGTCCATCTGCAGATACCCTTCAACGGATTAGGGAGAGAACAAAGCTTGCAATGCAGAATCCAAAGGTGATGTTGCGTAAGAGTATTTTGTGTGTGCCCTTGACATGACCATAGTTGATTTTAGTAGAATCTACTTATTACTGGTCTTGATTTCGATTGACTTGTTGTAAGTCTAAACGGACAAGTTAATGCAGATGGCATGGACTTCAGAAAATAACCAAGATCTTTGCTCAATTTATTGCTTCACTAACCATAGTGGTTTCTGACTAGCTCAAAGTTTTTAAAAATAGTTTGTTTACTGGTTCATTCTCGTTATTGGTGACATCTCAATAATGCTCCTGTGCCCTTGTCTATAAAATGATTCTAGCTATGCAAAGTACTTGTCCTTATGGAAAAATTTTGGAATGCAGGTCAAGATGAAGTTGGCCAAACTTGGACATGCTCAAAGGTGGGTTCTGTATGATTTTGTCATCCTGTTGCAAATTCATTCTACATCATCTTTTCCCTATGATAATGCTTGCAGAGTTTTTGTCATTAGTTATAGGTTAACAGTTCTGAGTAAACTTTTATGTTGCAAACTTTGAATATAGCATTTCCTTAAATTTTAAAATCAAATTTGTGTTTTCTTTGTTCTTGTTACCTTACAGCAAAGAGACACGGATGAAGATTGGGGTAGGGGTTCGAATAGGGTGGCAAAAGCGCCGGCTGAAGCAGCTGGTACAGGAAACTTGTTACTTTGAGTGGCAGAACATGATTGCAGAAGCTTCAAGAAGAGGCTATGTTGGTGAGGAAGAACTGCAGTGGGATTCCTACGAGATCTTAAGTGAAAAGCTTGAGCATGAGTGGCTGGAGAGTGTTGAACTGAGAAAAAGAATGCCTAGGCCAAAAGGTAGCAAGCGAGCACCAAAGTCCACCGAGCAGAGAAGAAAGATTGCAGAAGCGATTGCCGCAAAGTGGGCTGATCCTGTGTGTTTTTCCTCCGTTTTGGTATTTTAATGATTTGATTTCTACATTAGCTCAACCTGTTGGATTAATGGACAAAAATTGAAAACAACCCAGTGGAGGCCTGGAAGGGAAGTCTGAGTTAAGCTTGGTTAAAAGAACAGAAATCGATGTTCCTTGACCTGCAAAGATGTCTTATTTTCTGACCAATATGCAGTTGTAAACAAGTGTAAACAAGACAATAAGGCCCATTGTAAATTTTTATTGCTTGTCTCAATGCATTAACTGCTGTCAACTTCTGTATAACCTACCAATGATTTCTTTTTTCTATGCCCCTTTGCCTATCATCCATAACCTGCTGATCAGTTGAGTCGAGTTGACTTCTTTTCCATGTGACATTCACTAACTAATTTAGCTCAGTAGCTTGCCTTGTTCTCGATTCCTTTTGTGAGTTATTGTGTTCATTTGCATCAGGCATATCGTGAAAGAGTTTTCTCTGGCCTTGCTAAATACCACAGCACCCCTATTGGGGCTGAAAGAAAGCCAAGGCGGAAGCCAAGTGATGGTAAGCAGTCCTCCAGACAGGATGGACCAGAGGAAAAGACAAGGGCACCAAAGAATTCATCTGGAAGGGATGCTACAAGTCATATTCCACACTCGAGGCTGCAAAGAAGCAAGATGCTGTCATACAAAGATCCATTGGCAAGTTCGAAGTTGGAGCTGATAAAGAACATCAGAGCACAAAGAGTTGCAAGAGAAACAAAGAAAACTGAAGCCATTGTGCGAGCAAGGTTTGTGTGCTTATACTGGATACACGCAAGTCAAGAATAAAATTAAAACATGGAGACAGTTATAAAAATGAATTCACTGTCTTAAATGACAAAAAGACCGACTGGTATTATGTTCAACTTTCAGTTGTATATTATTGGCACCACCACTCAGCTGTGGTCATGGGTCAAGTTCTTATCCTGACTACTGCTGGGAACAAAAGAAAAGTGGTAGGGTACTAGCTAAAAGCTGGAAGAATGCGGTTCTTCCGCCTTTTACTATTTTTTCCCTTTTTCACTGCTGTTGAAATTTTTACCAATGTTAGGGCTGCTCCATCGGTGGACAGCAATGCTTTTGCTAATCAGAGTCCATCCTGCTCCTGCAGGTTATTAATTGCTGAAGCTGAGAAAGCTGCTAGAGCACTCGAAGCTGCAGCAACAAGAAGCCCTCTTGCACGAGCCTCTCTGTTAGAAACCAGAAAGCTCATAGCTGAAGCAATCCAGTCAATTGAGTCCATAGATTCTGGAAACATCATCTCCAATGAAAATTACAGGATTGCCCTCTCTCCTGCTGACATGATTGAAGAGAATGAGATGGGAAAGGACACGGGAAATGGAGTTTTTGGTGAAGCATGGTTGAGAGAAGTAAATGGAAGCCAAGTTCTAGGATCAGGTAAAGACGACCTCAATTTTTGTAGCTTAGCGTTCCCTTCTGCTCTGAATAGTCAAAAGGAACTTCTTTCCACAAGCTCTAGAGACTTTGGTTTGCCCTCATTCAATTTGGAGAGCCTGCTACAGCAGCCGAATTCTGAAAAGCAACTTGGCCAATTGAAATCAAATGGGAGTCTCAACTCTGTAAGTATTTCTCCACCTATCGGATCAAGAATTCATCTCACAAAAGAAGAGAAACCCTCTAAACCGGTGACTACAACCAAGAAATGGGTCCGTGGAAGGCTCGTTGAACTTACAGAAGGAGATTAGCTTATTTGTTAAACTCCAGAGAAAAGTTGATTGTTGTAAGTGTCATCTGTGCTTCAGATGCCATGACACTTGGTCGCAGGTCATGTGAGCTGAGCAAACAAGTTCTCACAAAACAAGCAACTGGAGATTGTTTTCTGGATGCCAATAGTGCTCGTTAACTGCTTCGGTTCTAGTACTGTGTAAGAAGCAAGAGAACCATCGATGTTAACAACTGAAGAATTTAGCACTCGGATGTTAATCATCAATCAGCATTTACAAGCGAAATTCGGTGGTACGTATTGACATGGCACAACTGTGCAACCAAGGGCATACACATCGTTAGATAAATGATGACTTGTGCTTAACCTTAATTAGCATGTTTGTAATTACAAAATTCCCAAAAAAAAAAAAAGCGGGGGGGTTCCGGTGGGGTGGGGGGAAGAAGGAAGGAAAAGGCGGGGATCAGAGTGGAGAGCAGCAGAATGTGCATGGGAGCATCAAGCAGGGGTGGTTTTACGTGATAAGCAATTGCAAAGACAAAGTGTTAATCATGAGGAGCATACGAAGGGTCGGCGGAATCGTTGGTGTCGGAGTCTTTTGACAGTTTTCTCCGCCTCCACGCGCTTCCTTTCTTTTTCTTCTCTCCTCCGTCTTACGTTTATCGAGACGTGTAAACAAGTGAGGGCACGAGATTGGGTGGGGGCTTGGAGGGACACGTGTCTTTGATTCGTTTTACGTTTGGTTGCGTTGCGAGTGCGGGTGCCACGTCATTGTCCTTCACCGACTCCAGTCGCTTCGCTTGTAAAGTTTGTTTGTTTCGTGATGGATGGAGTCTTACTGGCAGTTAGGCTGGGCATAATCCTCCCGTCATTCTAATTTATAGAGATCCTCTTTTTCCCTCGGCCTGGTGGGTAATGAATGGACGGCTGCCGGGTGCTTCATGTGGCAGCTTCTTCCTCTCCTCCAAATCCGGTTCTAGCTGCAATCATCCTTTATCTCCGTCATTTTTTTTTTAAGGAACTAAATTGTGATTACTAGGCACTAGAAAATTTAAATTCTCCACGAGGCAAGGAAAGCTTTTTGGCACATATATATATAGAAGAAAAAGAAAAGGCCCCAAGTTTTCTTTTTTCTTTTTATAAATATTTTCAAAAAAGGTTGGACTCATGTTCACATATACCAACTATCCCGACAACAACAGTGTTGATTTATTATTTATCAGAGTAATGTTAAAAACTATAAAAAATATAATTATAATTTCTTATAAAAATTATTTTTATCAAAATAAATATTTTTTATATTTTTAATGATATTTAATATCACTCTATTTATTATTATTATTATTTTCATACACAAAGACAAGACAAACATGAGATGTAACACTTACTTCACATTTAAAAATATATATAAAAAAAGATATTATTAATTTTTAATTTGAATCACCTTTTTTTATATTGTATTGTTGTAATTATTATTTTTTTTTTTTCTTGTTCCCGAACCAAATCCCAACCAGCTCACCGGCTGGCTGGCTGGCTAGTAGTCACCAAAACGGTGACAAATTCCCGTTGGATCTTCTTCTCATCCGCGGTTACTATTTACATACACAACCCCAAGTCTGTATACTCTTCCGCTGCTGCTACCGCAGAACGCACTAGATATCTAATGGATAGGGATTCGTTGCCGGACGAGGAAGACGACCGCCAGAACCTATTACAACATCAAGACCACCACCACCACCACCACCACGACGATCATCATATTCCCCAACCCCAACCATTTCCTTCCCCTACTTCTCCCCGCCGTTCCGCCACTTTCCACATCGATGATGATGACGATGAACATCTCGATCTCGATTCCACTGCACCACTCCGCCTCCTCCACGGGCACCCCACCGGTGCTGCTAATGGCTTTAATTTCTTCCCATTCAAAAACTTCAATAACAATAAAAAGACTTACATGTTGGCCATATTCGTATTCCTCCCTCTCTTCATTTCTGTCCTCTTCTTCTCCACCGACATTCGTGGCCTCTTCTCCTCTGCTCCCATCCTTCGCCTCCGACCCGATTCTTCTTCCGACCGCATGCGCGAATCCGAGTTACGCGCTCTCTACTTGCTCAGGGAACAGCAGCTCTCCCTATTCTCTCTCTGGAATCATTCTTCTACCCTATCCTCCCTTCCCCCTCCTCCTCCTCCGTCTACTCCTAATTCTACTACCAACGACACTATTAGCAGCATTAATTACAGTAATAATGACGATTTCAATGCCGCCTTATCCCAGGATTTCTTCAAGTCTGCCTTGCTCAAGCAGATCTCTCTGAATAAAGAAATCCAGCAAGTTCTGTTGTCTTCTCACAAAGAGGACAAATCGGGCAATGTCAATGCCTCTTCTTCAAATTTCGGTTACCCTGGGGATCTCGATTCAAGCTTAAGCTGTGCCAAGGTGGATCAGAGGCGCTCCCGTAGGAAAACCATTCACTGGAAGCCCAGATCCAATAAGTTCTTGTTTGCCATTTGCTTGTCCGGCCAGATGAGCAATCATCTCATTTGCTTGGAAAAGCACATGTTTTTTGCCGCTTTGCTCGATCGGGTTCTAATCATTCCCAGTTCCAAATTTGATTATCAGTACAATAGGGTCTTGGATGTCCAGCACATTATTGACTGTTTGGGGAGGAAGGTCGTGGTCACTTTTGAGGAGTTTAAGGAATCGAAAAGGGATCGTCTCCATATCGATCGCTTTATCTGTTATTTCTCCTCTCCTACGCCGTGCTATGTGGACAATGATCATGTTAAGAAGTTGAAAGCTTTGGGAATTTCAATGGGGAAGCTTGACTCTCCTTGGAAGGAGGATATCGGGAATCCCACTAGACGGACTGTTGAGGATGTTGAGTCAAAGTTCAAGTCCGATGATGATGTCATTGCTATCGGAGATGTGTTCTACGCCGATGTGGAGAAGGAGTGGTTATTGCAGCCCGGTGGTCCTCTTGTCCACAAGTGCAAGACTTTGATTGAACCAAGCAAGCTTGTTTTGATCACTGCCCAGCGTTTTATTCAAACTTTCCTTGGGAAAAACTTCATCGCTCTCCACTTTCGACGACATGGCTTTTTGAAATTCTGGTTTGTTTCTCTCCGTGTCTGTATGATGTTTCTTATTCCGTGCTTTACATTCCATTCATTCCTTTATACATTTAAAAGCTTCCACCATTGATAGGGGAAGATTCTGCTTACTGACAAGACTTAGACATTTTGATGCCTCTAACGGTTATCAAATGCTTTGCCAGCAATGCTAAAAAGCCAAGTTGCTTTTATCCCATTCCCCAAGCTGCAGATTGCATCACTCGGGTGGTTGAAAGAGCTAACGCCCCTGTCATATATCTTTCCACCGACGCAGCTGAAAGCGAAACTGGTCTGCTCCAGTCATTAGTTGTCCTGAACAGCAAGACTGTGCCACTGGTTACACGTCCACGTCATAACACTGCAGAAAAGTGGGATGCTTTGCTGCACAGACATGGCCTTAATGATGATCCTCAGGTGACTTTATACTTCTTCTCTGATATTTGCTTTTAAACCAGGTGGACTAGATTTGCAATCTTGCTTCCTGTCATCTGTCATATGAGATCCAGATATATATGTAGAAGAGCGTATTTACTCTTTTGAATCAATGCACATAAGGAAAATTTCTGGGTAATGGTTGCTTTGGAACGTCCTTTGCATTATGAATTGTTGAGGACTATTTTAAAAACTGAAGGTATGATTTGGACATGACTTGCTGCCCAGAGTGTTGAGGAAGAGGTATGGGCAGGGAATGGAGCCATTCCTGATCAAGGATTACTGAGGATCTCATTCAATTGGCAGTCTGGTGGATGATTTGGAAAGATGGGAAACTTAGGGCTTTTGGCTAGTAAAAATCTGTTAATCTTCGGTGAAGTGGGAATATATTTTCCATTTAGGGGTGTCAGTAAACTAGCTTGATTTAGCCTGGGTGGAAGCTTATTAGTGAGTCATTTCCCATTGCTGGCAGTGTGGATGGATAAGTCTTTCTTAGGATAATAGGTGGTAGAGTAGATTGACTAGACAAAATTTTTTGGCCTGCCTTTGGTTGCTTAAGCTAAATAGTTTTTGGGATACTATGCAGAGAAATTTGCAATGATGTTAGCTGGGTGGAGGCAGATTTACCTCTTTCATGGTTATTTATTCATATCATCACGTTCATATGTTTTGCATGAAATGGAAAAACCAAAAAAAAAAAAAAAATGGAACACTGGAGATCTGAAAATTCTTGGATTCATAGGGGGTGCAATTCCCTTTCACCACAGAAATAGGTAATTCCTCTGGGCATTAGATTTATCTTGCTGCTTTTGGACAATGCAAAGAAACCTTTTGAAGCCAAGAATTTGTGCGAACCACATCTGTGAACCATTAGCAATGCACGCATGAAGCAAGTTTTGTTGTCATCTAGTCCCAGGGCTTTTCTCTTGCATGAAGATTCTATGTTTACATGTTTTTGTTGAATATTATCTTGAAGGTGGAAGCCATGCTGGATAAGACAATCTGTGCCATGTCTACTGTGTTCATTGGAGCCTCTGGATCGACTTTTACTGAGGATATCTTGCGGCTGCGGAAGGACTGGGATTCGGCCTCTCTTTGTGATGAGTACCTCTGCCAAGGTGAAATGCCCAACTTCATAGTGGAAGGCCAATGAAGCTAATACGGATTGTTGGCTCCTTTTTATAAACCGTTGATCGCTGCGATGACCCAGCGGTGTAGGTGGATGCTTATTCATGGATTGAGGCTATGCTATACTTTTTTCCAAGGGCTGATTCCTCGAGCACTTAGTGGTGCCGAAATTGATTGGCATGTACCTTAGTGTATATGATAACACCATTTTCTTGGTTTTGCCTTTTTCCTTTCGTTGCACATAGCCATCTGGTCTTCCAATTGTCAGATTAGGGTCGTGTGTTAATATTTGTATTGTTCAGCAAGCATTATTGCAGTTGAAGAAACTAATGTTGGATCTTCTGCGTGCTTCTGCTGTCGCGGGGAGGCGAAGCAAGGGGAATGGGAACGAGTGGCTCCGCATTATAAGGAAGTAGACAAGAGACTAACTGAACGTGTGTGTGAGTGTGTGTTTAATTTTGTACCACAGATCATCCGACGCAGTCACGTCAGGAGGTGTAGACTTTGGTTCAACTGAACTTCGATGGCATAATGCCGGAGGAGGTTATAGGAATATGTGAAATTAGTAGTACCGTAGCATTCATCACTCACTAGTCAGGATTTCCCTTTCGCTGTCTGCTATTCGAAAAAAAAAACCAGAAAAAAGAAAAAAGGAAAAAAAGAAAAAGGAAAAGGAAAGAGGGGGGACGTGGCACGTGGGGATCAAAACTTGAATTTTATTGTGTTTATTCTGGCATTATTCAAAGCCTGCCCTTCAACTTGGGCTTTTTGGAACTTGTGTAGTAACAACCTTCGGCATCTAGATAATGACCACCGGGGCTTACAGAGGTGGTAGAGATAGTGGTTTTTTTAAGTAATGAAAAGGAAAATTGCCGAAACCCCAATTGAGAGAAAGAATAAACAATCGTCATTTCTTCTTTTTAAAACAAGTATCAATTGTCAAGATGATAAATAGATAAAATGAAACAAAGTTCCACGGGAAAGTAAGCTAGCGGTGGTGAGAGTGCTGTGGAACTTGGGGGCTTGCAGCAGTAATGGCGGGCGTGCACAAAGATGGCAATCGCCGTCGATGATTGAAACCCCGCCACCAACAACCTGAACGTGCCCACAAGGACCCTTAAGCGGAAGCGCCTATTTTTCGCGTCTCCCTGGCCAAAAAGCCTCCCAAATCCATGCGCGTCATAGAGGAATTGAGGAGCTTCTTGCCTACTACAACCAAGCAATGAATCGGAAGTTGGGCTTCGGGCCGGCTTGAATCTGTCTGCAAATGAGTCTATTCCTAGAGCACACAAAATGGATTATGCGGCTTTCGTACCATATATCAGACCATGTATTTGTTTCCTTTGAGCTGCATGGATGGTCAGTCTTAACAACTGCAATTTGATTGGTTAATTGACAAGAGAGGAAAGTTGATTGTTTCGATATGGAATTACAGTTCTTAAAGCACGATTTCTTCAAATCGTAAGTCTCAACAGTCTTCTAGATTCCATTCATTTCGACCACATGAAACACCAGAACTTGATGAATTCAAAAAGCGGTCGAGGTTGATGCAGCAGCAAAACCATCCAGTCCCGATGGAACCATCAACCTTTGTTCATTCTCTAGTTTGGGAGTTTGATAAAGTAGAAAACGTGAAGCTAAGGATAGAGGGGGGAGAGTGAGATAACCATGTCAGCGAGGAAGTTTAGACCCCTAAGATACCACGTGTACTACGTTGGTGACCCAACCATGAACCTATCCCAATTTTATATTGTTCGGTAGGCAGTTATTTTCCAAAGTATATAGCTGCCGGTAGGCTAGTGAGCCAATTGTCCTGCCGATTGGTAGCATTATTAGGCATGACAACACTGGCAGCTGTACATAACTGCGCTTAGCTTGCTTATCAGCCTCCGGAGATGCTAGAGCTGGCAGTTGCGTGACTGTCCAACGAAATTCTCCCCAAAACTTGTTACCGGACAAGTGGATGTAGAAAAGGCTTGACTAACTTTTGAAGTCTGAACTGTTTAAGAGACAAATCCGATACCCTAGCTTCCTCGGCTTGGCCTGCCAGGCCGGCACTTATGCAGATCGAAGAATGATGCGATTGCTAATTATTTGTGACCGTTAAAATTTTTTTTATTATCTAATAATTATTTTTTATTATTTTTAAATTAATAAGTAATATTATATTATGTAATTGTAATACCCTATAAATTCAATTAAAGATGATCAATTCACATTTATTTTTGTAAAATTTTTATTTTTAATTATCAATTTTAAATTTCTATTTCAAATTCCTTATTTCAAATCCTTACATTTTCAAGCGCAAGTCACCTGTAAGAGAACTAAGCGCGAATCGCAATTGCAAGCAGAATTCCAAAGAGAAGAGTAAAGGAAGTTTTGGCAAATGCTCTGCCTTTTTCTTCTTCTTCTTCTTCTTCTTTTTTTTTTTTCCTCTTCTTCTTTCATTTTTATTTTTAACCAAAAAAAAAACTCGAAATAGGGTGGCATAAAATTTCATTTCATTTTTCTCTTCATTTTATTTGTTTGGCAAGCGAGAAGAAAAGAAATGTCATGTGACCGACCAAACTGATCACTACTGCTCTCGTGTTACCCTCTCATAAAATTTCATTACAAATGACATGTCATTATTAATCACTGCTCTCGCGTACCCTCTCCTATGTTAACACGGCACAGCGGCGCTATCTTAGAGTTTCCTTTGTTCAGATCATGCTTGCTATTACTAAAGGGGGGGAAGGAGAGGAGAGGAGAGGAGAGGAGGATGTAGTAGCGCTTGTAACTTGGAGCGCATGATAATATATAATCATAAATGATAGATTTAAAGTACATGAAGATACCTTTGTCTTGCGAGCCAAACGTGCCATGAGTGCAGCTGCAGCGTTCCCCCGCATTATTTTCCTCTACGAAACTGATGGTTGAATTGATAAACAGTAGGGAAACAATCCCTACGAAATCCTGCCAGTCGGGTCCTTGCCCCTGAAATGCCATTGCATGATCAACTCAAAGATTGATCACCGCCCATGAACTATAAAAAGACGTTGCAATGGAAGAATCGTATAGGAGGGAGGAAGAGATGACGTATGAAATGTACATGGGCAAAAAGTCGCACCTATAACAACAGCCACTTACTCCGCCGTTGGCCAGGATAATTGCCATTGCAGCTGCGGCTTCCATAACCACGAAAAGGGGTTCCACATAAAACTGAGGAACTTCAAAAACTTGTTCTCCTGCCACATGTAATGCAGGGCAATACTAATAAAAAAGAATTCTATCATTAGTTGCTTTGGCTGAAACGCTTTTCCCTGATGGATGTCAACTGACTATCCTCTCCCATATAAGCAAATAAACCGAAGAATTTACCTGGCACATTATGCAGCAAATAAAGTATTTGGTACTTTGGAACACAGGGTCCCTTCGAAGCAGCTGATTCTGCTCATAGATATTCCAGATTTCTATAATTTAGTCTATTATGGTATTATTAACTATTAAGCGGATGCCCACCATTACGACTGGTGCAAAAATCCTTAATTCATCGGTGGTAAGCATTTATGTTTAAACAACTGGAGGGAGTAAATCACGAAAGATGTTTCAATTCTTTAAAAAGGTCCAGAGCACAGCTGCTTTTCGCTTATCACTTATGGTGTGCATGGCTCCATTTGAAATTCAACCTCTCGCGTGCTGAGAATCAGTACGTGTGAAGCCAACCATGGAATAATCAAAAGTTAAGATTCTCAATGTATTGCTCACCGGGTTTTCTTCTATTTTGTTTGGGCCAAAAATCGTCAATCTGGCTTCCGCATCTTCGGCTGAAAGTCCTCGCCGTGATTTTCTAAGTTGCTCAAAGACTTCTTCCAGTGGCAAAAGTTCCAACGAAACCAATCAAGTTCAGAGATCATTCAGGAAAATTGGAAATACCAAACTTTTCAAATGGTTGTCGATCCACAACTCACCAAATCGATTCCTTCTCGATTGAAGTTCTCGGGATCAAGCAATGGCTTTTCCAGGTCATCAGCCATGGTACAGCAAGAGCCTCAAAACCTGGAGTGAGAATACAATCAAGTGTCTTGGGTCTGGAGTCTGAAGGTATATCCCTAGGCGCATTAGCGAATTTGATGCCTGATAAATTTTATTTGTGAAATTACCGATGGTAGGGAATGTAATGGGCAGATAGATGTTTAGCAATTAAAGACGTGTGCAAATGCATAAGCAATATCTATGGACCTGGACAATAGCACACAAATAAGAAGTCCAAACCACCCTCTCTCATCATCCCGGCCCTCCGTATCACAATGTCTAAAGATTTAATAACACTCATTTCTTCCGAAGCTACATTTTCTCCCATGTGACCTCTGAAACTTTCTAGTGTATTTAATAAGGTGAGATTAAAATCGCTACGACTTCTTTGTGATGGACTTGGTTTTCCTTTTGAGGTCCAATCCCATCCCCTTCTGTCATCATCGCAAATCTTTACCCCCCCCCCCCCCGGGGGGGCGCCCCGACCTCTTTTTTTTCTTCCCCTCATAAAAGTAACGATGATGACTTACTTTTCTTGAAACGCGACTTCAGGGAAAACAGAGTGAATTCAAGAACACTACTAGTTGTGGTCTGGGTGATGGGAAGGGGCCTGTATTTTTTTTCACTTGTGCCCTGTATGATGCTGCAAGGAGTACAAGAAGCAGAGAAGTGAAGTTTGAATGTATAAAGAGGAACACTATTACTACCATTGCCGAATAGATGAGATGATCTTTTTGCTGGCTACGACCGTTTGGTGGCAGTAAACACAGAGCAGCTCATGACCCTCATCTTAAGCTCAATCTCTCTCTCTCTCTCTCTCTCTCTCTCTCTCTCTCTCTCTCTCTCTCTCTTTTTAAGTGCTTAAAAAAAAATTCTTAACGGCTAAAAACTTACATCTTCCAGGAAATTCAGTTTATAAAAAGAACAAAATTGAGTCGTAAATGACGGTGTTGTATTGATGATGGTGTTGTATTGTTGTTGTAAATGACGGAAAACGCATGACTCCCTGCAACAAGAAACTCTAACGTGAACAAAATGGCAAAGCAAGAGTACGCGCGCCCCAACTACCCTTCAAACTTACTCGCTATAACCTAACGCTCTTTACATCTCTTCCAAGTTTCCCGGACTTAAATATTTACTCGTGAATGCACAGCACGATACTGGTAAAAAGGTTTGTGCAGAACCTGGATGGTTGGTCACCGCTGCCACAGTCCATCCAAGTTCACCAGTAAGTTTCGGCTTTGTTTGACCCAAAACAACAAGCGTTTGGACACTGGCGTCCTCACAAACGCATCCAGCTCGATTTTTATCGCTATTATTTTCGTACGTCGAACTTTTCTTATTGTTGAAACCCATGAAACTTGGCTTGCCGCCCACCACGTTGTTTCTTCACCGATTAAATTAAGTGGGTGGCACTTTTAAGTACACTAAACGAAACCGAGTTTTTTTTTTTCACTTCCTCGTTTTCCCATTAAATGCATAAGCATGAAGAATTTTAATTCTGTACGTTACACAGATGCCCATCCCGAAAAACAGAATCAAATTTACATGAATTATGCTTGAGTGGTTCGTACTTGCATCCTTCGATCAATTATTAACTCAGCTTATTGTACCGCAAATAGCAAGGCGACTTTTAGACTAAGGCACTCAAACAGGAAACAGGCAAGTGGTCACCAGACCGAAACATGCAGGCATGATCACGGTAGTGGCAAAACAGGATTTAAAAACCAGAATGTAGCACGCCCATTTAATCCAAAGTGCATGAAAGGCATATTGATGATGTTACTAGCTGTGAAATCATGAAGATATAGCAATCTGACAACAGGAAGTACAACAAAGACCGCATATTGGGCCAACACACAGAAGTGCCAACAACATGGCAGAGCCCGGCGCGGACATTGGACTCTACCCTCAAGTTACAGGAATGCATCCTTCTCAAGCAATTTCAGTACCTCATGCTGATTGTTCAACTTTGCAACATCAATTGGAGTCTTGCCATCCATGTTCCGAAGAGTGCTGCAATAGGAGCCAAAAATAGATTAAGGGCAACAATCTTGCATTAAGGTAAGCCAATAAATGAGGTTCATTCAAGTAAAAGTTATTGACTTACACAGCGGCACCATTTTCAAGGAGAAGAGCTACACAGTCCTTTCTTCCATAACCAGCTGCATAATGGAGTGGAGTGTTCTTATTTTTATCAAGTGCATCAACAATAGCTCCAGCCTCCAGAAGAATTTGAGCACACTTCACCTGAAACAAGTTGCATCTGCTTACAACCATGCAAATAACAGTAATGCAGAACAATAAGTTTGGTTAAACTCAGAATGTGCCCCAGCAGTCACCATTCTGCTCACGATGAGTGCGAACCAACTGCCTGATTGTCTTTTAGCTAGATACTATAACAACTACAAATACTCAAAACTTTTATCATCTTGTTCAGCAGCAATGCAGGTTGTGCCACAATTACCCCAAATTAGCATGATGGCTATAAATTTCAAGTGATATCATCAATCAAAAGAAGAGGATTCCACCTCAAACCCCATCCCTATGTCCACTCTTTCTGAAATGCTACAATTGAATGCAAGGTGATTTAGGTAACAATCATACCTCCCCATAACCACAAGCAAAATGCAATGCTTTTCTTCCCTCTGAATCTTCTTCATCCTTGTCAGCACCAGAGGCTAGTGCATTTTTCAACCCCTAATTGTTGATGAAAGAGAATCTTAATTTGCAATTAAATCTAAAAAAATAATGTAACCATCAAATAAAATAACTTTCAATTATAAAAAGTATATGGATTGAAAACATAAAAGCACCAGATATGCTATGTGAACTGAAAAACAGTGATGCGCATATTATCTTGCATAATATTCTAAAAGAGTCTCACAATTGGATGGACTACTGGGAAAGCAGCCATGAGATCATATGTGAAGCATTACAAAGAGTGGCACCACCCAGGGTTGTTTTTTGCTTGGTAGTTTACAAAATAATCCAACAAATGCCATTTCCGTATGAAAATTGAGGAAGTCAAAACAGAAATAAATGCATCAACCAGGAAACCAATACGAAACATAAAGTTTTACCCTACCTTAACATCGCCAACACTGGCACAGTGATGAACAATTGATTCGTCCTCATTTCCTCCATCTGTTTCATCTTGCACAGAGTTGTCTGCAGAAGTGGCTGCTTCTCCAGGAATTGCAAGTCCCATTGCTTCGCCCAATTTCTGCAGGACGGCCTTATCATTCCAGTACCTAAATGAGCCAAACTTGTCTATTGATGAGTGAGGAAAATAGAACTAAAATTTGTTGAGAACATAAGTTTCCACCTTTGCTAACACCTTGAGGCCAGAAGCATCATACCAACAAGCTGACAATTTTCCACTTCTTCATGCTTGTTATCATTACATAATGACATCAAGGTATTTTGAAGCCACAATTTTGTTTCCCACTTCTGTACCCTGGTCACCATTATATAGTGATATCTAAGTAAATTGATTACCAACCTGACCATGGCAGCTGGACCACCAGTCTCTATTTCTTCCAGAATAGGCTTTAAGGAAGGATCTTCTCTGATCCGAGCCATTCGTTCTTCAACCTGATCTTTATGTGAAGGGTTTGAAAAACTCTCTAGCATTTGAGACATTGAAGGATCCTGAAGAAACACGACACTACAATTTTCACCCAGGCAGACACATTCTGGATAACGCACATACTGACAAAGACACAGAAGCAGAAACACAGGCACTCAAAATGCAAACATCCACTCCAGATTGATATTAAATGGTATTGTATATAAGGGTGCCATACAGGCAGATACATGCATGCACCTGAAAACAAGACAGACAAGTAAAAGGAAAAGAAAACTACTGCTGATGGAATAAAGCCAACAATACCTGCATCAATGCATTGCCAAGGTGTTCAGCCATATTCATGAATTGAGGATTCTGCATAACCTGTTGCATGGTGGAATAATATTGCTGTGAGTCAAACTGAGGGATGCCATCTTCAACTGCTGCACCTTGAAATGTTTTCTGCAGATGCTCTGCCATTTGGTTGAATGCAGGATCTTTGGCTATTTGCTCAGCCAGTTCCTTGACGCTGGGGTCCTACAAAACCCATAAGCTAGCCAAACTGAAACTTGAAACTAAAAAACAAGGCTGTGAAACCCAGGTAAGTAGGTGCGAGTATGAATGTCTAACATCTATCATGAACTAAAACTACCTTGCATAAACGCACAACAGGGAAAATTTCTTTATTTTAGTCATTATGATGACAATAACCAATATTAACTTTGACACCAATCTTGAGAGCATATCAAAAACTTTCAAATTCCATTTGAAAATAGTGGCCTATTTAGGGGCATGATAATTATTGAACTATTTTGGAGCAAGAAACATGAGAAATGAGGAAACTTGCATATACAAAATGTACCAGAAAGGAAAAAAGAAGGATGAAGTTTTTCAAAAGTTGCTAGGGCACATATGGCACTTTCTAGAGACAAAATCAGAAAGGGAAACAACGTACATTAAGCAGGCCAGCCATTGATGAGAAATCAAAAGGGTTGGAATCAAATCCAGCTCCAGGAGAAGGAGAAGCTCCTCTCTGTCCTGACTGTGACTCCGCAGATGGTGTTTCTGAGTTTGAGGCTTTATTTTCTGTTGAACCTGTTTTGTTATCTAGAACAACATAAGAGGTACATGACAACAAGCAACCAAGCATCTGAAACTTCCCAGAAAGTCATTACACCAGACTATTGGCCATAGAGGTTCTTTTTGTCTTCCCTCTGCCCCTGGGGGGGGGAGAAGAATTGTTCCCAGTGCATTATATAGGAGTACTTTTACAGAACAATAAAGGCATTAGATTCATCTAGAGAATGAAATTCCATTTCCGCACATACTCTGACCAAATACAAACGCTCACGACCAATGCTAGTGGTATAGGAACGCAGACACAATGCTCACTGAAAAAGAGATGCTGCATTTGGGAATGCCTTCGGCCTTTAATAAGTGAGACTAATAATTGGTGCTTATTGGTCTTTTTGGGAAAAAGGACAATATATGACTCCCTTAGAAGGGCTAATCACCAGTTGCGTCCAGTATTCAGAGGCTACTCTGTTTGGAACCTCAATGTACAATTAATAGCTTTGTTCCCAGCAGAGATGATAATCAAAAGGTGCAAGCAATTACAAACCTCACAGATATGAGGTTATAATACTAGGATCAAGAGGGATTAACACAAAGAAAAAAAATTTAGAGAGGGAGATTGAGAATAGAAAGGCATAAAAGCTTACCAGAAGGAGTATCCTTGTTTGAATTGGATGCCATGGTAACAACTGGAGAGAAAAATAATATAGAATTAGAGAAGCAAATCTGCGAAACCAAAGACGATCTAATTGAGCTCCCAAAAGATAACTCCACGACCCAACCAACCGACCACAGGAACTAGAAGGAAGCGTAAATCAAACCTGATGAGGAGGGTTGTATCACGAGAAAACAGATAATAAGGGAGAGCTTCGTCTTCTCAGGAATTGGGTTACAGAAACGAAACCCTCACAATATTATTGTAGTAATTGCACAGAAGACAGAGACAAGAACCGGTAGGAATGCGACAGCGCACCACCGCAACCGCAGAAATTTTATACAAAGGATAGAGCGAGCACAATGACACGGATCACTGCCATCGTTTTTTTTTTTTTTCGGGCTCTTGCGAAATAAAATGACTCGTAGGCCCTCCAACAATCTCCAGAACAGTCATAATGGGATGTTACTTCTATGTTAGTACTTAATGTATATTATTAATTGGAACCTGTGTTAGCATGTAGCATACCATTATATTTAAGAGATAAATTTTAAAAAGTTTATGACGCAAAAATACAAAAGTAACATAGAAGAATGAATTATATTAAGGTCTTAATATAGGTAAGATAACCTAAATTAAAAAATAAATTACAAAATATAATGTATTTCATAATTTCATGTTCTATTTTAAACAAAGAATGAATACGCCAATGCATATAAATAAATGCGATGGAATCCCCTTTTCAAAATTTTTAATTTAATATATTTTTTACTAAGTTTAGCTTGTTTGCGTTGTCTAAGGTAGGTGAGTCCATTATGGAACTCAAAAAAAGATTTTATACGAATCTGAAATTACGTGAATTTACGTGTATTTACGCGAATCCGAAATTCTACGAATTCAGAACTCTGAGAATCTGGAATTACGTGAATTTACGTGTATCTGGAACTTTGTGAATCCTGAGTTACATGAATCCAGAACACTGCAAATTTGAAATTACATGAATCTACGTGTATTTAGAACTCTCTAAATTCGGAACTACGCGAATCCAGAACTCTACGAATCTAGAATTACATGAATTCACGCGTATCCAAAACTCTGCGACTAAGGAATTACGTGAATCCATGCATATCCGAAACTCTCCAAATTAGGAACTACGCGAATTCGGAACACTGCGAATACGAAATTATGTGAATCTACGTGTATTTAGAACTCTCCAAATCCAGATCTATGCAAATCCAAAACTCTATAAAATTGGAATTACGCTAATCCTCTCTAATTCGGAACTACAGGAATTCAGAACCCTGCAAATCCAAAATATTGCGAATTTTGAATTACGTGAATCCATGTGTATTCGGAACTCTCTAAATCCGAAACTACGTGAATTTGAAACTCTGCGAATTTGGAATTACATGAATCAACGTGTGTCCGGAACGATACGATTTTGGAACCATGAGAATTCGGAACTCTAAGAATCCAAAACTCTGAGAATATGGAATTACGTGAATCTACTCGTATCTGGAACTCTCCAAATTCAGAACTACGCAAATCCAGAACTCTGTGAATCTGGAACTACGCGAGTGCGGAACTATACAAATTTGGAACTCTACGAATCAAAAACTTTGTGAATCTGGAATTACGTGAATCCATATGTATTCAGAGCACTCTCAATTTAGAACTATGTGAATCCAGAACTTTGCGAATTCGGAATTATGGGAATCCATGCGTACCTATCTGGAATGCTATAAATCCGGAACTACACGAATCCGAAACTCTACGTACCTGGAATTACTCGAATCTGAAACTCTACAAATTTGAAACTACGCAAATCTAGAATTATACAAATCCAGAAATACATGAATCCACATGAATTTGGAATAATGCGAATCCAAAACTCTGCAAATCTGGAATTATGTGAATCCACGTGTATCCAGAACATTTTGAATCTGGAATTCTGTGAATGAAGAATTCTGAGAATCTTGAATTACGTGAATCCACGCTTATCAGAAACTCTTTGAATTCAGAACAACGCGAATCCGGAACTTTGCGAATTTGAAATTATGTGAATCTAATCGAATCTCAAACTCTACGAAACTAGAACATTGAGAATTTGGAATTATGTGAATCCACAAGTATTCGAAATTCTGCGAATCTGGAAGTACGCGAATCCAAAATTACATGAATCCACATGTATCTGAAACTCTTCTACTCCGAAATTACGTGAATCCATGCATATCCAAAACTACGAGAATCCGAAAATCTGTGAATCCTAAACTATGCAAATCTAGAACACTGCGAATCCAAAATTACGTGAATCCAGGCGTATTCAGAACTCTCTGAATTCGGAACTATGCGAATCCAAAACTCTAGAAATCTAGAATTACACTAATCCACTCGAAACTGAAACTCTTCAAATTCAGAACTCTTTGAATCCGAAACGACGCTAATCCGAAACTCTACAAATCCAGAATTAAATGTATCTACGCATATCTGGAACTCTTTGAATCCAGAATACTATGATTTTAGAACTATACAAATCCAAAACTTTGCGAATTTAGAACTCTGAGAATCTCAAATTACGTGAATTCACGCATATCTGGAACTTTCTGAATTCGGAATTACGTGAATCCAATACTCTTCATATCGAAAAATATGGGAATCCATGCGAATCTATAAGCACACAAATTTGGAACACAGTGAATCCAGAACTATGCGAATCCTAAATTACGTGAATCTATGCGTATCTAGAGCTCGTCGAATTTAAAACTACAGGAAACTGAAACTCAGTGTATCAGGAACACTGTTAATCCGGAATTACGTGAATCCACGTGGATCCAAAACCTTGCAAATTTGAAACTGTGCGAATTCAGAATTATATGCATCAACGCGTATCCAAAACTCTTTGAATCTAGAAAGCTACGATTCTGGAACGATATGAAGCTAGAACTTTAAGAATTTGGAATTACGTGAATCTAGACGTATTTGGAATTTTACAAATCCAAAATTACGCGAATCTGGAACTCTGCGACTTTGAAATTACATGAATTTACGTGCATCGGGAACTCCTCGAATGCAGAACTTTGGGAATTTGGAATTACATGAATCCTCGGGTATCTGAAACTCTTCGACTCCGAAATTATGTGAATCCACGCTAATCTGAAACTCTCCGAATCCCGAATTATGTCAATCCGAAACACTTCGAATCTAAAATGATGAGAATCTAAACATATCTAGAACTCTTCGAATTTGGAACTACGCAAATTTGGAACTCTGTTAATCTAGAATTACTTGTATCAATGCGTATCTGGAACTCCGTGAATTCGAAATGCTACGATTTTGGAACAACACGAATCCAAAACTCTACGGATCCATAACTCTAAGAATATGGAATTACGTGAATCCACGCGCAGGAAAAAATTTACGAATTGAAATTATGCTAATCTAGAACTCTGCGAATTGAAAATTACGTGAATATACGGGCATCTGGAACTCTCTGAATCTAGAACTTCGCGAATCCAGAACTATGAGAAACCGTATGTACATGAATCTACGTGTATCCAAAACTCTTCGATTCTATAATTATACGAATCCACGCGAATCGGGAACTCTGCGAATCCTGAACTACGCGAATATAGAACACTGCAAATGCGAAATTACATGAGTCCAGGTGTATCAACAACTCTCTAAATCTGGTATTACACAAATTCAAAACTCTACAAATCTAAAATTACGCTAATCCACTCGAATCCGAAACTCTCTGAATCCAGAAATACGAGAATACAAATCGCTATGAATCCAAAATTACATGGACCAACGCGTATCCGGAAATACGTGAATACACACAAATCCGGAACTCTAAGAATCTAGAATTACTTGAATTCACGCGTATGTGAAACTTGTCAAATTCGAAACTATGCGATTCGGAACTCTGCGAATTCGAAATTACGTGAATCTACGCTTATCTAGAACTGTTCGAATATGGAACTACGCGAATCCTAAACTCTGTGAATCCAGAATTACATGAATCTATGCGTATCTGAAGCTATTCGACTCCGGAATAACGTATATTCCCGCGAATTCAAAAATCCGCGAATCCGAAACTATGCGAATCTGGAACGCTGCAAGTCCGAAATTACGTTAATCCAAGCATATCCAGAACTATCTGAATCCGTAACTACGCAAATTTGGAACTCTGTAAATCCAAAACTACTCTAATCCATTCGAATCCGGAGGACTCCGAATCGGGAACTACGCTAATCCAGACCTTTGGGAATCTGGAATTACCTGTATCAACACGTATCCACAATTTCGGAACTCCGCGAATTCGGAAATCTGTGAATCGAAAACTGTGAGAATTTGGAATTACGTGAATCAAGAACTCTATGAATCCGGAACTACACGAATCCAAAACTTTTCGAATCCACACGAATACGGAAGTACAAGAATCCGAAACTACGCTAATGTAGAAGTCTGCAAATCCAGAAATATGGGAATCTACACGAATCTAAAACTACACGACTCCGAAATATTGCTAATGCAAAACTCTGTGAATGCAAAATTATGCGAATCTACGCATACTCATAACTCTCGAATCCACAACTACGCAAATCCGGAACTCTGTCAATCGATAATTCTATGAATCCACGGGTATACAGAACTCTTTGAATCCAAAACGCTACGATTCCTGAACTACGCGAATGCAAAACTCTGAGAATCATGAGTTACGAGAATCCACGTGTATTTGAAATTCTGCGAATCCGGAACTACACGAATTTGAAACTATGCAAATTCAAAACTCTCTGAATTCTGAACTACGCGAATCCAAAACTCTGCGAATCTAGAATTACATGTATCCATGCGTATCCGAAACTCTTTGACTCCAGAATTATTTGAATCCATGCGAATCCGGAACTACAAGAATTTGGAACACTGCGAATTCGAAATTACATGAATCCAAGCGTATCCAAAACTCTTTGAATTATGAACTACGCAAATTCGGAACTCTGCAAATCTAGAGTTACGTTAATCCACTCGAATCTGGAGCTGCCTAAATTCGGAAATCTCCAAATCTGGAAATACACACACCCAAAACTCTGCGAATCTGGAATTACCTGTATCAACACGTATTCGAAACTCTTTGAATCCGGAACGCTACGGTTGCCGACCTACTCGAATCCACTTTACGAATCAAGAACTCTAAGAATCTGGAATTATGTAAATCCACTTGTATCTGGAACTCTACGAATCTGAAACTAAGGGAATTTAGAACTCTCCAAATTCGAAATTGAGTGAATCTACAGGAATTACGTGAATTGAAACTCTGTGAATCTAGAATTACATGAAACTACGCGTATCCAAAACTCTTCGACTATGGAATTACGTGAATTCGCGCCAATCTGGAACTCTGCGAATTCAAAATTACATGAATCCATGAATATCCAGAACTCTTTCCATTCGAAACTACGCGACTTTGAAACTCTGCAAACCATGATTTACCCTAATCCCCTCGAATTCGGAACTTTTCGAATCTGAAACTCTCTCAATTTGAAGCTCTACAAGTCCAGAATTATGCGAATCCACACGAATCCAGAACACTGTAAATCTAGAACTATACGAATCCAGAATTATTTAAATTGACGCGTATCCAGAACTGTCAAAATTCAGAACGCTACAATTCTGGAACTCTGCGAATATAGAACTCTGAGAATCTGTAATTATGTGAATCAACACTCATTTGAAACTCTACTAATTCGGAACTATGTGAATCCTGAACTCTGCAAATGTGAAATTATGCTAATCAATTCAAATATGAAATTCTACAAATTCGAAACTCTATAAATCCGAAAATACACGAATCCATATGTATCTGGAACACTGCGAATTTCAAACTCTGCGAATTCTGATTTATGTGAATCCACGAATATCTAGAACTCTCTTAATCTGGAATGATACAATTCTAGAAGTACGTGAATCCAGAACTTTGCAAATTCAAAGCTACGCGAATCAAAAACTCTATGAAACCGGAATTACACAAATCTAGAACTCGACATGAATCCAGAACTCGACGAATTAGGAAAAAAGTGAATCCAGAACTCTACAAAACGGGAACTACACGAGTCTGTAATACTACGCGAATCTGGAACTTTACAAATCCAAAACAACGTGAATCTGAAACACTGCAAAACATGAACTTCGTGAATCTAGAACTCTGTGAATCCAAAATTCTTCGAATCCACGCAAATCTAGAATTCTGCAAATTGAAAACTACGCGAATCCATGACTCTAAGTATCCAGAACTACGGGAATCAGGAACTCTGTGAAACTAGAACTATACGAATCCATGTGATTTCAGAACTCTACAAATTCAAAACAACATAAATCTTGAATTCTGCAAAATGGGAACTATGTAAATCTAGAACTATGCGAATCCATGTGAATTCGGAACTCTACAAAACAAGAACAAGGTGAATCTGGAGCTCTCCGTAACCGGAACAAGGTGAATCATGAACTCTACGAATCCTGATCAACGTGAATCCAGATCTCTACAAAATGGGAACTACGTGAATCTGGAACACTATGAATCCTTAACTACACAAATCCATGTAATCCGGAACTCTGCAAATTCGGAACTACGTGAATCCAATACTCTATGAAACCTAAACTACGTGAATATGGAACTTTGCAAAATTAGAACTACATGACTCTGGAACTCTACGAATCTGGAACAACGTGAATCCGAAATTTGCAAAATGAGAAGTAAGCGAATTTGGAACTCTGTGAATGTGGAACTATACGAATCCACATGAATCTGAAACTCTACGAATTTGGAACAACGTGAATCTAGAACTTTACAAAGTGGAAACTACGTGAATCTAGAACTACGCCAATCCATGTGAATCTGGAACTCTGCAAAACCGAAACACGGCGAATTTGGAACACAGCAAAATCGGAACTACACGAATCCACATGAATTCAGAACTATACAAATCTTGAACAACGTGAATATGGAACATTACGAATCCAAAACCATGCGAATCCACGCGAATGCTAAACTTTGTGAATTCAGAACTACACGAATCTTGAACTTTATGAAACCGGAGCTACTCGAATCTAGAACTCTGCGAAACTGGAAGTACATGAATCTATGTGAATCTGATACTCTACGAATCTGGAACATCGTCAATCTGAAACTCTATAGAATGAGAACTAAGTGAATGTGGAACTTTGCGAATCTATGTGAATCTGAAACTTTGCGAAACCGGAACAAGGCGAATTTGGAACTACGTGAATCCACATGATTTCGGAACTTTACGAATCCTGAACAACGACAATCTGGAACTTTACGAATCCTGAACAACGAGAATTCGAAACTCTATAAAATGGAAACTATGTGAATCCAAGCTTATCCGAAAAACTTCAAATTCAAAACTACACAAATCTGGAACTTTGCCAATCTGGAACTCTGAAATTATGTTAATCCGGAACTCTCCGAATTCGGAACTACGCGAATCAAGAACTCTGCCAATGCTGAATTATATGAAAGCACACGTATCCGGAACTCTCAAAATCTAGAAATATGTGAATCTGGAATTCCATGAATCTGGAACTCTACCAATCCGGAACTATGCGAATCTGAAAGTATGCCAATCTAGAATTACTTGAATTCACGCGTATCCGGAACTCACTGAATCCGAAACTACGCAAATCTGAAACTCTGCGAATCCGGAACTCTCCGAATCCAGAACTCTGCCAATCCAGAACTACGTCAATCCACGCGTATCCGGAACTCTGCCAATCCAGAATCTGGAATGCTGCCAATATAGAATTACGTGAAGCCACGCATATTCAAAACTCTCCAAATCCAGAATTACGTAAATCCGAAACTTTACAAATCCAGAATTATGTAAATCCACGTGTATCTGGAACACTCTGAATCCGGAACTCTGCCTATCAGGAATTACGTGAATCCACTCGTATTCAGAACTCTCCGAATCCGAAACTACGCGAATTCGAAACTCTGCCTATCTGTAATGAGGTGAATTCGAAGCTCCGTGATTCCAGAATTATGCGAATCCACGAGTATCCAGAACTCTGTCAATGTAGAATTACTCTTCGAATAAGGAACTATGAGAATCTGGAGCTTCGTAATTTTGGAATTACGGGAATCCACGCGTATCCGGAACTCTGTCAATCCGGAACTACGCAAATCTGGAACTCTGCCAATTCGAAATTATGGGAATCCACGCCTATCCAGAACTCTCTGAAGCCGAAACTACGCAAATCCAAAACTCTGCCAATCCAGAATTACGTGAATCCACTCGTATCCAGAATTCTCAGAATTTTGAACTACTCAAATCTGGAACTCTGCCAATCCGGAATTATAGGAATCCACGCGTATACAGAACACTTCAAAACCAAAACTAGGCAAATCCAGAACTCTGCCAATATAGAGTATGAGAATCCACGCGTATCCGGAACTCTCCGAACCCAGAACTAAGGGAATCGACGCGTATCTAGAAGTACGCGAATCTAGAACTTTACCTATCCAGAATTACGCGAATCCATGCGTATCCGGACCTCTTCGAATCCGGAACTACGCGAATTGATAACTTTGTGAATATGGAATCACGAGAATCTATGCGTATCCAGAATACTTCAAAACCGGAACTAGGCAAATCCAGAACTCTGCCAATCTAGTAATATGGAAATCCACGCGTATCTAGAACTCTCAGAATCAAAAACTATGGGAATCCACGCGTATCTGGAACTACTCGAATTCGGCACTCTGCCAATCCAGAATTAAGGGAATCCATGCGTATCTGTAACACTCTGAATCTGAAACTACGCAATCTGGAACTGTGCTGATCGGAAATTACGCGAATCCATGTGTATCCGAAACTATCTGAATCCAGAACTACGTGAATTCAGGATTCTTAGAATCCAAAATTTCGTGAATCCACGCATATCCGGAACTCTCCGAATCTGAAACTACGAGTATCTGGAACTTTGCCAATCCACAAGTACACGAATCCGAAACTCTCCAAATCCTGAATTACGTGAATCCAAAACTCTACCAATTCAGAATTACTGGAATCTACGCGTATCTGGAACTCTATGAATCCGAAACTACGCAAATTCAGAACTATGCCAATTCGGAATTACACTAATCCATACGTATCCGTTACTCACTGAATTTGAGACTACACGAATCAGGAACTCTACGAATCTAGAATTACGTGAATCTACGCATATCTGGAACTCTCTAAATCTAGAACTACGTGAATCCGGAACTCTGCGAATCCGAAATTACACGAATCTAGGCGTAATCCGGAACTCTCCAAATCCAGAACTACGCGAATCTAGAACTCTGCCAATCCGGAATTATGCGAATCTGAAACTCTCTAAATCCATAACTATGGGAATCCATGCGTATCCGGAACTCTCTGAATCCGAAAGTACGCAAATCTGGAACTCTGCCAATCCAGAATTATAGGAATCCACGCGTATCTAGAACTCTCTGAATCCGGAACTCTGCTAATCTAGAATTACGCGAATCCACGCGTATCTGGAACTATCTGAATCAAGAACTACGCGAATCCTGAACTCTGCGAATCCAGAGTTACGCGAATCCACGCGTATCTGGAACTCTCCAAATTCAGAACTAAAAGTATTTGGAACACTACCAATCCAGAAGTATGCAAATTCGGAACTCTGCCAATCTGAAATTATGTGATTCCACGCATATCCAGAATTCTACGGAAGTATGCGAATTCATGCGTATCCGAAACTACGTGAATCCGAAACACTGCCAATCCGAAAGTACAAGAATCTATGCATATCCAGAACTCTCTGAATCTAAAACTACGGGAATCTACTCGTATTCGAAACTACACGAATCCAAAACTTTGCCAATTCGAAATTACGCTAATCCACGCATATTCATAATTATCCAAATTCGAAACTCTCCATATTAGCATTGGCCAAGGATGACATGCATAAATTTTTACCCTTAAAAAATATTGATTAATTCCAAATTGGAGACCAAATGACATGCAATTACCTCCACCATGGCCACGTTTGCGCAGAACCTGGTTGTTGACATAACTAGCAAGACCTGACGATAACAACACAGATTGCAGAATTCAGAGGCAGCTCAATTTGAATCCAGCAAACTTTCATGACAATTGACAAAGGAAGGCTAACTAGTAACTATTTTATGTATGTATGTATATATATATATATATATATTCTTTCTTTTTTCATTCGTGAGAAGAATTATTATTTAAAAATAAAATTCTAAAATTTGAATCATTAGATAACAGTAACTACTGTATTATTATATTATGAATTAATCCACATGGGCAATGGGCATGCAAAACCAATCAGCAGCTTAACATGGGCCACTATCAGGTGATTTACTGGTGGGCGGATCCATGTATGGAATTTTCGATTTGTCTTGGATGCTTCATTTAGGCCCACTGGAACCGATGAGTTTTTTTTTTTGGTGGCCCAGTTGACGATTATTTACACGTTGGAATAAAAAAATATAGCAGTAAAAAATAAAGGTGTTTAATCTATAACATTTAATGACACTTTGCGCCTGAAAAGTTTAAAACATTTCAAAAGTGATAAACTGATGATGAAGCCGTAATCGGCAAGGTACCATAATTCCCTCAAGTTGGTATTGTACTAGTTTTTTTTTTTTTGCATTTAATTCTATGTTGTGCGTAATTATAGGAAGGTGAGTTTATTCAAGTGTGATCTTTTTTTGGCACCTACTTTGATATCACATTTGAATCTATCAAGAATTTTCTATAACTTTTATAAACTGTGTAGCACAATTTTAATTATTGCATATTAATGATATATCTATTATATACTCTATTATGATGTGGATGTAAATTATTACTTAAATAGTTAGTTTATTCATTAATTTTAAATTACAAGGTCGGTATAATGTTTTAAATGTATAAATTTTTCTGAATCAATTAACACGTGAATGTAAAATTTGCGTGCATTACAAAATTTTGTCACGTTGTCTCTTTCTCCAAGGATTATACGTGATTGCAAAGGTACTAAAAATCAACACTCACAAACACAAATAATAAAAGGCTAAAAAACAGCCATGTAATATGCATCATGCAAAAGGAGCCTTGTATCGTCATATTTAGGCACAACGCAACTCCTTCCATTATACACTTGTTAATTACACGGTGTATATATATATATAATAATAATCATAATTCATCCTTATCAAGATAGTTTTTTTTGTGGTGCCTTGTAATTAGCTTACTTCATCATAATTAAACTAATTAAAAGAGACAAACAACGCATTCGTATTAATGGCAAGGGAGCAGGAGCCGCTCTCGGCTGAAATAATTGTAAATAATAATATCAATAGTAGTGGGAAAGCAGAGCACTCAAGTGGCACAAATGCCGGCTCTTTGAGTTTCTCCGTCAGAGTTCGGCGTAAGCTGCCCGATTCTCTAAATTCAGTGAACTTGAAATGCATAAAGCTTGGCTATTCGTACTTGCTTGGCCACGGACATGGCCATGGCCATGCCTTTAATTTCCTAATAACTGCGTCGCTCCCTGTTCTCGTAATGCCCATATTATTTTGATGCTGCGGTACTACTGGCGCTGAGATAAAAAGAAGACTATTATTGATTGCATTCATGTGGCATTGGCGCCCCCAGCACCTCTTTCCCAAGCCCGCAAGCGGTCCTCCTAGTGCTCTTCTAGGAGTACTAGCAAAATGTATTTCCTAGTCATGATAATAATCCTATTTTTGTTGTAACAATACTGGCAACCTTCGGATTGATGATAACTGCATACATTTTTCTTCATTTTACTCCACGCCCAACTTATTTGCTAGATTTTGCCTGCTTTCGCCCTCCAGACCACCTCAAGGTAATTATATCTATATTCTCGAATTAATTACTAACGATAGCTGCTAATTTATTATCTTATAATTACATGCGTGAACCATTAAAAAAAAGGGTTTTTCGTGTATTGGTGATGTATATATACAGATATCGAAGGAGGAATTTAATGGCTTGGCAAGGAATTCTGGGAAATTCAATGATACCGCCATCGAATTTCAGCAACGGGCAGTCAAGAGTTCGGGCATTGGAGGCGAGACGTGCATGCCCAGAGCAGTTTTTCGCCCTGGCTATCAAGTATCGCTCAAGGACGGTCGAGAAGAAGCAGCGATGTTGATGTTCGGAGCAACGGACGACCTTCTCGCTGCCACGACATTGAGGCCCAAGGACATTGGAATTCTTGTTGTCAACCGCGGAATCCTAAACACTACCCCCCTCGCTTTCTTCAATGGTCATTAACCGGTACAAGCTAAGACACGATATCATCAGCTTCAATCTTGGTGGGATGGGCTATGCTGCCGGGATCATAGCTATTGACCTCGCCAAAGACCTCTTGGATGCATATCCTGCCTCCTACGCCCTGGTGGTAAGCACGGAAGTTGTGAGCTACACATGGTATGGCGGCAACGACATAGACATGCTCCTTCCTAATTGCTTCTTCAGAATGGGTGCTGCAGCCATTCTTCTATCCAATCACCGCATGGACCGGTGGTGGTCTAAATATGAACTAAAACAGGTAATTATACCATATAAATGTGCGTGTGTATTGGGTGCTACTAACTTTGTATATTCCTTGTAATTGATTATCAGTCTTAGATTTCGAAGATATATCATCATCTATCTTTACTGTATATGTTGTTAATCAAGTGAATCAATC